>LPNX010558660.1:12226-130124 GCA_001517045.1 Pseudotsuga menziesii
TTCAACCATCTTAAGCTCAAATGACAAATTCACCCTTCATAAAATGCTCAATACCTCAACAATACACCATCCTCTATCCTCAGAATATGATTTTGTTCTAAACTAGTGAATCCTAATGAAAGATCTTAGTGATATCTCTTTTAATTGTCTAGGGTGGAATTGTTACACCATTGAAACCAATTCCATCCAAGGGTTTCAACCTAGAACCCAAAGAAGCTATGAGATCTCTCCCAAAAAAAATTATTATAAAACGAACATGAATGAATGAGAGAATGATCACCAACCCCCTTTTATAATTTCATGTGTCTTTTACACTCAATATTTAAACAAAAGGTGGCTTAATAATGATTTCTTCATTATTTCCCAAAAATCACTTTATTAATTATTACACTTTCTTACTCTAAAATGTGATTTATTTGATTTGAAGGAAATTTTGGGCACTGAAAGCCCTTTTCATCCTCTCCAACATTTAAATATACTCAGCCTAGTTCCATTGAGCTATTACACCAAGGTACCCCTCTTAGATAATTTATTAAAATGTCAACCTTAGTGAAATCCATAGAATAATGCTCAATAATACTCCCAATTTATGGGAATGGTCGAAATGCAACAGAATCTAAAATTGACAGTGCAAGAGTGTTGTTGACTAATATCCCCTCTTTTAACATTGAGCAGTTCCCATAAGGGTCATGATTTTTTATCTCATGCACTCATGTAGTTGTCATGCAACAACCATCTCCCCCTTTTGTAGAGAAATGACCCAAAACCTACACGATTTTCCTTAGGAATGACTTGGATGTTGATGGTAAATGTGTTTAGCAGTTAATAACAGTGAAATTTGCCCAACACTATGAATAAACTCATAAAAATGAAGTAGTTGTGTTTTCCCCTAGGTTCTGTGCTCTCAGATAGTGAGTACACCCTCCAAAAAGGTAGTGTGCCCCCTCGACCAATATATATATATATATATATATATATCAGAAGAATGGTGCAACCTCCTCCTATACTTGCAAATATAAAATTAATGACCAGCAATGTCTCCTTACATCTAATGGAATAACAATTCTCCAAGGGTTCAAGTAGCTTAAGCTCAAATGATGAAGTCATCGTTCATAAAATGATCAACACCTCATCAATATGCCATGCTTTGTACCCAAACTATGATTTTCTTCTATAACAGTAAACCCCAATGAAAGATCTGAAACCTTTAAGACAAGCTAGGGTGGAGTTGTTGCACCACCAAAACCAAATCCATCAAAGGGTTTCAACACTAAAACCCAAAGAAGATACAAGAGCTCTCTGAATCAATTTTTTATAAAATGAACACGAATGAATGAGAGAATGAGCCCCAACTCTTTTTTATAACTGCTTGTCTCTTTTCTCTCAATAATTAATTAAAATGTGACTTTATAATTCTTTCTCATTATTTCCCAAAATTAACTTTATTAATTTATTAAACCTTCTTACTCCAAAAAGTGATTTATTTGATTTTAAGGAAATTTTGGACATTGAAAGTCTATTTTCATTCTCTCCTACTTTTAAATCTCCTCATCTTGGTTCCAAAGAGCTATTACAACAAGGTACGCCACTTAGATAATTTATTAAAATTATAACCTTACTGAAATCCATTAAATAATGCTAAAAAATACTCTGAATTTACAATGATCGAAATGCAACAAAATTGGAAACTGACTATGAGGAGTGATCCTGATGATGAAAGAAGATATACAGACCTATGAAAGCATCATATAACTCTTCCAAACTTCCCAAGGTCAAATTAGTCCTCTGGTTAGGTTGACATAAATCGATAAGGTCATTTCCAATTACAAAGCAAGGGAATCCAAAAATGGGTACATTACT
This sequence comes from Pseudotsuga menziesii, assembly GCA_001517045.1. Classification (NCBI taxonomy): domain Eukaryota; kingdom Viridiplantae; phylum Streptophyta; class Pinopsida; order Pinales; family Pinaceae; genus Pseudotsuga; species Pseudotsuga menziesii. Next base: position 14,087 of record LPNX010558660.1, read on the forward strand.
TGAAATCGATGGTAAACTAATCCAGGAAATATATGGATCAAGTTTATAAGTAGACCTTAACACAAGGATTTCTTCCTACACACAAGAAATTGATCAATTGACAATCCATAAGCAAACACCAAACATTTCCAAATAAAAATGACCTTCTTTCACCTAGAGCGAATGGGTTATGGGACTAGTACCTAGATACAGGGATTGAAATGAAGTATAAATATGACTCCTTACCTATGGATTTTCCTGAAATCATGCCATAAAAAATACCAAGGTGGAAAATAACTGAAATATCAAAGCATGCAAGTGAAATAATTTTTTGAGGGTTTTATTGTTAATTTTTATACTTGACAAATGGTTTGAGAAGCTATGCTAGATGAGATTTGAGTACATACATAGATATAGATGTTTGATTTGGGTCCTTTCTCCGTACTCAACATCATTGAATAGATCATAATCCTTCCATACACCAAATCTCTTTGTTTTCCCAATATAAGTCACCTTGCAAAACCCCAAGAGAGACAATACTAAGACGATTTGTAAAAACTACGACTCAATTGAAATTTGCAAATTGATTTGTAACTTACAAGAGTAATGGAGTATAGATAGAAAATTAAATATAAATAGAAAAATAAATATTTATTTTTATCCATAGATGAAACCCTCATCACAAAAGCAAGTCCCCCAAGCCAAGTAAGTCACCCAAATTCGACTTGGGTGAAGTCGCCCTCCACCTGTAAGCACAAAATATCAAATTTTTTTGACTGGATATGGAATATGCAAACAATATAGAAATAGAAGGAATTTGAAAAGAAAGAGAAACCATAAACATTCATCAATAGTATTAGAATATTATAAACCCACTTAATACTTAAGATAACAAATATTCATAATTTCTAGTTAATTTCCTATCCACTAGCTTAAATAGTTGGCATCCACTTACAGCACTTGGTCAATACTTGCCATATTTACCCCATGAGCGCATTCTTACTAATTCTGGTTAGATTGTTCCAACTTTATTGACTACCCATAATGGAAACTGCGCCTTCCTATCTTTTCTACCTTTAGAAATATTTATCCTGCTTTTTTAGTAGATGAGGGAAAGCTAGTCAAACATAGAAATTGACATCTTTTGTGACCAACTCATCCTCCATTATTTTCTCTCCATATTCCATGATTATCATGTTTTTCCATCACTCATGCTTTAGCCAATTCATGAGCCTTTTGACTAATTTGGAAAGTACTTTAGTCACATATGGGGGTTTACCATATTTAGTAAGCCCGATTTATGAGCCGCTGAGTTGTCTTATAGAAAATCTATTTTTCCTTTATAAGGATGTATTAACAATGTAATTTTCATAATTAATTAACCATCAATTCATTTGATCAATAGTTAATTACTATTCTTCACTTCTCTTGTATTCAATCTCATTATTCCTCTCTCTATTTTCCTTGTGGATGCTTGTGATAAATATCCGAGTAGCTATATCTACGTCTTGCGCTTCTTCATAGAATCAAGCCTATATTTCTTCATTATATCAGAGCTTATATTTATACATGGTATCATAGATCTCAGGTTGTCAAGTTCTATAGAGTTGAGGAGCTATCATTTCTCTACATCAGAGTGCAACTAGTTTCCTATCCCTCTCTGAAGAAGAGCTTGAATTGAGCTTACAAGATTTTATCCTAGTTTTATTTCTGTAGGTTGCAAAGAGTATCTTCAAGAGTGCATCAACTTATTATCATGGATTCCTATTCAACTATGATCCTGACTCCCTTCAACTATCATGAATGTAAATCCAAAATTGTCATGTTATTGTGCAGTAAGGGACTATACATAGTATCTTTGGTTTTAGAGAATGAGCCTAATGATATTGTTGAGAAAGATAAGTGGCATAATAGGTTGGATGAAGCCTATGTATTGCTTTTCCTCTCTATTTATCCTGATCTTATTTTTCATCTATATGGTTTGACCACTCCAAACCAAGTATGGACCAAACTTGAGTCTCTCTTTGGAGTACAAGATGAGATAAGAGTGCATCAAATGGAGAATGAGTTATTCTCGTTGAGTCCAAGTAGTTTCGAATCCATTGAAATGTTTTTAACCAAATTCAAGTAACTTGTTCTATTTCTCAAGCAATGTGGGATTGAGAAGAAGGAAGATCAATTGATTCTTTACATCCTTTCAAAATTGGGTCTTGAATACTCATTTTTTGTGTCAACTTTTCATGCTACTAGGCTTGCTATTTATAATTGGAAAATATCTTTTTTGAGTACATTCTTTGATTCACCAACAAAGGAGAAATATAAATTGATCTATATGGGTTCTCTTAGAATATCCAAGGTTAAGGATCATGCTCTTTTATTTCAAGGAAGTAAGTATGAAAAGTCAAAAGAGAAGCAAATAGTGAAAGAGAAGAAGCCAAAGTCGAATAATGAAGATGAAAGATCGAATCTTATTGATGAAGGTTCAATGAAGAAAGTCATGAAGAAAGGGAGAACATCCAAGTGTTCTTATTGCAGCAAGGATTTTCATCCTAATAATAAATGTTTCAAGAATATTATGTACATCATGCCTCAACTACTTGAGAAGCATAACATTGAAGTTCCAGATGAACTAGAGAAGCATGTCGAATCCTCAGAACACTGTCATAGTGCACAGTCCAAATGTAATATGAACTATGCCTTGAGTGTCATAGTTAATCATTTCCTCACATATCTGATATAGATTCATTTTATGATATATCAGAATCATATATCTCAATGTCTTTCTTGAATAAGTCACCTATATGTCTACTAGATCCATCTCCCAATGATTGTGTTTTTTCACTAGATCATGCCTTGTCTTTGTCTAGATCTTCCTCACTCCATTCAAATGATTATGAATCTGATTTAGAAGCAATTTTTCAGGCTGATATGCATGTTATGAAATCATCCATACCTTTGAATACTCCTAAGACTATACACACCCCAAGTTCACTAGTTGATTCCTTATTGTTCTCCTATGCAATGTTACTTATATCTAATGGTTTCAAGTCTTGTCTATTTTTCACTGGTTGGTTAACCATGAAATTAGTCATATTTGGAATTATTTTTCACATGTTTGGATCTGATATAAGCATCTAGGGTTCATATCTCAATTCCATACATCATTCATATTTACACATTCATCAGTTCTCCCGAGTTGCTCATCCTTTTCCCACTCAAGACCCATATCCTCATGGAGACATTAAACATTTAGTATTTTTTGTTCCATATGATAATATTTATTATATTTTAAAGTCATTTCAGCCTCATTTCATATTTGGTAAGGTGCTACAGTAGTTTGAAAAGAAGATACATGGGTCATTTTACCATTTTGCAGCTATACAAGGAACTGCATGTGCTGTTGATTGCATTGATTTTTCTACTCTTTGGGAAGGACTATGCACAAATATATTTTCATTTTTATATTTTGTTTGCATATAAAAGTGTGCTATCAACAATAAGAATTCAGATAATTCTCCTCCACCATCATATGATAAGCTACAAGGAGTCTCTCCTCTTCTTTCTTGCAGATACTACACTCTAGCGCAAGATCATAGAGTTTGCAACTTCTTCATCAAGTTCTTCAGCAAGTAGTTCAGTTAGCTCATTCAAGTGAAGAATATATAATGAAGACATGTTGTTCAATTTTTTTCCTTGTCCTTTCTTGAGGAAGGATTTTCCCCATGTGGTTTTTCCTCTTTCCTCACTTTTTTGGACATAAATATTGTAAAGGTTGACCATAGCCTTGTTGTTGGAACCTATTTATGTATCTATATTTATGATTATTTCAGATACTCCATCATAAATTCAAACTTAAAGGGGGGTTTTAGAATATTATAAACCCACTCAATACTTAGGATAACAAATATTAATCATTTCTAGTTAATTTACTATCCATAGCCTAAATAGTTGGCATCCACTTGCACCACTTGGTCAATACTTGCAATATTTACCCCATGAGCTCTTTATTACTTATTCTAGTTAGATTCTTCCAACTTTATTGATTTCCCAGAATGGAAACTACACCTTCCTATATTTTCTTCCTTTAGACAGCTTTAGCCTGCTTTGTAGTAGATAAAGGAAAGCTAGTCAAACTTAGAAACTGACATCTTTTGTGACCAAATCATCCTCCATGATTTTCTCTCTAGATTACATGATTAGCATTTTTTTCCATCACTCATGAAAACTCATTCATGCTTTATCCAATTTGTGAGCCTTTTGACTTATTTGGAAAGTGCTTTTGTCACCTATGGGGTTTATCATATTTAGTAAGCCTGATTTATGAACTAGCAAGTTGTCTTCTAGAAACTCTATTTTTACTTTATAAGGATGTATTAATAATGTAATATTCATCATTATTGAATCAACAATTCATTTGATCAATAGTCAGTTACTATTCTTCACTTCGTTTGTATTTAGTCTCATTATTCCTCTCTCTATTTTCCTTTTGCATGTTTGTGAGAAATATCATGTAGCTAGAACTACATATGGTGATTCTTCCTAACATAAAGTCTTTATTTATCCATAGTATCAAAGCTGGTATTTCTACAAAGAGACCCCAAGAATTTGCACAAGAGAAATTTTTTACTGTTTTCTTCCAAGAGCCAAGATTCCTCTACAAATGAGGGGCTCACTCTATTTTATAGCTAAGAGAGGATCCAAATCCCTAATAAACTTATTGATGAGCGGTTTAGATTAAACTATACAATTAAATAATCAAAGGTGGAGATTTAATATAACTTTATTACATGGATAAAGCTGAAAATAGTCAAATCTAAGTGAACGGGACAAATTACTTCCTAATCCCAATATACAATGAAAGATACACATTATATATATATGAAATAACATCCTAGGGGGTCTCAATTCACCCCTAGGGAACCAAGATCCACTTTTACAACAATATGTAGCTCAAGGTACAAGTAACCACAAGAGAAAGTCACCCTCATAGGGAGAAAGACGCCCCCTATGAGGGAAATAAAGCATGTGACATGATACAATAATAATGTTCTCGAAAAATTAGTCAATATCCTTTACAGGGCCATAACATCATAACCCAAATCACATTTTTCCATCCACTAGTCCCAAGTCATACACCCCAATTCATGGTTACCTTTTAATTTTTGATTAATTAGCTGGAAACCATAATAAATATTCAATTTTCCCATATTTGGAACTTTCCTTTTGTGGAACTGAAATATGAATGCATAGATGAATCTAGAGACATAAAAAATACTAGGATCGACTACTCCTAAATCCTAGTCCTATGTGCTCTGATCTTTGTGAAGCAAACTCTAAGATTTTAATTAAAAATAGGCTTAATTTTTTGCAACTAGTTTTTTATAGAAAAAAATATGAATCAATCCTTTTCTTCTACATTTGATGCTTGGAGGGGTCCAATTCATCTTCAATGAAAATGGTATGATCACTAATAACCTGTAATGCGATCTCGCTACCAATTTCACCAATTGACCAAGTCAAAAAGTCAATATATGGTCAAAAACTGACCAAAACTCAAAATGAGCATATATTCAAGAATGATGCACACAAGAGGTGTTAGAGCACTTATCATGATAAATATTGATAAATGACTAGACACTACTTTATGTCAATACATGGTTATCAACCCACTAATCCAAAGTAAGGTAGTTACTCATTGCAACATTGGATAATGCAACAATTCTACATACATACTTATGTTCAAATTAATTACGAATGTAATCCCTAAATCAATCCTGGCCCTCTTGGGTGTAAATGAAGTGAGATAGCCATGGTTTTGGTCAAAATGAAGGTTGACTTCTGGATAGACTCAATTTACCTTTGGAGAACAAGGGGTTTTAGGGGCCTTTGTGACATTTGTTGGAATGATGAACATTAGGGAAGTGTGGTGTCTCACAAATGGATGAAATTATTTGAAGGAACCTATTCAACTCTAGAAAACCCCCCTTTATTTCATATATTTACTTTTTGCATTTCATTGTATATGAACTTCACTTGCATTTTACATTTTCATTTCCTTTTTAATTTTGCATTTCTTTGGATATACAATTTAAGAACACTTTGCATTTGTGTTTCTTTTAGTTAGCTAGTGACCAAAATGTATCGAACTTGGAAAGAATTATGGGCCCCAGTTCTTCCACAACCTTATATTTTCTTCCAACAAGAATCCATATCCCTAATGGAGTTTCCAGTAGTAATGCCTTTTTTACAAGCAAACAAGTTGACCTCATACAAAGGAGGGGCACCTATCGCTTCAACCCTTAACTAATTTCAAGGATGGGAGCACTTGTTTCGATTCAAGGGGATACACTTCTGATGACATAAGCCTACTTGACTACACTCAATCATCTTGAGCTACCAGAAGATAAATATCGACAGGTCTACAGATAGAGACACAGACTTTGGAGCCGAGACACTAAGGGAAAACATGGAGGCCATTTAATCAAAGGGGTTTTGGAGGTGGAGGTGCTCAAGTTCATAAGTAAATTCCAAGTCAAAGGATTATGAAAACATATGGATGAGATAGATATCAGGATAATGTAAAGTAGGGAAGAAATATATACTTTACATATGCAATTTATTGAGACAAAATAATGTACATGAAACTAATCACAAATGCCACTATATCATCCCAGGTACAAGTCCAAACATAACAACAAAGAAACACTGCATGATCACCAATGCACAATAAGGTCTATCATAGTCAATAGATCAATAAAATTCATGAAAACCATAGATGCCTCTGTTATATACCTGCTCTGATATGCAACTGGAAATTGTAACCCACCTGTGTTCACAATGCTACCTCTATATGGAAAGGAAAGATGAGATCCAACTATACTACTCTGCTGCATTGAACCATTGATCAAAATGTATGAAAAATGAGTTCATGAAGAGGGATCAAAATGACAAAGGTGGCCCCTTCTCTACTGCCCCTAAATAATTTAGTTGCTCAACTAATGAAAAAGATCATCCACCACTGATATCTTTAGAATAAAATATAACTCAAATGAAAGGACTATGCTCATGAATGCTAGCTGATTTGCAAAAATAAGCAGTAGCTCCCAGCTACAAAGTACATGATAATAGGTCCAAATTTTTTCTCTAGAGATACTATGAGGATGGACATTTTCTGAGAGATGTAATCGATTTGTGCTTCCAATTTTCAAAATCTCTACTTTATTTCATCTTGTGTATTGTTACTATATTCATGCACCACTACTAACATTTTAATACTTCTTTCTTAAGCCACTTCTTGGATATTTCAACTTCTTATAAATTCCCACAATTTTTTTTATCGTGGTACCAATATGATTTGTAAACTACCATGGATATTGCACTAGAATAGTTCATCATATAAGATCTTACAATATTATGCAATCTTTTAATATACATTATTTTATTTTAGATTCCAAATTTAATAATACTAGCTTAGCATATAAAATATTGAAATAATTTGAAATTGAGATGAAAGAAGATAATAAAATAAGACAACATCCACATAATGAACATGAGTGTATCTTGAGAAAACCAAATACAAGAAAAACACAACTAGAAGGTAAGGCATATGCCTTACATTTTCTTCTTAGTTATGGCATGTAAATACAACGAAACTGTACTCACTATGAAGTTTCCATGGACATCATGGCTTCTATAGTTACTATATGTCGATCTTCTACTTCCTCTGTTCTATTTCAATATCTCACTCCCAGTTGTTTTTAGTTACTATGGAACAATAAACAATACAATAATAATGGAACCCCTTCCTTTCCAAGCGACCCATTATTGAACATGAACTAATAGTTGTCTAGGGTTAGGATTGGGGTTGTTTCATGCCTCAATTCCTGATGAGGACTAGGATTTTGGACCCTCTAGAATCTTCTTGAATGTCCACACATGACTAGCTCCACATGTACGAGTAATGGAATCTGATGTGGCATCCAATTGGTATCGTGGTGGTCAATAGGATATGACAACTTGCGGGAGGCATAACTTCCTCATACAAACTTCAAGTGAGGTGATATTTTTTCGTCAATGGGAAGTTATCAATATGTAGAACATTGTTTAGAGACTTCAAACTTTATTTCCCAAGTTTTGTCCCCAAAAATGGTTATTTAAGGCCTCAAACAAGTTACAAAAGTTTTTGGGCCCCAAATCACAAAAGTGGGACTTTCCCCTAAAATGGGCTCTATAACCTAATAACTCCAATTTGTAGTACCAAAATATATGAAAAATTATATAATGATCTATTTCATATCATTTACTTGGGAATTTGAAGATGGTGTTGTAAGAAAAAAAAAATTTAGTGATCCCTTCTTACCAATCAAGCATCTAAGAGTAGATCAATGTTGAACCCACAAGGAGAAAAACCTCAAGCTTCAAAATAGGATCCAAATGATTCCCATCATCCAAACAAAAAAATATTTTTGTTGGAGCTTGGGCATAGGCTTATATAAATGGTTTTTGAAATAGGCTTCTCATCCCAAAATGAAATGAACATGATAGGAATAAATGGGAGTTTTAGAAACAAGGGATAACCATATCCTTCAACAACCAATAGAGGATCATTTTTGAACTAACTATATCTATTGATCATATATACACAACAAATATTTAAAATTAAATGAACTAATGAGAAATGATTGAAATGAAAATCCAATGAACTTTTGACAATCAACAATGGATTGATATCAACATTAAATTTTGGACCATGGATACCCTCAAACTAGCACTTGAGGGGACTAACACAAGTGAGATAATTCAAAATCTTATCCACTATCCTATGACATTACTTCATTCTAGGGGATGGGTCTCACCACCCCATTACATGATACAAATATTTTGTTAGTAGCTTGTAATTCTGTGACAATCTTGAATGCCTCCCTTGTCCATTAGGTCACTTGATACTAAACTCCTTTCATCTAATGATGCGTTGTTAGGATTAATTCAAACTCTAACAACAATACCATTTTGAATTCATATATGTAGACAAGAGCAGTGCAAATAATTGTGCAATTTGAAATTCATTCATTACACATTCAAACTTATCCATGAATTCATGCAACAAACTACAACCATAAATCATTCCATAGAAAGTTGATTATTAATACATATATGTAATAAAGTGAAAATATACCAAACTATATGTTGAGGAGAAATTCATTGCACAACCATAGGAATCATCTATGAGTTCCACCCCTAAGACAAGACACGATACGACTAGGGAAAATCAAACTCCTACAAGGCTCTAATCTCACTCATTTCAATCCATAATTGTCATGAGAAACCTAGTATTTTCACTACTGAGCATTCCATACTTCCAATCATCAATCCATAGTGGCAATCCCTTCTCCTTCATAACATAAGAAATATCTCGTCTTTCTCTTCTCCAGAGTTTCTTAGGGACATTATTCCCTTTCGATGCAAGGAGAAAGAGTCTACAGTTGGTTTCCTATTTTGGATGACCTACAGGAGATCACTTGGCTCAAACTATCACTTGAGTAGCACTCACATGGATATATGTTTTTGGTGTTTTCTTCATATATTGTGCACATTCCAGTGATGGTTTCACCATCAAAACCACCCCATTTCCTCTTTGGATTCTCAACAAAAAGTATCCAACTTCCATAGGCTCTTGTTTCATGACATTGTGGGATTCTCTTGCAATTTTTAGGCATAAACAAGCTTGGTCTCACATTGGTTCCCCCATAACCAAGAAAAAATTTAATGCATAGTGGAATAATGGAATATGTAAGATTGATCCATGAATGAGAGTGAAAAAGAGTTTTCCTTTAAGAGTTTGGATGAGACAATTGTGTCCTTTCCAAGATTCATGAAGAACCATCTAAAAGACCACTCAAAGAAAATATTGATGGAAAATGTTCCTAAGGAAAAGGAAATTTGTATATCAAAGGACAAGTGTCATGTCAAAATCACCCATGCACCCCTTGACGTATTATATCCTTTATCCAAAATGGCCTAGAAATTTTCATTTTCACTTAACAAAAAATTCAATAGGGAGCATAGTTCTAGGTTGTTTTAGGATTTTCAAGGTTGGGGGTCACTTTAAATATCCTTAAAACGCTTATGGGTGTGGATGAGCTATTCCCTTGGAACTTGACATGTGGAACTATTCCAAGCATCAAAATTTATGCTAGATTTATTGGCTTGAATTTTGTCATAAAAGGGTCATTATGAGTAAATTCAATCCTACACCTACACCCCCTTTCCTCTCCCTCTATTGTACTATCATGGTATTCTTTTGCTTCTCAAGAAACCTTTTTGATGGATGCCACATTATTATGTATTCCATTTTATTCATGTTTTTACATACATAAGAACATCATGGACAACATATCAACCATGTTACAATCCTATCCCATTGTCCAAACTCACAAGTAGTTAGACCTTGTCCTTGAGCTCTACATTTGGAATGTTTACAATGAATTTACATTATTGACTCACCCCATATGCCTTGATTCCCATCACATAACCTCATTATTTTAATAATACAATATTTAATATAATATAATTTAGATTTTAAAACTGGAGTATTACCAATTCATGTCATGTACTTTGGAGGTGTCAATGTAGAGAGGGAATGAGAACATTTCTACTATATTTTGAAATGAATGCAATGGGTGGAAACAATTAAAATCTAATGAGGCTTTTTTCACTAGTTAATGAGAGGAATTCTAACAACATTTTTTTTAACTATGGGAACAACAACCTACCAAGGGTATACTAACAACATTGAAACTACCATTCAACATGTGCGGAAGGGTGTCACAATAAAATGGTAAGATGTATAATGTAATATGAATTGTCATATTTAATCTCAATCCTTACTTGTGATTTAAGATAACATATAAATACTAAAGGTTCCTCATCATCATAAGATATCGTCATCTGTTTGACTAGTCCAAGACAATTCACTAGTTGGCCACCCGGATATGTCATAGAATTTTTCTCTAGCCAATAGTCCAATTATTGGTACAATCAGAACTATTGGATCAAATTCACCAGTAATAAGATAGACAATAAATAAATCATCTAGTATTTTGGTCCTAACCAAAATAGGTTTCATCTGAATCCTTAGAAAACAACCTGGAGAAGAAGAACAATTCTTGGATAATTGATGAGACCATACCCTATATGGTTCAAACCAAAGATGGAAATAACACTATCAAAAAATTGGAAGATGATATCTACAATTTTTCACTAGGAGGTGAGTACGCTTTATATCATATAAATAAAATTATAAATTTAATTTATTAAAAAAAATCTAAACAAATATCTATATTTTTTTCTAGTTTGTTCGTGTCTTGTGAGACTAGCACGTGGTCTAAGAAACTGCGACCCAAACACATCTAAGCCGTCAAAATCACCCAAGGACTGCACTCAGCAAGTGTCATGCCAACCTTTAACATGGTTGGATTTTAAGTGTCTCACCTTGAATACCTTTTAGAGTTCAAACTTGGGCCACTGTGCAAAAAGAGACCCGTTGAAACCAATCATGATAGAAAACTTTGATAATATATATATCCATGTTAATGTTATCACAGATCTTGTAGTTTCCCCATAAAGTAATCCTACATAGGATTGTAGAGGGGACGGGAAACCAAAGTTGTGACCTGTAAATACCCTAACCCCCAAAAGATGGATGGTTGTCACATCGGTTAGGATATTGTTCACGTTATGCCACTGAGTGCTAAAGTGACAAAGGGGGAGACCCAGACCTATCCTAGAAGGACATACCTATAGCTAATCACTGGATCAAACCAACAAGCAGAGGATACGTAAGGCAAGAGCTAGAAACCCTAGATTTGAGGAAGATAGCCACCGATAAAGATGTTTTGGACTATAAATATTTAGATAATAGAAATATGGCCCAAAGTGTTTATATTTGGTGACCTTATAGTGTAGATCTAGGTAGTAAGTGCTAGTGCAAAAGATCAAATTCACTAGCATGCACTAGTACAAAATGAGGAATTAGCTACTACATGACTAAAACATCTAGTCACCATAGGTTTTTCAAGTGATTTACTACTAAATATGAGCAATTTTGATTGACCTAATTGTAAATGACTAATCTAGTCACCAATTAAAAAATATGACTAGATAATAAGTGACAGAGTTAAAAATGACTAACATAAACGACCAATTTAGTCACGGCATAAAAAATGGCTAGCTAGAAGAATATGAATTAGTCATTTATGTTAGTCATTTTTAATTGTGTCATGGGAAATTGCAATTGTGGCAATGAATTGTCACAATTTAGTAATTTTTGTAAAGTGTCTACCTTCTATTAGTAATATTGGTGCCATGCACCTCGATCTTCAAATATCCAAAAAAGAAATTGCACAAATTTGCTCTTGACCATCTTTATCCTTGTTGTACCATTGAAGCAAACTGTTAAGCACGTGCTAAAGAAAAATTAGGTTCCTACAATTACGAATTTGGTACTAGAACCAGTATCATATTGATACTTTTAATCATCATAGCTAGTTGTTGATCCTTCAATGTAAGAGTCCCAAGTCCCATACTGAGGTGCTTTTCTAACTTCAATATAACAATCAAGATCTGTGACCGTCGAACTAGTTGTACCAGTCGATGTAGCTTCACCAGGCTCAGTTCCTTTAAACGTTATAGCAGTTGATCCAATAATAATTGAACTGATGGAAGCACCAAGAACAATATTTTGATCAATGAAAGACTCAATTATAATTAAAATGGGGTGCTGAGGTACATATTTTAATCAATCAAAGTCCATTTGAGGTACGTATTCCTAACAATGAAGTAATTTACTTGCATGATGTACAAAAAATTATGTTTTATTCAAGTAAGATTTTAACAAACCTACTAGTACATCTCATATGGAAATAACTATTTAGTCAGCAGAAGAGCACCGTATGAGTGGGTTGGAGTGCATTTGGGTTTGTTGGAGGAGCTTGCCAATTCTCATAATTCTATGTTACAAGTTGAATAGTTCTCCCTATCTCTAGGACGAAGGACAATATTGTTAATGTGTTTATGCATTTGGAAATGGGTTTTAAGATATAAAATCTAAGATGAATCATTTATTTCTCGACTTATTTTTGTCAGTTCTTAACTTATTGTTTTGTCTGAATATCTAGTAGTATATCTAACTTCTTGTATGAATTTTCCTTATAAAAAAGTATGCATCATTGCAAAAAAAAAAATGCCCTTGGAAATGGAAAAACAAGTAAATAGTTTATCATTTAAATGCAAAAAAACACAGTTGAAAATTAATACATAAAATGCATGACTACATAAAGAGAAATTGTATAAGAAAGAAAAAAATAAAAACCACATTTCAAGAATCTCATTTCTTACACACATTTAAAGGGATCCCATTTCAAGAATCCACCACTCTGCACATGCATAAGTCCTTTTGTGTGAACCACAATTTCACCATTAATATCTAGAGATTAAATGATAAGCTTTGGCAATCTAATTATTTCACATGGATTTGAAAAACTATGAAATGATCGATTCAATTTCTATTAAATTATAGAAATTTAACCTTTATATATGGTGTGTTCAACAATAATGCTAGAGTTCAATCTTGAGGAATTTTAATAGAAAAGCTTCCAACCTCTATGCAAACAAATTTAGTCCAACAATCATTACTAGTAATCATATGAGATAGCAATTATGCATCCATAACAATAAAATAATTCTTTTGATTAAAATGCTTTTACCACCCACAACCGGATGACAAGTTTTTAACATAACTGAGATCATTAAACATACATGGTCACAGGGTATGGAAGAAGAGAAGGTATTATGCATCTACCTTGAAGGAAGAATGTGACTTAGTCTTCTTATGTGAATCCAAACAAAGATACACTCCAACAAACCATTGCTTCCGCTTCCAATTATGCCGTTGGAGAGTGTGTTTCTTGAGCAATGGAAGCTTAACTCTTTGGGAGATGCAAAGCGTAGAGGATGAGGAAGGTGTAGCTTGAAAATTGCTTGAATGAACTCAGGAGGGATGGGGAGGTTAGTGAGGGTGTTAAATTTTCCTTAATTCATTCTCGACTGATGATAACACGTAACGTTGTGTTGCAGTCTTTTAGATTTTATATGGACATCGAGATGTCAGGCCAAACGGTGGGGCCATGACAACAACAACAACTAATAAAAATGAAGTGATTTTATGAAAATGCGAATGGAATAAAAAATGACATTATGGTTATCCCATATCCCACTTCCTAAAAACCCAAGTTAAAACTCACCCTACATGAAATCCTAAATTATAAGTTAACGACAAAATTCATATTAAACATTAATTCAAAAAATTAAAACCCATGAACTTTCTTTAGAGGGGAAAGTGTCCTCATGGCAAGCATTATTATTATTTTAAAATTAATAAATAATACTTATAATTCTAATAAAGATTAGTGAATTGACATTTTATGAACGCTTCCTCCATTCTTTTGAAAGTTGGGCTCAAATTCTTAAAAACAATTATTTCCCACTTGAAACACGAAGAATATAGTCCCTTAGATACAAAATCCAATGACGAAGATGTCCCTAGCGGATGATGCAGCAAATTCAAATGCAAAGGTAGGCAATCTCTTTGGTTTCTCTTCCCGAATTTCTACTATGTTTCTCATCATTGTGATCAAGGTGAAAGCTGTATTATAGGTGAAGGTTACACGGGTAATTTAGATATAATCTTAGAAAATGAACTTTAGGAAATCATAGAAACTTTTACAATAATTTTATTTATGAAATTTTATATAAGTAACTATATACAAGTATGTAAAAATCTAGTTTTTACAAAAGTGGTGTATTACTTTTTCTGCCTTATATAATATAAATGTGTTTATATTAAGACAACACTTTTAATATATAGAAATGATTACATTTTTGAATAAAATAGTGTGTAGAGCAATAAAAATTTACATTGAAAATAAAAGACACCTGTAATTTATAATGATGAATCATCAAACCTCCAAATATCACCACGCGAAATCCACTCACACCAAGCTCTTTCCAGTCAAATTCGATTAAAAACACTCTGATCGTCATTAGAACACAATGATTTTCCATTATTCTTGCTAAAACTCTCGAGGTTTGTGGATTGGGCACAGTTTGTCCCATCCGGGCATGATCAAAATTCGATTTATATGAATTTGTTGAGAGGGGGTTCCTAAAATATGCAGGATGGATATGGGCCTTTCAGGAGTTCATTGGTGTTTAGGAGCCCTGAGATGAACAATGGAGGTTTTGGGTGTGGGATGAATTTGAGTTTCAGGCCTCAGGCGAGTTCTATTTATAAAATGACTTGGGAAAGAGGTTTCCCTACTATTAGGTGGAAGAAAGGAGAGCTTATTGGCTCTGGGGCTTACGGGAGGGTTTATATGGCCCTGAATTTGGACTCTGGGGAGCTTCCAGGCTGTCAAGCAGGTGATTTTTTGATAATTTTGTAAAGCGATTCTAATGGTTGGACATTGTTTTGAGCTGGGATTTTGGGTTTTTGTTGGAAAACCTCAGTTTTGAATTCAGTTGTTGATGGGTTTTGCCAAAAACCTAGATTTTAATAGGTTTTTTAAAGGTTTAAGGTTTTGGAAGATTCCAGTTGTCATTTGGGTTATTGATTTTTTGTGGTAAAACCCTGTCATGCAGGTTTTGATTGCTGCTAACAATGGACCAAAGGAGAAGGCTCAGGTAAGTAGGAAAAATTCTCCTATTTTTGGTACCGTGTATACATTTAGAAAATGGTGGTTGAAAGGATGTCACTACATGGTTATGAAACTATTGAATCCTTATTGGAAGCAAGTTGGGGCCTATTGAATTTGTATGTAGAATTGACACTCCTCAAATTGGACTTGGTGTTTGAGCAAGTGTCCAACTCTACAAATCATGTTATTGGTTGCTTATTGTGAAATTAAGCTCCTAACAAATAGGAAAAAGTTTCTTTACGAACTGCTTATAGACTACTTCTTTGAATTGTTGTATTCGTTGGCTTGCCTGTAAATTACTAATTTTACACTGGAATCTAGCGTTGAGCATGAAAGTGTTGTTTTGGACTAGCATTCATCGAAGGGAAAAGTGTTGAGGCATTTCACGACTTTGTCTTTGCAACTTGAACAGGATATCACTAATATTAGAAAAGTGTTCTCCCAAAAGAGATGGACCATATCCAATTTGGTAATGGATTTCAATATGTACCATTCTAACTGTTCTGTGTTTGTGAGGTCAGGTAACACTCTTAGTTTGTGTGCCTAGTGAATTAGATCTGTCTTTTTTTTAAAAGATCTAGACTGTTAGTTTGTGTTCCTAGTGGATTGGATTAGATTGAGGACTTGGTCCCATTAGCAGGCTTGGATGCAAACCTATTGGCATTCAACATTCCAAGCAAGTAAAATACCTTGGGGAAGGGGGATGAATCCTATTTTAAAAAGTATGTATCATTAATGTTTAAGACACTTTTTCATAGCAGCTTGAATAGGCTATAGTGCACTTAGTACCCACAATGGAATTGAACTGGACTTGGGGATTCTTGGAAATACATGTGGCATACCGAGCTAACATGTACGAATGATAAAAAACACTTCTTTATTTGAGAGGATGAATGACGAATGCTGTAGTCCTTTCTCATGTTCCTATGGGTTGGTTTCTCCCCAAACAGATGTCCTGAAATGGCTTAAATTGACACTGACCAATAAGCATATCCCAATGTTATTTGTAGACGATGCTTGCTCATCCCAGGGATATGGTGCATTTCCATCATATTCAAATCGATCCGAAACTCTTTCCTTTTTTCCAATCCCTGACAATGAGTAGGGGATAATTTTTTCCCCATTCATTGGTGGTGGCTGGCAAGTATTTATTCGGTAGCTTAATAAGATAAGCTTTAATCACTCATGCATGTTAAAAGTTCTTCTATTTTTCTGTTTGGTCCAGGTCTTACCTTAATGGCAGGGGTATTATAAGTTAGGTGGTCCTTTTAGGTCTTACCAACCAATCTCCCCACCCAATTGTTATCTAAGTTCTATCTTACAGTAGTATAACCTGACTGGTGAGGAAAATCAATTATGTATATACAAGCAAGAACCACCTGAAGTAAACACCAATAAAGAAGGGAATTTTGAGGTGGGAAAATCACATTATATAGATCTATATAGAGTCTCATAATGTAAATATAAACGCCCAACCACAGTTAAGGGCGTGGACCAATGGCCTGCAAGCCTCTATTTATGTATATGTATATATATGTGGCTACAAAAAATAAAGTATGATGTTATCAACATGAGAATAAATGGGAAAGGGTGTTGAGGAGCTTGCAGACCTTTCCTACAACATGATCTAGAACTTCATCGCTTCAAGGGGTAGGAAAGGAACCGTGAATGCAATATGCATTCAGACCCATAAAATACACAGAGACATGAATCCCCTTCCAATATTTTTTTATTACTATTGGGATGACCCAATCTGATTCTTCCACGGGAAGGATCAACTTGGCTTTAAGCATCTTATCAATCTCTTATTTAACCTTTTATTTTATCCTAGAATTTTTCCAATAACATATCGTCTTTATAGGATTTGCATCTGAATTTAATTCAATTCACATTTATCCCAACTCACCTTGGATGCCCTTCATCTATGTGAAGTTTTTGGGAACAATTCGACATATTCTCTAAACAGGACCACAACCTCTGACATTGTTTTATTATCCCATTAGTCTGCAATAGAAGCTAGTCGTGGCTAGTCTTCAGTTCCAATGTTTAACTCTTTTTTTACTGTATCGTTCAATGTTGGATTCATTCGTCGCTAAGGTTGACAGATTGGACGAGAGTACTCTTGGATTTTAATATTATGAGTGAAAATAATTGGATCAATATCATTCATGTCCCTATAATCCCATGCAAAATCTGAAGCATGATTCAGCAGCATACTCATTAGCAACTACTATTGAGTGGGTTGTAGGTAGTTGTTAATGTTAAGGAATTTTTTAGGGGATATTTTGACAGCCACATCTTTTGAATAAACAACTTCTGCTACAAAGTAGTCATCCAGGTAGCTTAAGGAAACATCATTGTTAAAGTGATTTGATGTTACTAAGTAATTAAAAATATATGTTTCATATTTTTTAGCCGAACTGGTTCCCTCATCGGACAAGAAATCACAAAAAAAAATCATTCACTCATTGACATGCCAACAATCTAGGAAATATAATTTAAAGGACCATTTTATTTTCAACAAATGGATCTGCATATAAGAAATGACTGATCTCATATACCTAGGATATTTTTGACACATCCACAACAACCAAAAGCCATATTATGGGTTTCTTATGCCTAGGTCAAGGAGAGACTTCTCAATAATGTCAACTAGCTTTGATGTGGAGACTATGAAAAATAATAATCTCTTATGGAACATTAGACACACTGAATAGGTTTTAAACCCTCCTCTCACATAGATACACACCCTAACATGGGGTGAAACCCCCAAAAATAAATAGGACACCCTTGATGGCTCTGACAAGCCTCCTACCTCCCTCCATATAACACTTGACAAGTTGAAACCCTACAACTGGAACTAAGGAAGGATGGGTTCGCATAGCGGACCATAACAGCATTTTGAGCTCCTGATTCATTCTCCTAATTGGCCTCCTCCTCTTCATCCTCAAAAGGGGGAGGAACATAGAGATGCCAACTTTTAGGTTTAGAAGAAGCCCCCTTTTTATTCCTTGGATGAAACCCTGCTTGAGGACATGATTCCTCTAGATGCCCTGTTTGGTAACAATACTAACACATAAATGCCGTATTTTCATAGTCCAAACATTGTGTCCACTTAGCGACAATGACTACTATATTTATGCCAGTGCCTGCAATATGACAACCCTTTTTTAGTGCAACCTAAAAAGTGTCAATGCTGGATACTATGGTTGTTTCCCTAGCCCAACAAGAATAGTGTCCTAATAAACTAAGGAATATCAGGGTAGAGTAAAATGAGGAATAGGGGCGATTAGTATTACCATTAAGCTTAAATAGTATAAGCAGTACTTACTTAAAGCACTGTACCTTAAGTAGAGTTAAGTTTATTTGAATACAGATATTATGTAATATTGATTACTTCACCTTGTATGCATTGCTCACTATTCTAACGATGTTTATATTAGGCAAATAAGCTTCTACATAGAATACAGATCACCATAATGGTATAGCTCTTTCTATAATCAGTGATATTACTATAAATGCCATATATGGCTCACTAGTGTCTAGCTTAGAGTCCATACTTATTACTGATACTACGTTTGTAACCACAATGAGTAAGATTTTACATAATGAACATCATTGTAACAAGGAGTGACCTTTATGGGTAAGCTCGGCATGCTATGACATCAGTATTACTAGGCAGTTAGTATAGATAGAGAAAACCACCATGTAGTTTCTATAATTAATGGAAATCCATATCCTTTATGATTAAATGGGTAAATACTGTGAAATTTGAACAACCAATATGTGTAGATCAATCGATTCAGCTCATCTCTATTGGGTTAATTTAATATGCCAGATCATTGAAACTGTGTTGAAAGCCTCTTATACCATTATCTCTAGATATAAAAGGTGTGTCATTACCATGCTGAACTGCTTACACTATTATTACTAATAACAAAAGAAGCACTAGATCTTGAAAATTATTAATTAATGCTTGAACAATATTGAATTAATTAGAGAAACCCGCCCTACCTGTTAGAGGGGAGATGGAGTTTTTAAAGTTAACGCTTGCTCTTTATGCTTTAAAGTAGATGCTAAATTATAGTTTACAATCTATAACTCATCCATATCACTTAAATATTACGTTTATTAATATCTTATAATAAATACTGAAACAACCTTTACTACATATAGGGAACTTGAGGACCTTATTGCATACTGGATCATTGGCTCAGAATACCATGGCTCTGGATACCACATCATAAGACAGGCTCATTGGCTATTTTCTATTTGTTGGCAATTAGCTATAACATCTATCCCTACTGCTAATGCACATTCTTTTAGAATGAAGAGAATACCTCTAATACTACATGAAGGAAACTGAGAATATATCCATTACTACCACTTACGGGCTTAAGACTACGACCACTACGTATCTGTCCTTAAAGATAATACGAGATTGGGAAAGAGGTTTTCCATGAGATGAGTAAATTAAGAGGGAAGGATACTTAGGTATTAAATATGTTTTTTTAAGTTTCAACCTACTTTTTCCAAAATTACTGTATTCACTAAAAGATTAGGTTTCAACTTTTTCCTTCTATTTTCCAATTAGTCCTACTTGCAAAACGCATTATCACTAGTGTTTGAACTCGTATCCTATTCATTTATACAATCAAAATATCCAGGAAAGGATAGCTATATACCTAACTGTATGGAGGAAACCAACTGTACCTAACTATATATCAATCCTTTCCCCAACTGTATGGAAAGAGATAATACCGCATGATCGATTGTACAATCAATAAATATATCCTGGAATGAGGGAGTTGGAAGTACAATCAATCTATTAACTGCATAGGAGGAGGAACTACAAATTGCTACACCCAACATTAGGCTCGAAGGAGGAACTATACCCCACTGTTCTTCCTGCGAGTGAATGCAAAGGAAAATTGTTGCACCCCTTTTGATTAGCCCTACATATTTTGGAGAGCCCTGTTGTGGACTTGCACAATGCACACATGGATTTGAATCTGATTACCCTGTTTCAGAGCTTCCAAGCTGGTTGTTGCACCTAGAGTACAAGCAAAGGTGATATAATCTGGATTGATTCCTCCCTGATGCATTTGACCAAACAGTTTTAAAGCCTCTTCACCATACCCATTTCACTGCTTCTTGTAAAAAATATATTGCATATTTTATCTTTCCAAGGTGTATTAGGCATATTTTTTAAAGGCTGGTTGATTTCATGTAATTCTGATGAAGTGATATTTTGAGGATATGTGGAAGATTTTTGATAATTTTAGGGAAATTTAGTCCATGGAGAATCAATCCACATAATGATTTATAGTTTTCCTTGCACTACAGGATGGACTTAAGTATTTGGGCTTCATATTAAAACCTAATTACTATTCCAAAGCTAATTGGACTTTACTTGTTGGGAAGGTGGAAATGAAGCTGAATCTATGGTGTAACAAATGCATTTCTAGGGCTATAAGATTGGTATTGGTGAAAGCTATGCTCGAAGCTATACCAATTTTATGGATTTCTCTTACATATGTTCATAAGGAAACTTTAGAGCAAATAAGAAAGATAAGCTTCATATTCTTATGGGTTGGTGGTAAGGATTTTCCTTAGGTTGTATGGCAGAAAATCTCTTTACCCAAAGACATGGGAGGATGGGAATAAAAGAATCCACATTGCTTTGCCAAAGCACTAGCAGCCAAAGGTATTTGGAGACTTATAAAAGGGGTGGGTCTATGGGAAAAAGTGATTACTCATAAACTCATAAAGCCTCTCACTATAGAAGAAAGGATTCAGAAAAGGGACAAAATAATCAAAATGAGTCGTGTATGTTGAAATATGCAGTTCAAGCCTTTAGTCTTGTTGGGGATTGTCTATCCCATGTTAGCGTTCTACTATGATCAATGATTACTTGTTGGGGATTGGCTAGCCCATGTTAGCATTATAATATGATAAATGATTACTTGTTATATAGTAATCAAATACTATCCTCCTTGAAAATTACATCAACATATTGCATCTAATTTTAGGGAACAAAAATAAATTAAAAATCACCAAATAAACTAAATTTAGCACAACTTCCAATTGTCTCGAATTGTTTGAATTGCTGGAGAACTCTTGCCACTAAATCTGGGATATCTCTTTGACTGTCCATGAATTTATGATAATCTCCCTTTAACTGTTGATTGTCTACTATATGCTCTGTTTTCAACATTGAAAAAATCTCTTCAAATCTGGGAATGATTCTCTATTTTATGAAAAAGCATTTAGACTCAAATTTTAATGACAATTGATTGTTGTTTGACTCAAATTAAGTTAACATTTCCTTGAGGAAAAAGTCACGACATCAACATGTACCCAACCATGCTTAGTCAAAATATGTGTATTCCTAGCAATACCAGAGAGCAAATGCTTTCAATAGTTCTTTAGGATATCTCATCCAAAGTATTACTCTGTAATGCCATTATTAAACCTACAATATGATTCATTTTAGAGTATTTTGGACCAATTCTTGAGTATTATACTTTTAAGTACATCTAACAATTGATCTCATGGTTTGAATTACATGCTAGGACAACTGCGAGTTTGTATTAACTGGCTGAGAGTGGAGTCAGAGTGATAAATTTGCTGTGATCAAGGAAAATGCAAACTTTTCTCGCTGGTGCCTGGAGGTAGAGATAACATAGAACTTCATCTTCATTTTTCCAGTGTATTATGAGATCAGAGAGACTTTATATTGCTTCTTTCAACATTCCTTCCTTAGATATGAGATTCTGAAACGTGTAGCTTATTTTTTAGAGAGATTTTCATCTGGAGACACTGCATGTTGACTAATGATAGTAAAATGGTTGATGTGTTCTACTGTATCACTTTAACCACCACCACCTTGTCGCCTTGGTAGGGAAAAAGAAACAGTAAAGATTTATTGATACTCAAAAGTCTGTAGTATCTAATAGCTCCTTTTCAAGGGCTTTGAGATGACACAACTTACCTCGTAGCACAATTGGATGCTGACAAGAAAAGGTCTTAGATTGCCAAAGAATCACCTTATCATTGTAGTAGAGATATTTATTATTCCCTTATCATACAGATTGCCCTCAAATGGTAGGATAGGTATTTCATCTACCTCGACTGCCTCTTTGCACTTCCATGACACTCTTCCAACTTCTTTGTTATTGTCTCATCTGTTCAAATGACACTAGTTGACAGATTCTAGGAGTTCATAGTGGTTGTTAATGAGATGTAGAACTTTCATTGGTGGAAACATCTCTTTTTTATTTATATTTACTTTGCATCTCTGTTAGATATGAGAAGAATTTGAATAAGGTTGTACATACATTTGAAAAACATAAGAAGAAAACCACATGCATGTCTACCATAAAAACATAAGTTAGAGGATTGGAAAGTCCATTTGAAGGAAATTTTATCTAAAGGGCATTATAAAGAAACAACTAATAAGGCAATTGGGGCATTCTATAAACAATGTTAATGCCATAATGGATATGCAAAATGCTGCAATATTTAGTGTCCTTCTAGCTTCTAAATTAGTTTATAGGTAGTTACAAGCCATATGCAGTTACAATACTCCCATTTACAAGCCCTAAATTAGTTTATAGGCAGTTACGATACTCCCATCAATTGCAAGTCTAGAATCAATCTAAGCATCATCCTTCATCAAGGCATCACACCTCCCCTCCAATGACAACTAGAAGTCTCACGGAAATGCAATTAGAATATTTCACATCCTCATCAACATGAGATGCAGTTAGAGTATCCACAATTGATGCTATACTTGTTCAATAGTTGCTTTGGTTTGAATTCATATTTTTCAGGGTCCTTGAGGGTGAGAGTTTTCTGTTGAGGGCCCACCATTTGTGAAAATAAATAGTTGAACATATTAGCTACCATTTCAACTAGTTCTGGAAGGAGAAATGGTGCTGTAATTACATAAAATGTGTAATCTAACATTCTGGCATCCTCATTTTCCATTGTCATGTCAATACAAACATTATTCTGGTGCTGTTGAAAAAGCTGAGTTTTTTCCTTCCTCACTTGTGGTGGTTGCTATTATCTCCTCTACAGCTAAGTATTATGTCATAGTATTCATCCCAACTGTACTCTGTCAAGGATTGTTTTCTTAAAGCACTTGTGAAAAATCCTTGGAAATTTTTTGGCAATGCAAAAAGGTATTTTTCTTCCAAACTTCGCTATCGCCATTTTCTACTACTGCTCAATGAAAGCAGTCACACTCGATTTTTCATGTACTTTTGGTATTGTTTTGAAAGTAGTCACACTCAACGTCTCATCTATCAGTTTTGTTTCCCTTTTGACAATGTTCAAGTTAATGAAATGAATGTAAGTACACAATTTAATTAGATTTTGGCTTTCATTAATAAATATTGGTTTTCCATTGTATTTTTGAACTCTTGAAATGAATTTTTTTTCCATTGTATTTTTGAACTCATTGATTTGTAATTACTACTGTTGTTATTGATTGTCCTTGGATGCTTCAACTTTAACACAGGGACCTTTGGGAGTGTTAAGTTGAAAGAAATTACCTTCCTTACACGATGATGATAAAACTTAGAGTTATTGTACAGAACACATATGGACTATACCTTGAGAGAGAAGATAAAAATTTTACCCTTCGTCTTGTGGGTAAAATGGTTGTTTCCCCACCTTGAATGTACACATTGGTCTTGTGGGTATTTTCTTGTGGGTATTGTGTGTGGGTCTTGTGGGTCTTGTCTATCAAATAGGTTGTCTTATCCCTTGGCTTTAGGCATGTCTACAAGGAGCACAATATGCATGCAAACTACTTATCCAAGGAAGCACTTGATATGAAGGTTGGCCTTCTCTCCTTATCAGAACTTCGGGAAGGAGAAATTATTGAGGAAGGATTGATACAGCTCTTTTAAGAGTTTTTTTAGTATTTGTGACATACTCATGTTTTTCCCTTTTCGAGTATGGGACGCTTTATCCCGTCCTCTTGTATTAGCTAGGGATATATTCTTGTTTTGATTCCCCTGGGGTGTGTTTGTTCCACCCAAGAGGCCTCCTGGATAAGCTGACTGGGCTCATTATGTTCTCCCTATGGTAATGTTTTTTCTATCTTTCTTTGAGATTTTGAGTTTTGTGGGTGGAGCTCTGTTGGGTTGAGAGTTGGGTTGACAACTACTACAAATGCAAATAGATTTTTTTGTTTTTTTATATATTTTTTGAGGTTGATAGTATTGATCCATGACCTTGTGGACTTTTTTTGTCTCACTCTGCCCTAAATGGGTCATAGCATCAACTGAATGGATATTTAGTTTTGACATTGAGGAATCATGCACATTGTTTCCCATAAGGTGTTCACTTAATTTTTCATGAGGGTTTATGGGTTGGTTTCTAAGTTTTCTGGGCAAGTCTAAAGTATGATGTTGTCTTTTTCTTAGTTGTAAAATGAATTCTGGGAAATCCATGCCACCTGTGGATAATGAAAGGAAATGAACAACCCATGTACCTCATATCTGGGCAGTTTTGGGCCCTATAACAGCAAGTTACAACAATAATTAAGCCAATATGGGTATTGTTTTGAACATTATTGGGTGTGTTTCACCTTCTAGCAGCCTCGGCATTCAATTTGGGCCATTTTTGTGGATGTGAGGCATTTATGGGCACAAGTTAGGACTATCCATGATGTCCTCCTAGAGTAGACAATGAAAATATCTAAGGTATGGAAAAGCTAAGAGAAGAAATCCTGGCTGCGCTGAGTGGAGTTTGGACCTCAAGCCCCAAGCCATGAGGCAATAAGTGTAGCTGTTAAAATTTATTCCAGTTAGGTGCAGTTGTTTGTGGCCAGAAAGGCCTAAAAAAATTAACTGAATCTGGTTTGAATCTCATCAAGCTGGGTGTAGAACCTCGATTAGGGATTTTGAGTTTTGTGGGTGGAGAGTTGTTGGGTCAACAGCTGCTACAAATGAAAATAGATTTTTTTGTTTTTATATATGTTTTGAGGTGGAAAGTATTGATCTGTGACCTTGTGGTCTGTATTTGTCCCACTCTGCCCTACAACTACCTATCTATCTCTCTCTCTCTCAGGTATGTCTATTGTTTCATTAGTGACTTGTCTCCTAAGAGACAAAGTGTGATCGTATTATATATCTGAGTATAGAAATTAAGGAAGGTCTAAACCACATTGTTTTCTTCTATTTGTCCATTTATAATATTTTTGCATGTGCTTGACTAATTCTGTTCATACATATCCTAGGTAATTGTAATTAATGGATGTACATCTAGTGCTGATATGGAGTAATCTTGGCTTGGTTTGGAGCAAAATGGGTCATAGCATCAATTGAATGGATATTTAGTTTTGACATTGAGGAATCATGCAAAAAAGAGTAAACAGAGCTCTGTCAAGAGCAAGAGTTTAAATGATGTAGGTCAATAGTCTCTAGAAAAAATTCAAGCAAGCACAAGCATATTACATCAAGCAATGAAGGGGAATGATTTTGTAGCGGGAATACACAAGTCCTAATAGCAAGAAAAATGGAAGCCCAAACTGAATACTTCTGATAAAGGTACGTCTCTGCAAATCCTTTTGATTTTCTATTTGTCTATAATATGCTGCACTTGTTATATTTTCATTCAAACTTTTTTTCTTTTATGTGTCCTACATTTCCATTAAAAGCATAAATGATTATGCTTAATTCTTAAATCACTGGAGTTGTTTCTTCATTTTCCATAACACTGTTAGACTAGTTTAATTTTGAACCTGTCCATGTTTATACTTCTTTCAAAACTTCTTAGATGTGTTTTAAACTATTTTTTTACTGGACCTAATAGATGGGAGTTTTAGAAATTGCAATATTATTTTAGAATGTTGTGCTGCGAGAAATTGAATTGTGTTTATTGTATGTTGCTATAGTGATTTACAGCAGTATGTGTAGTAGCATTATTTGTATTTAAGTTCCAACAGTATGTGTATCAGTATTTGTATTTAAGTTCCAACACTATGTGTAGCAGTATTTGTATCTAAGTTAGGTTAAATATTTAACGTTCCCCCACCCCAAAGAGCAGTTTAGAAGAGTAAATAATGGAAAATTAAAATAGAGGACTTCGGCATGTAGCGGTAACTAATGGTTTGGTTTGAAATATGTCAAATTCTATGTTTAATTTCCTCATTTTCCTTAATATTTTCCCAAACTACGTCGATCCTAGTGTTCCTGTCTTTTCGATATTGTTGCAGAAACCAAACATCGAGATGAATGGCTGCATTCCTGATACTCGTATTAAATGGTGGGAACATGATCAAAATTAGGACAAGAACTTCAAGAAATCTTCAGCAAATGTTAATTTTGATCAATCTTAACAAAAAACAATTGTTGTGGGGATTATTCCAGTAAAGGCATTCCTAATACTTGATCATAATAGAAATAGTTGTGTTGGGTTTTCTTTCCTCATCTTAAAGTGACTGTGGGTTTGGTGTTTTATTGGGTAACTCCCCACGAATCAATCAAAAACAAATAAGATAATAAAATTGCTTATAATTTGATAAAAATAGGATTGGAACAAGTGCTCCCTTTGCTCCTCTATGGTTTCTCCAAAATCCTAGCTTCCATTGTCTTCTTAGGGAAAACGCCAACCCTAATTCCTTGCTTGCATCAACACAAGATCCCTAGCTAAGATACCATTTGAATAGGAACATCAGCAGAGGTTTCCACAACATTTTTATTTTGACAAACAAGTTCTGTGGGAGTTAATTGCATGCTATGAGAGATATTGAAGCTAACCTCTTGAGTGAATGGATGACCACCAGTTCCGTCCATGCATTCTTTAGCATCCATCAAGTCACTCCTAACTGTTCACTCAACACCTGACTTAGAAATGTGAAGACCATCTTCAATATGTGCAACCTTAACTATTTTATTCAAAGCCTGTTTGCCAATCTCTTGAAATTGCATGCGTGCTTTTCCCAAGAAAAAATATTCACTTTCTACTGACATGGCCTACAAATTTCTAATATCAGCCTTTTGTTCAAAACCTTCAACTAAACTATGTTTTTGATGCACCTGAGATGCATCTCCAAAAAAAGACTGACCCCCTGA
Organism: Pseudotsuga menziesii; assembly: GCA_001517045.1. Taxonomy (NCBI): domain Eukaryota; kingdom Viridiplantae; phylum Streptophyta; class Pinopsida; order Pinales; family Pinaceae; genus Pseudotsuga; species Pseudotsuga menziesii. The sequence goes on from LPNX010558660.1 coordinate 41,910, forward strand.
TGTACTAACATCCTCCAACTTATGTTTCCTACTTCCTTCCCCTTTTAAGGAATTATAGTTATTTGTATGATCAAAATCCTCAAAAATTACATGCTTCGAAGGGTTGTATGGTATCAATATTTCTGTAGGCATATACTCATGCTAAATTCAGCAGGGATCCTATTATTTTCCACCATTGTACAATGTTTCTAAATCAAATCAGGAAGTGCAGGAGTAGTTCTTGTGTGTTCTTCATTGATACTCACAACAGATTTTAGATGTTTCTTCCTTGAAGGGTTAACTTTTGCAACTGATCTTTTGGAACATGCAGCATGTGATTCCCTTGTAAAAACCCCATTTTTGGAACCATCCTTTGTACAACTATGATCAATATCAACATTTGGAATCTTCCACCTTTTCTATTGAAGACTACTCATACTAACCTTAAAACCGAGTTCAAGTTCTTGCAATATAACATTTAGGATTTTATGTTTTTCTTCATTAATTTATTTAACAGGTGCACCTTCTGTTAACTTAGAAAATGTTGGACTGATAGAATTTTGACCCCTGCTACTCATAGTTGTTGAATCTACAATACCAGCTGTATGGAATGTTCCACTTGGAATTGATCTTGTATCCTGTCCCTTTCCTGATCGAATATGCCTATGGAGCTTCAATTCATCCTCCTTTGTTTCAATTTGCTTTCTCAAGTTATCGAAGTTAGTGCCACTGGGTTTAGTTATAGATGATCCTAGCTTGAAAGCATGTTTCTGGCCAATTGAACTATTGTGGCCAACAATAGGCTTTTTATTACAGGATGATTGCCGAGGTGGACCCTCTCCAGACCCCATAGAAGTCACCCCATGGACTTGCACTGCACTTTACATGGTTGTATGAAATGCAGCTAACTGCTTCTGCACCATAGCCATTTGCTTCCGCATCCCTGGGTTTTGTTGTGATGTTGTTGTAGCCATCTATGAAGAAGTTGCAAGTGATTGGCTTGCAGAAGTCCCACTTGTATTTTCCCTTGATGATCCATCTTTCTCACTTCGATCCACTCTCCAGCTCTGTTCTTCACCCTCACTATCACTATCTCCATCAGAGAATCTAATCACAAGGTTATCATCTTTCTCTTCTGCTGCAGGAGATCTAAAAGAAGGATGTATATCTTGTAAACTAGATAAGAAGACATCATTTTCCTTACAGACACATAATGGAATTAATAATGCACTAGAAACTTGTAGTTGTGTCCCATTTCTATCGAACAAATTATTTGTGGAAATAAATTTCCCAGATGAGAGTGGGTGCAACGCCGGCTGCTTTCTCTTCCTCTTCTTGTTGTGCATGGAAGCCATAGACCTTGCTCTGAGTTCTTCAATGTCCATAGTGCCGAAGTTGACTTCTGCACTAAACTTCTTCAACTTGGCAAGTAAAAAATGTAATTGGGGAGGTCATACCCTCTCTTACTCTTACCATCTGCTCTACCCTGCCTCTATCCTCTTGCAGAAGAATACCCTATGTTATAATGTTGTACTAATGGTAGGTTTTGAACAATTCTTCATGAACCTTGAACTTTGTACTTGTAAATATAACTCCAAACCAAAATACGAGACCCAGGTATTAGTGAGGCTATTATATTCCATTGAAGAAGCAACGCATCCCACGTGGGGAGTCAAAGTGGAAGGCGTAAACATGCCATAGGGCCTGAAGGGAATTGGAACTTAAAAATAATTCATAATCAGATAATCAGGGTAGGGCACTTTTGCATTCCACTCAAGCAGGATGGAGACATGCTTTATTACCCTTACGAAGAAATAGTTTCTTGTAGGCAGTTCAAATGGGGAATATGAACCTCATCATGATTGTCTCTATCCTTTGTTTCATCATAAATGTGCTTTTCATGGTCAAGTAAATTCCTTCATTTTGAAAGTCATAAATCTTGATAAGAATGTGCCTTTATGTAACTGTGCATTATAAGAACACTGTAGAATACCAATCTCTCCAACCTTTTCGATAGGTTTAGTCAATCTCAAAAGCTTACTAGAATCTAAATTTTAGTGGTCTTATTTTAGGTGACCATACATTCTAAGGAAAGTTTAGTTCTTATCAATGGTTATTTCTCTGTATGAACTGTTGTCCAATCATCATGGAAGCTGTTTCAGATCCTGTACATCTCAACACAGAGCTGATATATATTTTGTTATACATGATAGTTTGCAATTTTGTCAAGTTTAATTCATGCTTAGCCAGTTGTCCTACCTTTCAAATAACCGGTATCATCACCTAGAAGCCAAATATACAACCCTTTAAAGGTTTCTCTAAAGATGCAATGTTGTAGGAGCAGGGTATTTCTCTTTATATTTGCAACATGACTCTTTAATGATTGAATCCACTATTAGGTGCCCTTATAGCCAAGGAATAATGATTCACAAAGCATAACTCCTCCATACAAAATGGTACCTTTGAAACAATAAATGATTCAATGCTAAATACTTGCAATACTTACAATTCCCCAAGTCAAAATACTTGCAATTCTTTGAATTCTAGGTCAAGAGATCATTTTTGCAAGACATTACGGTGCATAGGGAGTCAAGTCTCTAATTTTGCAAATGATAATTGTAGAGTCTCCATTAGCAATAAGTTTTTGAATCTGCATGGCTCTTAGACTGTTTATCACTTGATTTAAAGCTAAAATAGGCTTCACAATAAGAGAAGAAACCTTTTGCAGTTTGATCACAACCATAGACCTGCTTATTATGGAACCTTCTCAAAGAAAAGGTGAATATACTTTGCATAATTTTAAGTTTATTAATTATCAAAGCAACAGGTTGTGTTTTAATTTTGATAGCCCATGACGAGGAACATCTGAAACACCTTGAAGCTCATGGATTCTTAATATTGTAGTAGACAAGAGGGAAAGTTTTTTTTCTGACTCTTTGTTTTTGATGTAGTGATGGCATTGGGCTTCGAAATCCTTTCAGGAAGGACTCTTCTTTGGACTATGAGAATGATAGTGATGAAGAATGGAAGAGGTACTCATCACTAAATCTCTTTGGTAAGAGTATTTGTATTATTTTGATTAACTTTCTTACTTTGTTAAAAATTTCAGAAAGATCCTGGGGAAATTATTTTTGACTGTGACAAGGATGATGAGGAAGAAAATAATGAAGTTGACACATATAAGTTTAAATCTAAGGAATATGATGACAATGATGGGTTTTTTGTACCTAATGGATATCTTTTTGAAGATGAGGTAAATTCTACAGAAAAAATTTGTTTGATGGGGTTCTTTATGGAGTACATAAAAAGTGTTTGCTGTTATTTTAGTGTTTCTTGTTGCAATGTCCAAGTTTTATTTGGGGTAATTGAAGGTTCATCCCCTTGTTTTAGTGTTTCTTGTTGTAATGTCCTAGTTTTATTGGGTGTAATTGAAGGTTCATTCCCTTGTAGTGTTGCTGGAATTTACTTCAAAAGTAGGGTTATTATAGAAGTATATAAGTTGAAAGCAATCATTTAGTTACTTAGGGGATGTATATAGTTGAAGATATTTATTGGCCTTGATGACTATTAGTAATCCGTTGAACTGTGCATCTAATGGAGTTACAGGAAGGGATCCTAATGGAGCAGTTGCTATAAACGGTTGTTATATTAACCTTTTTTTTTTATCTTCTACAACCTCCCTATGGGCTATAACCTCTTCCTCTTTTACCACACTTACATCACTTTCCTCTCCTTCAAAACTTTCTTTAAAATCTATAGCAATCTTAATGTTGTTCTCCTTTTACTTAAAGCCTCAATGGGGTTGCTTCTTCCTTCCCCTAATCCACACATTCATAAACAATAAAAGTGTTTATTAAACTCTTGTCCTCATGGGTATGTCCTCCAAGGACTCTACATACTTGGATGCACAATAGATGATTGCTGCATTATCATCATTTTCCAACTCTGGTAGAACATCAAATACCTACTACTCATCATTTTCTCTCATCTCCCTTGCATGGATATTTATATTCACCTCCTCTTCGTAGAAGGTTTCCTCAATATCTTCTCTTTTGACACATCAATGTTGTAATATGTAGAACATTCAATGTACATAGATCCAACTTTAGGATATTCATCAAACACTTAAAAATGCACTTAAGATATATTTTGATGATGATGATCCACTTGATGGACAACCTATAATTTTTTTCTATTTTGTATATTCCATTGGAATTCCTATGCATCATCTTATTTATGTAAAATGTTTTAATGACATTGAATGATAAAACTACACTTCATGGTATTATATGTATAACTTATATTCATTTTTTTTGTATTTTTAATATAGTACTTTGTTATAGTTGTAAAAAAATCTATCTCTTTTTATCAGTATTTTATTTATGTGATTACTATATTTTTAATTATATATAAGTTTACGAGAGTTCCTTAAAATGTTTAAATCACATGCTTCTATTTATTTCATTCTTTCAATAAGCTAAAATACATGTTTATCTTTATTTCATTGTTTCAATAATTTACACAATACAATGAAAAAGCATTACAATTTTTCTTGTGCTAATTTTATTTATTTCATTGTTTCAATAATTTACACAATACAATGAAAATCATTACATTTTTCCTTATGCTAATTTTAGTTACAGGGAAAATTGTACATAGCTCTCAAGAATTAGTTTATCATGATTACTAGTTACTGGTAAGTTGTAATAGTAATAATTATGTAGTTTGTAGATTGCTATCTATCATAAATTTGTTTGAATATCATCATTGTCAACCAATAACAACTTCTTAAATAGTGCTAGCTCAATGGTAGAGCACCTACCTAATTATAGGCAGGAGGTTGGTGGTTCGATTCCTCCGTGCCCTATCATAAATTTGTGACTACAAAAACGACTAAATTTTCATATATACGACTATTAGTAGCTAATTTCCCATATCTTAGTCGTATTTAGCTTAGTCATTAATATGTTAACATCTAGAATTTATTTAGTCGTATATTTGGTCATTAATTGTTACAATCAGTGACAAATCAATGACTAACTCAATGACTAAATCCGTGACTAAATCTGTGACTAAATCAATGACTAAATCATTAACTACCAATGACTAAATCATTGACTATCAATGACTAAATCATTGTCTATCAATGACTAAATCAATGACTACTAAGTCAAGCTATTAATGACTAGTGAAATACGACTAGCTATACGATAGTGGAAATTAGCTACTATTAGTCGTCGACTCAAAAATAGTCATTTATAGCCTGATTTTAGTCATTTTTTCAGTGATTAATTTCTCATTTTCTACTATTGATGGGGGAATTAAATGTCAAATATGTGAGTATGACATGAATGATGAGTTTGACGAACAATTAAGGAAATATAACACTTGAGTAATATGACTTGAAGATGGATTTGACAATATCTAAAGCACAAGCCAAAAATGAATCATAAAGAAAGATAATTAGTTGAAAACCCTAGGAGCGCAATTTGCCTAAGGATCAGTGCTTTAACCACAGGGAATATGGATTCCCCAATGATGACATATTGGAAAACCCACGTAGTTCTAGGGGAGGTTGAAATAACCCAGAAAGGTTTAACCAAAATCCCAACAGAATGACCCACATAATTTTTTGAAGGTTTTAATTATACGCTGGGTAGATTGGAAATTAAACAAAATAAATGCTAGTAGAAATACCTGGAAATCTTGTAGATGCCAAGTGCAATGATACTTTACCCCGGTTTGACACAATTCTGAGCGAATTTGATGAAGTTCCAAGCTAAATTGATTTTCCTAGGTTGAGCTAGTTCACCCCTCTTCTTGCAAGAGCAACCTACATCACGTTAGAATTGATCAACATAAAAATAACTACGAATGCAAGATAAATCAAGAAGCAAAACGAATGATCAAAGACACATTAGAAAAACCCCCTGATTGCCAATGTCTTCAAATGGAGAGAGTCCGGTCTCTCACAAAAACGCCCCAAGAGAGGACGCCCTCCTGCAAACAACACGACTCTCACAATATTTGGAACAAGCATAAATGAACTAGAACACCTCCATAAATAATTTTGCAATCAAGCACAAGAACAATATATGGCAAAGAAGACACATGATTTCTCTGAAAATATTTTCTCTATTCTAATAGCAAAGAGCCAAATTTCTCGATGGGATACAATGAGGCGAGTCTTTTCTTTATATATATTTCGAGAGACACAAATCCTAAATTACTTTTTCATGATACGGTTGATATTAAAACATCATCAATGGTGGGAATCACATTTACATGGATCAATACATGGATTAACATGACTAAGTCAAGAGGGGGGTGAATTACCTTATAAAGCTCATTGTACAACATGATAAATCATTTTTTTGCAAGTTTGATGCTTAGGAGACATGGGGGGGGTCATTAGGGGGTCCCCCATACATATTTCTAAATATACAACTTGATTTACACACTTTTATTTTGGCCATTTTGTCCAATTTCTCCCTATGCGGAACATCCTCCCTAAGAGAGACAAGAAAATAATCTGGAACATCAAATTGACTGAAACTGATGCAAATATGTCCATACATCCATAATAAATCATCCATAGAAATTCCCTTTCCATTTCCTTGACCAAAAAATACAAATTGATTTCTTCAGTGATTTCCTAGTTCATTTTTTATGGTACATCCTTTGAAAATAATAATCATCATCATAACTTTGTTTAGGCTGAGAACTGGGGCACTCACTGCATAGAAGTGTATGGAGACATAGTAGAATAGTACAAGTGACTACTCATACCCCATGGAGCACTATGGAACCCTAGGAGAACCATAATAACTGCAATTTGTAATAAAAAAATATGATCTAACCAATAATGAAGTGATAATAATCATTTATCATGAAATATGGGGCCAAACTCTTAAAACTGAAACCGTAGTATTGGTCATGGGCATGTCTAGAGCAAATATAAACACTAAAAAAAATTTAGTCACTACCTTGGGAATTGTATTTGACTTGGTAAACTAGGTTGACCAGGTCAAAATATCCAAACTAAAAGTGAGATACTAAACTGAGTTGAACTTGCATGCTTCCAAGGTAATAAATGCTCCAAGATGTATATTAAAACCCAACTTAAATTATGCCATTCATAATCATGGTGACAATAATAAATAATAATAACAATCAATAAGATATACTTGTGTCTTTGAGTAATCATTGAATCCTCTAGAAGTCTCTTGTATATGCCATGTTTACAAAGTTTAAACAATTTGCTAGTGATAGGTGAAGGTGGAAGACAAGGCTAAGGTAAAAGGGAAATGACTTATAGTTTAGTTTGACCATACGATCTCTCTAAACAACGATAAGACACACAACCACAATGATATATGCACGGCAAATAAATAATAGGGAATGGTGGTGTCTCACAAGTGGATGAGTTGATTTGAAAAGAGTCCATTCAACTTTAACAACATGTCTACATCTCACATCCAAGCTAACAATCAAGATCCATGAGGATCTTTTCTAGGACCCTTGCGTTGAGTACACAAGAAAATGCAGTGAAGAAATCCTAGGGGACACTTAGAATTAGTTTTCCCTTACTCCATCTCACATCAATACCCATATGCTCCGTGAGGAATTAATCATTACATTTCAATAAGATGGTCTGCAGTCTTTAGATTTAGCATTTATTTATCCACTGATTTTCTTTGGCCTTTCACAATTTCACTTTATAACCCTTTTTTGAGTTGTGTCTAAAGACACAGTTTTCATTTTATTTGAGGGATTGCATTTTCTTAGTATATATCATATAACACATAGTGCATGTAATGATGATAGACATATTGATTCAAGTTTTAGTTGACACTATTCGGGAAACTAGGGGGGAATGTCCACAGTCAGGACCAAACATCGGGGCAAACGACCAGAGAGGTAAAGGCTTCAAAACCCAACTCACCTAAGCTTAGGAACCAACACCATCGGGTTCTCTTGGCCTAAAAGGATCAAGGCGTCAACAAGTTTTGTTTCACAACTTAGAGCCGAGACAAAAAACAACATGGGATCCATCATGCAAAGGGGTCAAAGTGGGGAAGATGATATTCAATCTCATAGGTCTCAATAAATCATAAGTTATGGGTAAAATCAATCATGAATAATATTGGATGGATGGGGGTAAGTGATACATGGAACCAACAAAACACTAGAGTCTAAAAGTTGTATAAATCATGGCATAAACAATAGTATTCAACATTAGACTCTTTAATCATTTCTTGACACAAGTTTAAGCATTAGTATATATATGTATAAGCACAGATCACCATGATCATCCTAGCATAATAATAATAGGTGTTTAACATACATCACAGAGCAAAATCCAAAAAAATGGGTCATATACCTTATCTCACCATATACCTGTCTCTATCTGATATGCCCATCTGTAAACTGTGTACCATATTTCTTGCTCTACTCGAATGAACTAGGTCACCACTGAATTCATCTCAAATCACAAGGAAATCTCAGTCCTGGCAATGAAATAATATGTGTTTGCTATTGAGTAAGGGCTTTGAATAGTTCATGCTTTACAATGTGATCCATGTTGTATCCCCATCAATATGTTTGGCTTAGAAAAATAAAGAGAAACAATCTGAATGTTGCATTTGGAATCCCAACTACAATATATGTGATAACATGTCTCATCTTGAATACCTTGTAGAGTTCAAACTTAAGCCACCATGCAAAAAGAGATTCATTGAAACCAATCATGCTAGCATATTTTAATAATATATGTCCATGTTTTAGATAAGATATATTGATTTTTTTAAATACAAAATACACAAATTTATGGTTTATAACTTTTTATCCATGGCTTTAAGTGTTGTTTTATGGTGTAAAACCTTTTTATCCATTATCCTCGTCATGTTGTTTTATGGTTTAAGACTTTTTTTCCATGATTTTGTTAAGTATTTTTGTATGGTTGTGGTATGGTTTAAGTGTTTATTTTTATTCTTATAAAGGAGATTACATTTTTGTCCTAATTAATTTTAAATTTTGTTAAGTATTTTTGTATGGTTATGGTATGGTTTAAGTGTTTATTTTTCTTCTTATACAGAAGATTATATTTTTGTCCTAATTAATTTAGTAGAATTTGGTTACACAAATTTTGGATGGATGAAATTTTGGTTTTTAATTATGTGCAATGTTAACTTCTCATATTTATAATTTTATGACTTTAAAATTATTCTTAATAAATTTTAGGCCAAAAACATTATTTTGGGGATGGAGAAATATTTGGTTTTTAATTATGTTTAATGTTAACGTCTCATCTCTATAATTCTATCACTTTAAAATGATTCTTACCAAATTTAGGCCAAAAATATTATTTTTCCTTCTCATTATTATGTGGGTGCACTCTGCTCCAAGTAGAGAGTTGGTGCATGGACCTATGTTGAAGGGTAGGAGGAGGCTTCCTCCAGTAAATGTTTCTCATTATAAGACATTGATTTTTGGGTTAAGCACCTTGCAAATGGAAAAACTAAGGACATTGAAGGATACCAAGCATAAATCTTAAAAATTGGAGGGTCGATCATGATTCCTCACATCCACAAATTCGTCAATCTAGCAGTCAAGCAAGGTTTCTCTAATCCTTATACTCAAAGCCTCATTATTCATATCTTTAAAAGGGATGGTAAAAATAACCCCTCTTATTATCATACAATTGTTATTATCCCTCTCTTAGATAATCTTTATGGCATCATTTTAGAAAAGAAAATTAGCATATGGCTAGAAAGTGAAGGTAAGTGAGATAAAGGTCAGGTGGGATTTAAAAAGCATCACTCTACCACATACCACCTTGTTACTCTTAGGATCATTTCGGAGGAATGTCATAATAGTAAATCAAATCTCTTTTGCTACTTTATGGACTTTAGGAAAGCTTTCGATATGGTGCCAATTGAATAACTTGTGGAATAGATTAGAATAGCTAAAGGTTCCTTTTGAGTTGAGCATTGTTGCGATATGGTTGTATGAGACTGTCATTTCTAACTTTATGAGAATTTAAGGGTGGTTGAAAGATATTAATTGTAATATTGGAGTTAAGCAAGGTTGTTGACCTCTCCCTTGCCCTTTTCGACATATGCATTAATAAAATGGAAGGTTGTTTAGAAGAAAGTAGGATGCACTGACACGACCTTAGCTAGATTAGTAGTCATCCTCCTTCTTTATGCCGATGATATCATTCTTATGGCAATGTGTCCTTTTATCTTGATAAACAATTAAGAATTCTCAAGGATTTATTCTCTACTATGGTATGACTGTTAACATTGAAAAAACGAAAGTTATGATTATCAATTCCAAGAAGGTGACTTACACTAATTTTGTATATGAAAATAAAAACTTGGAGGAAGTGTCTTCTTAAAAATATCTTGGTATTAATATCATCACAAGCTCAAATACAACTATATCATGGAGAAAATGATTAATAGAGGGTGGAAATCTTATCTTGGTCTTGAAAACAATTGTAAATCAACAAACCTTGTGATGTGGGATAAAAATAAGTTTCTTTTTGAATCTCTCGCCCCTCCCGTTATCTTGCACGATTGTGAATCTTGGGGTTGCAACATATCTAAAGAATCCTGGAAAAATATTGAGTAAATACATACGTGTTTCATAACATATAACCTCAAAATTAAAATCAACACACACTAGCCTATTATTCTTCTAGAAGTGCGTCTCCCCCCCATTGAGAACATCACTATGATTAGGCACCTAATGTACAAGTACATGATAAATAACATGGGAGACTAGAGACTTCCTAAAATTGCTTTAAAATTCAGTCAAGACCGCCTACAACTCAAGAGAGGTTGGTATAAAGATGCAATGGCTTGGTTAAACCATTGGGAGATTGATGTAAATGTAACTTTGCAATATATCATTAATATTAAAAATATTATCACATCTAAGTTTGAAGAGAATATATGGGCCTAGAAATAATTAGAGGTTAAAAGAAAATTAAGATACTATAAGGAGGTCATTCACCCAAATTTAAAAGATAAAAAAATATGTCTCTGCTTTATCTAGTTCGAAGAAGAAAAGTAATATTGACAAGATAAGAACAAACTCTCATGAGCTTGATAGTGAAACAAGACGTTGGATAATTCCTAAAAAACTGTGAGTGGAAAGTTAGACTGCCTCATGTACACCCACATTAGATCACAATTTCATAATCTTTGCTACAATACAAACCTTTCTAACCTTCTAACTTGTCAAAACAATGGTGACCTAGGAACGCTTATTTCTAAGCCTTTTGAACATAGAAACCAGCGTAGATCCATATTTTAGGCTCTATCAAGCACCAAGATGGATCAAATCTCTTGAGATGCAAACCTCTTCTTAGGTATCCATTAATTTGATTCAAACCAAAAGACACGTCTTTTTATTTAAGGTCCACATATAATATTTTTATTATTAATATTTAATATTATTTATGGGCGACATATAATATTTTTTATTATTTTTTATTTTGTTAGGAACAATCATTGAATAATTTTTCCCACACATGGTTTTAAAAACATATGCAAGGCCCTCCTACAACCATGGGTTGTTTAGGAGACCTTGCACATGGTCTTAAAACCATCTGCAAGGCCCTCCTAAACCATGTACAATAAAACCATGGGTTGTTTAGGAGGCCTTCCACATGGTTTAAAAACCATGTGCAAGGCCTCTTAAACCATCTACAATAAAACCATGGGTTGTTTAGAATGCCTTGCAACCAGGGTTGTTTAAAACCATGTGCAACGCCAACATTTTTTTGTGGATAATTCAATTTTGTGTTTTTTTCTTGACCCACATTTTTTTTAAGAAAATTAAATTTTTATTTTTTATTGTTTTATTAGGTAGGAAAATTACAACATCTCCCCCATATTAGATTGTTTTTGTAGCCGACATTTATTTTGGCCTATTAGAAAAATTATTTTTTATTAATAAAAATAACGTTACGAAAGTGATATTATTTTTTTATTTTGTGTTACATAATCTCTCCCATAATATTCACTATCACTATTATTTTTTGCCAACATGTTACAAATGTTACAAACATTAAATCACGTTACAAGATCTCTCCCGTAATATTCACTATCACTATTATTTTTTGCCGACATGTTACAAACGTTACTAACGTTACATCACGTTACAAGATCTCTCCCATAATATTCACTATCACTATTATTTTTTGCCGACATGTTACGAATGCTACTAATGTTACATCACGTTACAAGATCTCCCCCATATTGGGCTGTAGAGTGCCTCTCGACACAATAAATTTTTACAACAATCCAAGTAATTTGGCCCATTAGACTAAAGATGGTATCAATGGACGTTAACCACCACCACCACCACCACCATGATGTAATTCTATCACTTTAAAATGATAGGAAAAAACAATCTCCAATTTGGACTACTATTTTTTTATCCATAATCCCATTAAGAATTCCTAGCCTACAAAAAGATATTCTAAGCCATTTTATTGTTATTATCAATTAAAAAATGGTTTTATATGTGAAGTTGGAGCCAACAAAATAAATAAATTTAGTTAATAAGTAAATACACTCAATTGTTTTTAAAATGAAATACCATTGTTAGGATTATTAATCCTCCCTTGTCCAATTTGGTCATATGTCTAAATCAGGAGTCATGTCTAAATCGGGAGTCCATCTAGTCTATTTTTAGTCAATAGCACAATTGGGTCCACTTGGCCTAATTTGGGCACATGTTCCAAGCACTAAAGTGTGGGGTACACTAATTGATGCCTACTGCCACTGATTGTGCTTGCATGCATCAATTTAGGATCCTCCTAGATCAATCCCTACAATTTAGGAGCCACTGGGAGTGTTGATACCAACCAAGATCAGTTGAGTTGAGTTGGTAACTATTCAAGCTCAGTTAGGAGTCAGTTACATTTAGTTCTACTACTCTACATTCAGTTAGTGCTAGGTTTGCATGGCTGCTTGCAGGAGAGGCTCATTCCTCACCTACCACGGTCAATTAGGCTTAGTTAACACTGAATTAGACACTTGATTTGTGATTTAGAACTCCGATGAACTCCAATAATGATTTATACAAGGTCAGTTAACCATTTAGCCCTCTAATAATGATTTAGACAAGGTCAGTTAACCATTCAATCAAGTAGAGTCTAATCAATTTGAATTTCCTCACATGGATTTGAATTGCTTGTGGCTATTTATCCATTGTACTTCATTGTAATTATTATCTAATTACTTTTTATTAATGAAATCATTTACAGTTGTAAGCCATTTTTGCAATGTTGCCTTCTTCAATTACTGAGTAAATTGTGTGATTTATTTTGTGATTTGTGTGTTGATCCATAGATCTATGTGCTCAATTTAATATGGTATCAAAGCCTCGGCAGGACAAGGAACTTCTCCTAATATATATCCATACTTGGATCATTTTTTTTAAGAAAAATTGCTCCTTCTAGTACTGTACCATATGCGACGAATTTACCACTTAATATCTCAAGTTAAGGAATTGTTGATCAACTATGCTGGGTGTGAAGGAAATTCCAAAAGTGCAGACTTTCGACCTTATTTTGCATATTTGATTCTATGATTTACAAGTTTATCATTCCTCTTCATTGCATTCACTACAAGCAGCTCAATCTCCTTCACAACATTCGCTACACCAGCTCAATCTTCTCCACTGCATTCTAGATGGCCCCTCCAATGGAGCTCCTCACTCCTTTCAACTATCACCAGTGGAAGGAGGACATGGAGATGTAGCTACACTCCAAAATACTCTTCAGACTCACAATGGAGGTAGAGAAAGAGCTAATTCATTATGTAGACAAAGAAAAGTATTAGGATAGGCTTGATGAAGCCTACGGATGCTTGTGTCTCTCAATCTCTTGAGATGTTCTCTTCCACATCAATGGATTGAAGAATCCCAAGGAGGTTTGGGATAATCTTGCCTCCTTATTTGACAAGAAGCATGATCTAAGGGTCTATCAGCTAGAGAATGAGCTGATTTCCCTTCATCCAGCCAATTTTGAAACACTCAATGACTTCTTCACAAAATTCAAGAATCTAGTGTTCCAATTGAAGCTGTGCAAGGTTGAGAAGGAGGATGATCAACTCATCCTTTCCATTCTCTCCAAGATTGGTGCAGACTATTCAGTATTTGTATCAACATTTCATTCTATGAATCTCTCTACTCCAAACTGGAAGATGCCTACTCTTAACCCTTTCATTGAATCTCTCACTCAGGAGCATGACAAGTTGATCCAAATGGGGATCATTCGATCTTCCAGAGATCAAGCACTTGTTGCAGGATGACCTAAGGTAGTGAATGACAAAGGGAAGCAAAAGGATGAGTCTCCTGTAAAGAAAGAGCAATCAAAAGAGCCTTCATATTCGAAGAAAAGCAAGAAGAATTGAAAAGGAAAGACACTTTGTTCTTACTATGGAAGGGGATTTCATCCAGAAAGCACCTGTATGAGAAGAACAATAGATGAGATGGCTCTTCTTCTGAAGAAGCATAACATTACTATACCTTCTAGCACAAGGAATGTTGACCCGAAGGAAGAAATTGAAGAATATGAAGAGACATGCCATGTATTGAATGCTAGTTGCTCCACAGCACATGCCTTCCTCGTTGATTCTGGAGCTTGCAATCATATGGTTGCATCCATAGAATCATTCTCTTCCTTGTAGTTTTTTGGTGGTCCTAGTATTCAGATGGGAAATAGCAATGAAGTTCAAGCCAAAGGGAAGGGCTCTATCAAGCTTGAACATGGAAAGTTCAAAAATGTGCTTTATGTTCCCTCCCTAGCTACAAACATGTTATCAGTATACCAGATGACTCATACTGGCTCTCCAAAGTGAGTAATATTTTGTTCTGAATCAGTGGAGATCACATATATCTCTACTTGGAACATCATAGCCAAGGGTGCTGCAAATCATGCCTCCAAGGCATATGAGTTCTCACACTTCATGCCATTTTTAGAACCAGTGCACTCTCAGCAGCCTCTTGCAAGGGAAGGTACAAACATGTCATCTACATCTTTTGTAGTTTCCACTAGTATTGCAGATCTAGCTATATCAATTTATGAGATTGAGATTCAGGGTGATTCAGATCCAGATCCAGTCCCTCCTTCCAAATTGGAAGCTAGGAAGATGACTGGAAATCCATCTGACACTCAGAATGGAAAGACCCTTGAGCTATGTCATGCAATCTTACCTCCTTCAGAGAGATGCAATAGACTCCCTGTAAGATGCTACATGGAAAGGGATCAGTCTAACTACATTCAGAAGAATAGAGCTGATCATACACCTCTTCATTCAACAAGAGACAAAGGTTACATTCCTCCTTCCTTCCATCATCACTTTGGGAGAAAATGGAGAAGTCTACATGCCAGGCCCTAGGATACCTATGTACAGAACATCATGAATGCTACTTCGATACATCATAGATATTGCAGCAACACATTTTCAAGTTTTTCAAACTTGAATCATGATTCTATCTACTTAGTTAGAGGGGGGGATTTTTTCCCATGTGGTTTTTTCCCCAGCTCCTTGTATTGAGTAGTTACTTTACTTTACTTGATGTAATGGGTGACCTATAGTCTTAGTTACCAAGGCCCATAGATTGTCCAAGTTAGCATTCAAGGGGGGTGTTAGGATTATTAATCCTCCCTTGTCCAATTTAGTCATGTGTCTAAATCAAGAGTCATGTCTGAATCGGGAGTCCATCTAGTCTATTTTTAGTCACTAGCACCATTGGGTCCACTTGGCCTAATTGAGGCACATGTTCTAGTTACTAAAGTGTGGGGAACACTAATTGAGGCCTACTGCCACTAATTTCACTTGCATGCATCAATTTAGGAGCCTCCTATATCAATCCCTACAATTTAGGAGCCACTGGGAGTGTTGATACCAACCAAGGTCAGTTGAGTTGAGCTGGTGACTAGCCAAGCTCAGTTCTGAGTCATTTACATTAAGTTCTAGTTCTCTACATCCAGTTAGCACTAGGTTTGCATGGCTGCATGTAGGAGAGGTGTACTCCTCACCTACCATAGTCCGTTAGGATTAGTTAACACTAAATTAGACACTTGAGTTGTGATTTAGGACTTCGATGAACTATGATAATGAGTTAGACAAGGTCAGTTAACCATTCAGTCCTTCGATAATGATTTAGACAAGGTCAGTTAACCATTCAGTCAAGTAGAGTCTAATCAATTCGAATTTCCTCACATGGATTCAAATTGCTTGTGGCTATTTAGCCATTGTACTTCATTGTAATTATTATCTAATTACTTTTGATTAATGAAAGCATTCACAATTGCAAGCCATTTTTTCACTGTTTCATTCTTCAATTACTGAGTAAATTATGTGATCTATTTTGTGAGTTGTGTGTTGATCCATAGATCTATGTGCTCAATTTAATAAACACCACCACCATGATGTAATTTTTTGGGAATATATTAAACCCACTCATAATTTAGGATCAAATAATTAATCATTATTTGATTAATTATTCACCCACTAGCTTAATTAGTTGGCATCCACTTGCACCTTAAAGTCAATATATGCCATCTATATCCCAGGAATGCTTTCTTTCTGATTCTGGATTGATCTTGACCAATATTTGGCCATCCAAAAATAGGATACAACACTTTACAACATAATATGCTTTATTCATCTTTTCCATCTTTTCTGTGGATAAGGTAAAGCTAGTCATCTATGAAACTGGGTCCATTTGTTGCCAACCCATCCTTCATGAATTTATCTCCATTTTCTAGGATTATAATTTTTTTCCATATCCCTTGACAACTCACTCATGCTTTTTCTAATTCCTGTGGTCCTTGATATATTTGGGAAGTGCTTTATCCACCTATGGGGGTTTGTTATATTTTGGTAAGTCAACCTTTTTGAGCTTTATGAGTTGTATCCATACAACTCGATTTTACTATGAGGGATGTACTATTTATGTACACTATTATTCATCATTATTAAATGGAAGGATACACACCAATATTCATCTCTTCATTCATGTGATTCAGTCTCTTTTATTCTCCCTAGTTTTCTTGTGTATGCTTGTGAGAATTCTTAGTAGAAAGATCTATTTCCTGTGCTTCTTCTTAGGATATTTTCTCATAAAATTGAAGCTATTATTTCTACATGGTATCATAGAAGCAAGGTTGATCAATTTCTACAGAGTTGAGGAGCGCATCCAGTCTCCTATCCCTCTCTGAAGAAGACCTTGTCTAGCTTACAAGATTTTCTTCTAGTTTGTTTTGAAGGTTGCACAGAGTTTCTTCTTGAGCACATCAATTCAGAAATATGGATTCTCCTTCATCAGTAATTCTTAATCCATTCAACTAACATGAATGGAAATCCAAAACTTCCATTCTATTATGCAGTAGGGGATTATACAGAGTTACTCTAGCTTTGGAGAATGAGCCCAATGTTGTGATTGAGAAATCTAAGTGGCATAATAGGTTGGATGAAGCCTATGGATTTCTTTGCCTCTCTATTCCTTCCTATATACTCTTTCATATAGATGGTTTGACCACTCCAAACCAAGTATGGACTCAATTGGAGTCTCTCTTTGGAGTTCAAGATGAGCTAAGAGCGCATCAATTGGAGATTGAGTTATTCTCACTGAGTCCAAGAAATTTTGAATCTATTGAGGCTTTCTTCACCAAGTTCAAGTCACTTGTTCTAATTCTCAAGAAATGTGGGATTTAGAAAGAATATGATCAATTAATCCTTTCCATTCTTTCAAAATTGGGTCCTGATAACTCAATTTTTGTGTATACTTTTCATGCTACTAGGCTTGTTGTTCCTAAGTGGAAAATTCCTTCTTTAAATTCTTTTCTTGATTCACTAACAAAGAAGAAAGATAAATTGATCCATATTGGTGTCCTTAATTCTTTCAAGGGAAAGGATCACTCTCTCTTTTTTCAAGGAAACAAGAATGTCAAATCCAAAGAAAAGCAAATTGTGAAGAAGCCAAAGTCAGAAATTGAAGATGATAGTTCGAAGCCTACTGATGAAGATTCAGTAAAAAAGGGTAAGAAGAAAGGGAGAATAACCAAGTGTTCTTATTGAAGAAAGGGTTTTAATTCAGAGAATAAGTGTTTCAATAAGAATATGGACATCATGTCTCAGCTTCTTGAAAATCACAAGATCAAAGTTTCAGATGAACTAGAAAAGTCTGTTGATTCCTCGGAACAATGTCATAGTGCGCACTTCCAAGGTGATATAACTTATGCTTTGAGTGCCATAGTTGTATCCTTTTCTCATCTCTCTGATATA
Organism: Pseudotsuga menziesii; assembly: GCA_001517045.1. Classification (NCBI taxonomy): domain Eukaryota; kingdom Viridiplantae; phylum Streptophyta; class Pinopsida; order Pinales; family Pinaceae; genus Pseudotsuga; species Pseudotsuga menziesii. The sequence goes on from LPNX010558660.1 coordinate 60,206, forward strand.
TATTTATTCTCTGATATATCTGGATTAAAAATATCAGATCCTTTCTTTGATAATCCTCCTCTCATTCTACTAGATACATCTCCCAAAAATTGTGATTTTTCACTAGATATTGACTTGTCTTTGGGTAGTTCTTTCTCACAAACTTATGTATATGATTTAGAATATTGTTTACAGGCTGATATGTATGTAATGACACATATAACACCACCATACATACCATCTACCATACCTCTAAATAATCCTAATACTATACAAATCCCAAGTTCACTAGTTGAATCCTCATTGGTCTCTTATGCAGTGTTACTTATCTTACATGGTTTGAAGTCTTTCCTATCTTTCAGTGGTTGGTTATCAATGGCGTTAGTCACATTTGGACTGATATTAAACATGTTTGGATCTGTTCTAAGAACTTATGGTTCAGATCTCATGTCCATTCATCAATCATATTTTTACACCTATTAGTTTTCCCTAGTTGCTCATAGTTTTCGTAGTCTAGCCCACTATCCTCATGGAGTCATTGAAGCCTTTGTCTTTGTTGTTCCATATGCTAATGTTTCTGATATATCAGATTTTATCAGCCTCATATCAGATCTAGAAAGGTGCTACATTATATTGGAATATTGACATGTGATTCACATCACAATTTTGCAGCTATTCAAGGAATTGAGTGTGAAATAAATTGTCTTAATTTTTGTACTCTTTGGGAAGGAGTATGCACAAATATCCTTTCCATTTTAGATTGTGTTTGTAGATCATAGTTTGACATCGGCAAGAAGCATCCAGATAATGCTCCTACTTCATCAATTGATGAGATACAAGGAGTCACTCCTCTTCTTTCTTGCAGGTTCTACACTCTATCGTTGTAACACCCTAGTTTTGACCCCATGGTATTAAATGCGGCATATGATGTAAATAGCATTAATAAATCATGGTGTGGAGCTCAAGGAAAATGCCCCACCATGGATTTAGTATTTTATGTTTCAGTAATTAAAATCGATGCGGATGGTTTATGTGCTAGCCATGCACAATATGTTTGAGACACCATGTAAAATGCACATTAATAAAAATACCACAACTAGCTATGTGCCACAACGTTAAAGAGATGGGGGCATGATTTCCCAAGGAATAGGGAGGGAGAATTATTCAAACCCTTGATCCTATGGGGAAAATCCAAATGTCTAAGGGAAACCCATAAAATGGTCAACTACCCTTTTTGTCCGCTTGTGCCCAGTCATCTAGAAGTTGGTTGAGGAATTTATTGCATGGGAATGGGCAAGGCATGGAGGTGAATTTCGAATTAGGCAGAGCACCCATTTTTGGGAAAATTAATTTTAACTTATGGGCCAAGTAAATACTTGGAAAAGGGGCCCAATTCATTCACCCATGTGTTTGCTTCCTCGCGTAGCTGGAGATAGCTGGGGCATTCTCCCTCACATTTTTGTTGTTTTCTTCATTTTTCCCATGGCCAAGAATTCGATGGCGTAATGTTTAGTGGATGGGATCCTCCCTTGGATTTTTGTTGTGGTTTTCCTCATTTCCATGGCTAGGAAATCCCATTTTTGGTTTTGTTGAATGAATGTGCAGCAGTGATTCATGTTTTAGGGGTTTCAAGAGGCCGTTTTTGGTCTTCCTCACGCCGTTGAGCTTGCTGGGAATTTTCCCCTCATGATTTATGTTGTTTCCTCATTGTCCCATGCCCATAAATTTGTTTCTATGTTGCTCAGTGGTTAGGGAGCCAAGATCTCCCGATTTGGGTGTGAATGATGGTTGTTTTTGCTCTGACAATGCTCATAGATGTTTTCTGAGTTCATATTACGATTTGGGGGTTTGTGGTGGTCGATTTGCCTCCATAATGCACAAGAACATTTCCTAAAAACATATTTTCTCATGCAAGGTTGTTTTCCCCAATTGTCATTTCCATTTTTGGTTCCCAAGAACATTTTGTTCATACCTAGCAGTGTGTGTGGCTGTGTTTTGATTAATTGCTGGGATGTGTGTTTGATGAAAAAGTTAGCTTGGTTGAGTAAGACAAGGAATCCCATGTCATTGGCTTGTTTCCCTAATATCCTGTGAAACCCAGTTGTCGTTGGCTTAGCTAAACAGTCTGTGAAACCCAACTGTATGTTGGCTTAACTGTGGGCGTATGGTTTTGGCTATATGTGGGCATGTTGTTCCCTAGTGCCTTATGGAATCATTCGTAGCTTGGCGGTGGAAGTGATGCTGAGAGATTGATGAGCACACTAGCCTATGGTTGGGTGGAACGTTGCAGCGACGTAGTTAGTTGTGGTCCAACTTCTTTTCAAGATAAGTATTCTTGTGCTTAATCTCTACAAACTATTTGCTTTAGGAATTAATATGAATGTTTGAATGTTTGAACGAATGAGTTTTTCTTCCATTGTAGAATTCACTATGCATCTGTGTATATATTCATGTTTAATGCATGTTAATGATTTATACATTTGTTACGTTTTTAATCCAATACATGTTTATGTTTTTATGTTCATGGGGCTATTTTTCCATTTGACAGTAGCAGTGTGTTGGTCGTGTCCTCTCCATTGTCGGGATGAGGGGTGGAGATGTGACAGTGTGGTATCTAAACTATGTTGCAACATTGGGCCTCAATGGGCCAAGTTGAACAGCTGACAGAGGCAGAATCATCCTCTGTGTTCAGCAGGAAGAAGAGGCAGGCAGAAAAATCTTGATTTTTTCTAAGTGTTGATCTTTCTTCTTTTTGTGTGGCGGATGATAAATCCAAAGACGAGCCGATTCGTCGGTTGCATTGGAAAGGAGAAAACAGGGAATGCAGTCGAGGTGTTTCAGGGCAATCGGCAAAAAATTTTCAAGGGCGTCGGCGAGATGAGAGGAATGGAGCCGACAAGAAGGTAGAGGAAGAAAAATATTCAAAAATTTTCTAAGTGTGAAAATTCTTCCTTGTCAATTGAGAAAGTTGAAGTGAGCCGACAATAGTGGATGGTTTTCCAAGAGATGAGCTGCAGTGGCGGCTGGGTTGACTGGAGGAGAGCCGACATGGATCATGGCCGCAAAGGCAGAAGGCTTGGCGAGATGTGAGCCGAGGAAAATATTTTCAATTTTTTTTTTAAGTATGAAATCGAAAAAATATTGGTGAGATTGGCTGCAACATCGGTTGAGCACATCGAAATATTGGAGCCACAACGGCGGGTGGAAGTTGAGGATGGAGCTGATGCATAACGGCACGATAAGGAGAATTGACCTGATGTGTGGAGGGTAGAATTTAAAGTTTTCTCCGAAGAAGAACAAAGAAGAAAAATTTTCAAAATTTTTCTAAGTGTCGAAAATTTCCGGGTTGGGTGGAAAGTGAAATTCTTTCCGCAACGGTGGCAGGATGAAAATTTTTCGCGTCGGGCGGAAAGTGAAATTCTTTCCACAACGGCGACAGGATGGCAAGTTTCCGCGTCAAGTGGAAAGTGAAATTATTTTCACAACTATGGAAGGATGGCAAGTATCTACGTTAGAAGGAAAGTGAAATTCTTTCTGCAACAGCGGAAGGACCAATTGGGTGAAAGTCAAATATCTTTCCGCAACGGCAGAAGGACTGATCAGATGAAATTCAGAAATGTTTCCAATGTGGCGAAAGGATCAATCAGAAGGAAAGTCAAAATTTCACCAACACGTCAGAAGGAAAAGGAAAATGGAGCCAATACATCAAAAGCCTTGTGGAGCTTCAGCCGATACGTCGAGAGAGTTTCGCCAATAGGAGAAAAACTGAAAATTTTGTCGAAACAGGGATTCTTAGTGGGTTTTTAGTGAGATCTGCAGGGGCCAAAAAGATGGAAAAATGGCATCGAGCTTATGCACCATACTACCACTAGCCTATGGTTGGGTGGAATGTTGCAGCGACGTAGTTAGTTGTGGTCCAACTTCTTTTCAAGATAAGTATTCTTGTGCTTAATCTCTACAAACTATTTGCTTTAGGAATTAATATGAATGTTTGAATGTTTGAACGAATGAGTTTTTCTTCCATTGTAGAATGCACTATGCATCTGTGTATATATTCATGTTTAATGCATGTTAATGATTTATACATTTGTTACATTTTTAATCCAATACATGTTTATGTTTTTATGTTCATGGGGCTATTTTTCCATTTGACAGCAGCAGTGTGTTGGTCGTGTCCTCTCCATTGTCGGGATGAGGGTTGGAGATGTGACAGTGTGGTATCTGAACTATGTTGCAACATTGGGCCTCAATGGGCCAAGTTGAACAGCTGACAGAGGCAAAATCAGCCTCTGTGTTCAGCAGGAAGAAGAGGCAGGCAGAAAAATCCTGATTTTTTCTAAGTGTTGATCTTTCTTCTTTTTGTGTGGTGGACGAGAAAGCCAAAGACTAGCCGATTCGTCGGTTGCGTTGGAAAGAAGGAGATAGCAGGGAATGCAGTCGAGGTGTTTCAGGGCAGTCGGTAGAATTTTTCCAAGGGCGTCAACGAGATGAGAGGAATGGAGCCGACAAGAAGGCAAAGGAAGAAAAATATTCAAAAATTTTCTAAGTGTGAAAATTCTTCCTTGTCAATTGAGAAAGTTGAAGTGAGCCGACAATAGTGGATGATTTTCCAAGAGACGAGCTGCAGTGGTGGCTGGGTTGACTGGAGGAGAGCCGACATGGATCGTGGCTGCAAATGCGGAAGGCTTAGTGAGATGTGAGTCGAAGAAAATATTTTCAATTTTTTTTTTAAGTATGAAATCGGAAAAATATTGGTGAGATTGGCTGCAACATCGGTTGAGCACATCGAAATATTGGAGCCACAACGGTGGGTGGAAGTTGAGGATGGAGCTGATGCATAACGGCACGATAAGGAGAATTGACCTGACGTGTGGTGGGTAGAATTTAAAGTTTTTGCCGAAGAAGAACAAAGAAGAAAAATTTTCTAAGTGTCGAAAATTTCCGCGTTGGGTGGAAAGTGAAATTCTTTCCGCAATGGTGGCAGGATGAAAAATTTTCGCGTCGGGCGGAAACTGAAATTCTTTTTACAATGGTGGCAGGATGGCAAGTTTCCGCGTCGGGTGGAAAGTAAAATTATTTTCACAACTGCGGCAGGATGGCAAGTATCAGTGTTAGAAGGAAAGTGAAATTCTTTCCGCAATGGCGGAAGGAGCAATTGGGTGAAAGTCAAATATCTTTCCGCAATGGCGGAAGGACTGATCAGATTAAATTCAGAAATGTTTCCAATGTGGCAAAAGGATCGATCAGAAGGAAATTCAAAATTTCACCAACACGTCAGAAGGAAAAGGAAAATGGAGCCGATACATCAAAACCCTTGTGGAGCTTCAGCTGATACGTCGGGAGAGTTTCGCCAATCGGAGAAAAACTGAAAATTTTGTTGAAACAGGGATTCTTAGTGGGTTTTTAGTGAGATCTGCAAGGGCCAAAAAGATGGAAAAATGGCGGCGAGCTTATGCACCATACTTCCACAAGGGGGAAATCCCCCTTGACCCCCGTCGTCCCCCTGAGACAGTCGGTTGAAGATGATAAGAAGATGAAGGAAGAAAAATAAATATACAAGGACATTTCTATAAAGTAGCACATCATTCTATTATAGATGAAGGGACACCATACAAAGATGGTACAGAAGAAGGACTAGTTGAACACCTCGTGAAATCTTGGGAGAGTTCAAATCAATAGAAGAATGTGTTGTTGAGAAATTCAATGGGAGATAAGAAATTCAATGTTTTTAACATCAATGAACTATGTATATCTGTAGGAATAACATGTGAATGAACCTTGTAAGGTTTTCCCATAGGTAAATGAAGAAGCAAGGGAAGACACTTACATACTTTGATAATAGTGTTGTTGAGAAGATTGTTTTTGTTTGATTGACCCTGGATCTTCTCACAGCTATATCACCCCTAGACTTGTGAGATGTGCATTTTGAAGAAGTCAAAGCATATAAGGTCACAGCTAGTTCAACTAGCCATTGGAACCAGAAGAAGGTTAGTGGGGTGGTAATGAAATGTCCATTGGTCATGGATGGGTTAGCCACCTGTGCAAATCTGAATGTTCTGCCACCTGGATCCTATGATGTCCTCATTGGAATGGATTGGTTGGAAACACAGAGAAAAATTCTTGATTGTTACAATAATACCTTTGAAGTGCTTGTATGAAGAAGCAACCTAAAGGTTGTGAAAAGAATTCCAAAAGTGATCTATGGGAGGAAGTATTTAGTAATGCAGCTGAAGAAGATCTATGGGAAAAGTTGCAAAGTGTATGCAAATCATGTTTTGGAGGCATTAGAGAATGAAGCTCCTAGGTTGGAGGACCTTAATGTGTTGTAGGAATTCAAGGATGTTTTGTTGATGAAGTTCCAAGGTTTCCTCCAAAGAGGGATTTTGATCCCACGATTGAACTTGTGCCAGGAAAAGCACCAGTATCCAAGACACCCTACAGGGTGAGTACATTAGACTACTAGAGCAAATGATGTAGCTACAAGAGTTGGGGAAAAAAGAAGTATAACAGGCCAAGTGCATCCCCATGGGGAGCACCAGATTGGTTTGAGAAAGAGAAAGATGATACACTCTGATTGTGTATCGGTTCATACCGTTGAACAAGGTCATTATGAAGAACAAGTATCCTTTGCCTAGGATCGATGACCTCTTTGATCAAGTGAGAAGATCAAAAGGTTTTTTCCAAGCTTGACTTGGGGTTTGGTGACCAGCAGGTAAGGATCAAGGATGAAGATGTTCATCAGACAACCTTCAGGGAAATGTATGGTTCTTATGAGTTGTAGTGGTACCATTTGGTTTCACAAATGCACCAACTACATTCATGTGCCTGAATAATATTTTAAGTAAGTATCTGGATAGGTTTGTTCTTTTTTTCCTTGATGGCATTCTTATTTATTCTAAGAATGAGGAAGAAGTACATGTGGAACATTTGAGGTTGACCTTGAAATTGCCCAGGAAGCATAAGTTGTATGCAAGGTTGAGCAAATATGACTTCTATGAAGATAGAATTCGTCATTTGGGTCACATTATCTTAGATAGAGGAATATCTGTAGACCCTGAAAAGATTCAGGCCATGATGATTTGGCCTGCTCCAAGAAAAGTTAACAGATGTAAGATCTTTTATGGGACTTGCAGGGTATTGCAGGAAGTTCACTAAAGAAGGTTTTGCAGGAAAAGTTGATTCTATGTATAGGCTGAGGAAGTCTGCATGTGAACTTGTAGTTCCATGAGGAAATGACCCATGTGTGTATGGGCATACACACAAGGACTTCCTGAAGACTTGGGTAGAATGACCTGAGTAGAGCAGTATGGTGGTGCCCAATGAAACCCAAGGTAGGAAGCTGCCATGTGCCATGAGAAGGATCTCATGATTGAGAACAAGTTTTGAAACTTCAGATTGCAAGTTTTTCTGTTGATTATGGGAGATTGTGACCTCCTGTGATTGTTTTTAATCATGCTAACCATGAATATGATTGTCTTGCATTTCTTGATGATTGAAGTTTATTGTTGACTAACTATGATTGTTTGGCTAATTAAAAATTGTGTCAGGATGACATGTTGTACATGGATGTCTAGGTTTTGGGTAGCACATGTAAGTAGGGGATGAGGACGCCCACTTGCAAAATCCAAACAATATGACGATGGCCTCATGATTGCCAAAATCTGATTTTCCGCAGGAAGCAGGATTGGGAACTCAGATTTTTATTTAACTATCAATGTTATTGATTGTTTGATATTGAGAAATCATGTATGCATGAAATAGATTTGAAAATATATGATTAAATTTTATGATGTCATCTCATGTGAACTACATGCTTGTATGTAACGCAGGTGAGATGATGAAAGTACGCCCTTGGAGTACATAGCTTCTTGAAAGGATGTGTATCAAATACAGAGCTCCTCGGAAGGATGTACTAGGTGTACATGGCTCCTCGAAAGGATGTACTGAGTGTACATAACCTCTCTGAGGAATGTGTTGGAATAGATTTGAAAACCTATGATTGCAATTATTTTTATGATGACATCTCATATAAACTGCATGCTTGTATGTAACGCAGGTGAGATGATGAAAATATGTATTGGATGTACATGGTTCCTCGGGGGGGTGTACAGGGTGTACATAGCTTCCCGAAGGGATGTTTTTGGAATAGGTTTGAACACCTATGATTGCATTTATTTTTATGATGACATCTCATATAAACTGCATGCTTGTATGTAACGCAGGTGAGATGATGAAAATATGTACTGGATGTACATGGCTCCTCGCAAGGATGTATGAGGTGTACATAGCTTCTCGGAGGGATGTCTATAGTGCCCATCCTTTCATGATGGGCACATAAGTTCTTGTCATTTTCTACTTGTATCTATAAATAAGTACCAGAATTTATTTATTGTCTATCATGATTTTTATCAAAATTTTACTATTGAATTCATTTCAAAAGATAAAAGATCTGTGCATCAATTTAACTTAACAGGATTTTCTCATAGCATGGCCCTTTCATTCTATTCATAATTTTAATAGCAATTTTAACAACATTAGGAATAACATTAAATCAAAGGCATTTTTCCTTCACTACTTAAATTTAGAGAGTTTTGATCAAGTAGAATACCCTTTTTTTTGTAGATTGCAGTAGGCTTCCTCCCTTACGCTTCTGTAGTTGCTCCTTTGGGCGTATGCCTACCAATGTTTCTGGATTTCCACAAGTTGGAGTAGGATTCCTTAATCTCCTCTAGCTGCTCTTGGCTGGAAAAATCTTAGCAGTCAAAATAGATAAACCACCCTACCAACCAGCTCATCGTGCTGGCCCTAGGAAATCGACGGATTTCCTAGCCCGCGAGCCCACAATCCGATAATCTGAATAGCAAACTTCCATTTTTTAGGATCCCTCCATCGATAATTCATAGTTCAATCTCCATAGTTCCATCTTTGTGGTTCAATTTCCCTTCCTCTTTTGAGTTTCTTACCTCCTCAATACCCGAGTTCACCCCTTCCTGGGTTTGTATTTCTTCTCATGAAAATATTTAGTCCTCTTCCTCCCTAAAATAACCTCCCCCATCCTCCCCAATCTCTTCCTATATAGCATTTTCTACCTTAAATCTCCTTCCCAGGCTTACTCCACCGCCCTCCTCAAAACAGTCATTACGATGGCTCGTTTTTCAATCTAATAAAATATTATTTCTTTTGTACTTCTTGTCTCGAGTAGCTCAATGGTATTGGGAATAGTTAAGTTGAATTTAATGGGTTGAATGTATATCATTTAATGGTTCTCGAATCGTTCAATTTAGGATCTTCTTAAGGAAGTGGATTCATTATTAGTTTTATCCTTTATTTAATATGTTAAATAAAATAATAATTAAATAGTTATCGTTTTGACTCTTCCAAACTTGAAGTGGCAGTTTGATTAATTTACAAAAATCTAAACTTTGATTCTTAATCTGACATGGCAATACTTTTATTAGTATATTTATTTAATGAATCCTATATTAACTTACTCGACACATTCAATAAACTAATAATACTTTTACAATGTTTTCGATGAGTGACTTCTATAATATTAAACTTGGTAAGAGGACATTTTGATAGATTCGTTCATAAATTTTGTAATGGACAAATTTATTGTAGTTTAATTATAACATAATAATAATATTAATATTAATAATTAATAATAATGATAATTGAGGTTAAATACTAATACCAATATTCATTTTCTTAGTACCTTAGCAATATTCTAGTACACTTTTATCAATACTCCATGTACATTTAATGTTTTAATTAATCACGATTAATAGTTAAACATTACAACATTCCCAAGTTAATATTTATTAACAATACTTCATATTGAGTGCACTTATTTTAATTGCTTATTACCATGTTTACATACCATCAACTAATAGTTTAATTGATTTATTCTTACGCATATCCAACAACTAAACATCCATTATATGAATTTGATCAATACATAATTATCATATTTTCCTACTACAACTTATACGATTATTCAACTTGTTACTTATTCGTATATTGATACTAGCGTACATGTACAAAGTGTGCATGTGTGGCCAGCGCATGCACGGGTCAGAAATGTACTATAAGAAACATCATCTCCCTTAGACATGCATGTTATTTACTAATAACACTCATTCATGCAAGTAGTACACATACATAAATATAACACAATTATCTTATTGTCCTCAATTATTTGACAGTTAACCCCTTTAAGATTCATATCGTTATCTTTGTGTGTATATTTAGTTTAATTAATCAAGCATGTGGAAGGGTACCTACTACCACTAACTCAAGATCAAGGGATACCCACTCTCACAATACTAACTAACATATCCTCCCATCCTAACCTACGTTTGCATCCTCCCTATCCTTCCTCTGCTAGTACAAAGTGGATTCCAGCTATACTGGCCTGACCACATAGAACTTGAGAGCGGTAGCGTCAGCTAACCTAGCGCACCTAACCTCTACTAGGAGGCATCTGACCATCATCATCACAACAACTTGGAAAGTGTGTCTTAGCACTTCCCTCCTACGACCTCGAGTATCATAGTGACATAGGGTGGGAAATATATCCATCCCTCTCAACATCCTGGGTCTATACCCTATAAAAACCATACTTTGCTGCTATCAATATTATGGGATTGTGTCATCATATCATCATTTTCGGTTGCTAAGGTTTACTGCGTAACAAGTCACTATTCCACATATCATATCAAGTATTCAACTATCACGTAGCACCAATGTCCTGTGGGTTAGTACTTCACAAATACACATGTATAACAAGTAATTTCACTTGATAATCAATTGATCACATCATCATCCTCGTCATTATTTCATGTAATAATTTAATTCATCATAGGTACACACGACATATAATAATTCAATTGGTCACATCGTAACATGGTATCCACGTATCACATCATATACTTCTCATTTGATAAATGAAAACATTTCAACATATAATATCATCGTAAAATACAGTAATCCTATGATAATCAACACATTGTAACCGCAAAAACATAGCAACATTATAATCATGGTGACATCATAACCATTGTAACATCATAATCACAATTCCATAATAAACATAGTAACTTCATAGTCTTGGTCCCATCACATCATAAGTAAAGTTACTCAGCCGAGCAAAGTCCAAAATATAATAAGAAATAAAGTGCAGTATATCTAACTCATAAATAAGCCTAGAAATATGGGGCATTACATATACCCACCCTTCAGGAAACTTCATCCCGAAGTTATGGTTGGAATAGTGAGGAAAGTATCAATGCATAGTCTCTGTGTCATCCTAGGTAGCAGAACTTGGGGTATACATTTCCCACTAACCTTTAACTTAACCAAACCCCACGGGGACTTCACTTAGTGAACCTCTCACATAGCACATGCGATCGTGGGATATTAGAGAATACCCTTAATTTCCAGAGATATTGACCCAAACTCTTTTTGTTGAAACCCCCTCCCAATACTTAAAACCTCCTCCCCACCCCTTTTTATACCTCAATCCTTATAAACCACCCTACCCACCCTCACCTTAAACCCCTCACCCCCCAATACCTGCAATATGATATTATAGACATTTGGACATGACTCACAAAACACTTTTATGTCTTGCTTCATGCTCATGCTGAAATGGTTTTCACAATATTCAATTATCAATGAAGGTTATAAAATATCAAATTATAAGAGATGCTACATGGATGCCAAATAGTAGTATGAATTAGGCATCACTTTTTTGGTTAGAAATTCTATAGTTCTAGTGCTTTTATTTCTGAATTGTATCATAGATTTAGAAATAACTAAACTGTATTTGTTTACTATACGTCCATTTCCTTTCCTTTTTATCTTCCTTGCATACAAAAAATATTAATACTTTCATGTGGTCTAACTTTGATATTTTGTATCTTCATCCTAGAGTTTCACCACAGTCATGGTAGAAATCTATGCCTCCAGCAAGCTGACAGATTCACCCAGAATTTTTTTCCAATAGGTAAGGTACACTACAAGAAGTCGTGGGTGTATCTCCATCAATGCATCATACCTGATTTCAACCTTATCTCATATTGTTTCTTCATTTTCCTTTTATATGAAAATAAATCATCTTGTTTCAACATTAAAGACATAGGTGTCTATAAAATTGTAATTTATAGCAAGATTGTTGTATGCCATCATCATCATAGTTGTTTTTCTTCTTGTATACCAACAAGTAATGAAAATTAAGTGCAGTAAACTTCCTTTTGTAAATACTAAATAAGTGTGCCTTATATTTGCATCTAACTCTTCTGTCACATAATAGGGAATCAAGAAATTACATGATATAATTGATGTTGGTATTACTTCCCGTGATGATTTTTCATCCAATTCAGAGGGTCTCTTTCTGACTTATGGTGCAAGTCTCGGGGTATATTACAATCTAGACTAAATATATGATGATAAAATTCCATGCCTTGACCCTTGTTTTGATTTCATACTAATAATTGTTTAATACGTGTAGACTTATTGTTCACTTCTTATTGGATATCTCATTTTCATGTTCATATGATGATGCATGTGCTTATAAGGTCAAAGAAGGATGGAATTATTTTACTAATTACACACCACCCATTTTACTTTGCATCTATTTCTCTTAATGGTGGGACATTGGTAAGTATATCCATCCAAATGAATTATTTCTTTCACCCTTCATCTATTTTCAAGGGCTACTCTTTGAGTATTAACAAAACTTGTCTTCTAGATTCAACTTCACAATTTTTGGTTTGAATAAAATTGAAAAAGATTACTAATATTATCATAACATTGAAGGTTCCATACTATCTATATAATGAAATCATATTTTAATTATAATGAGATTTTTTTTACAAGGTATGTGACCTACATTCTAGTGGAGCATGTTCAACTAGTTTCTGGAAGGAAAATTTCTCTACTAAGATATATGGCTCTCTCAAAAGTGTGACATACTTCTTCTAAACAGACATGGAAAAGAACACACAAGAGAAATATAAAATAGAATACTAGAGAATATTGGTATGTTGTAGATATGAATGGGGTATAATTAATGGTTTCATAGCAAGATACACCACTAAACCTCTGTGGATGAAGGGTATGTAACAAGACATCATTGCTGCTAATTTATTGAAGTCCTTTTGCAAGCAATGCAACCATGCCATGTTTTAATATCCACAAAAAATGCATTTTGTTTGATATATAATTTCAATAAAACATTTTCTCATTGGGAAACTAATTATAAGATTTTGAAATTTGGGAACCATCGTATAGTTAGTGTTGTCAATTTTAGAGACTACTGAGATCAGGAAAAATAAAGAAAATCTCATGTTATTGTAGATGTTTTGTTGAATTCCTACATGCAGTGTGCCAAGGAAGTGCTCCCCAGTGGAGTTAGGGATCACTAACGTTGGATAGGTCACATTTTTTAGCCTTTTTTGTTTGTGTAGTTGTAGTGACCTTATGTGATCAATTAGAGTACCAATTCAACAAATTCAAATGGAATATTATTGTTGGAAGGAAGATCAAGTGTGCAAGGTGTGACAAAGGGGATAACAACAAGTGTCGAAGTGGATTGTGCAAGAAGAAAGTACCGACAAGTATGGTCGACTCGGTCGCAAGTAGTTATACTTTTGGTCTAATTTAGTTAGAAAGTAGACTTATGTGGACCTTGTTGTAAAGACGCAAGCCTATAAATAAGATTACGAATGTAGTTGATAGTATCATTGAATCATATCATCGAATTTCCGAAGAGTTTTACCTTTTTGTCTTGTTGCAATCTGTTTTGTAATATGCAAATGAATGGGCTTGGTATGAGGCTTTCAACCATAGAGATGTATTTTGAACTTAAAAGTTAATATGAGATAAGCATTGAATAAAAATATGTCTTTGTGATGTGATCTATGAATGATGCAATCTATTTGTGGTTGAATCTATGATGTTTTTTATATATGAAGATGCGAAGTCTTTATGTGATTCATGATTTTTTACATGTCGAAATATTTATTAAGTTAATGTGCATCATGAATGGTTGTGATATTAGACTCTGCTGCGAATGATGATAAATATTTCAAAAAATGATATGTTAAAATCTCCTAGATCTGTGAGTTGTATTACGACAGAGAGATTAAGTGCGCAAGTCATCTTCTTTATTGCATAAACTTAGTTCCTACAACCCTCCCTCAAACATCTCTAGTGAGACTGCATCTAGTCTACAGGTGTTGTTGGATAGGGTAAGACCTGTTCGGGTGAGTGTTTAGGGAGAGTGAGTCGAAGGGTGTCGATAGAGAGTGAACCCCTATCAAAAGAAGTGTGTCAGCGAATGGATTGGGCCATCACCAACAACTAGCATAGGAAATCTCCGTCGTCTGTGAATATATTCCATATATTACACCAAATATGTTCACGAAAGAAAAAATAGTGCAACTAAGACTAATAGTCACCGATTTAAAGAAGGAAAATGAAGAGTTGCAAGTGCACGCCATACCAAGGACACCTCCAAAACTTATAACAGAGAGCAGAAGTATGATAGTTTTTCTTTAAATATGATTAGTTTATCTAAGATATTTATCTGAAATAATAACAAGTAAAACAATATGCATAAGATATAAAAGATACATGAGACACAAATATTTTCACCGGGTAAACCATAAAGGAGAAAACCATGCAAACTTCTTTAGAATAGTAAGATGATCAAAAGCAGTAATAAAAAGTATTCAACAGCTATATGTCTCTCCTCCCTTTTATCTCTCTCTCTCTCTCTCTCTCATGCAAACTTGAGAGTGTTCCAAGTGTATAAATGAGGGAAAGCGCCTCCCTATTTATACCCTTTCAAGTCAATGACCAAACATAATACTGGGGCCCACATGTCTTACCTAACAGGGACAACTTCTCCCAGAGAGGGTCCAAATACACATTACATGATGTTACACTGGGGACTATTGCCCCGACTTACAATGGAGGTTGTACCTCAAGGTATAGACACAATTAAGACATCCTGCAAGGGGGTACACACATCCCCAATGGGGGTACAACAACATAAAATGATAATACATATTAGAACATCTTCCAAAGTTACAAATAAATCAGCACTCCCTCTTAAAAAGGAAGGTATTCTCTCTCTTTAAAGTCATCAACACATATGGTTAAGTATTGATCGTAGAGTCATCATCAGAGATGCTGCCATCATCATATTATTAATTTGATCATTGTACCGTACTATCTGTCATCATAAGTTTCTACAAATCCATCCCTCTCTCTACTGGGCATAGGCCTAGTCCTCGTCCAGGTCTTCATCAAATATCGAGCAAGCCTTCTCATAGGAATGACTCATGACTTTCTTTTCATTTCCATGACAATAACCTGCATATCCTACCTTCATATCATCGTATCCATATCATATATTTTTCCATGCACAAATCAAGATAAAGAATAAATATTTACATGCAGACAACCTGCATTCTTTAACCATAGTAGTAAGCCAGGATAATTTTCACGTCATTAAGACAACCCCCAACTTCTACTATGTGAGAATCACCTAGGATCACACTTAGTGCATTACGTCTGTGCACAGTCAACTTGCGTTCTATTAGTAGAACCACCTAGGTGCACCTCTCGTGCTTCATGACCTTATCATCTCAACAGGGGAACACACATATATAGATATATATGTAAGGGTGGATTGCGACCAAACAACCTAGTATATTAGGACCTTTTACATTCTCTGGTAAACCTCAAGGACTTATTACATCTGAACAACATGCATCCAGGATATTTTATGTTTAGACAACCTTTAGGGCATATTACATCCAAGAAACCTTCGTACCATGCCAGGTCTTATTTTACACTTGGACAATCCACAGGGTGTATTACATTCGAGTAACCTGCATACCACACCAGGTCTCATTTTACACTCAAATAACCTGTCACCGGATGATTATGTCCAATAATAACCTGTGAGTTTCACCAGGATTGATTACATCCGAGGACAACCTACATGATTGATTACGTTTGAGCATCTTGCTTCACCAGGATTTTTCCCACTTGAAAAAACTATCACATTTCCCATGTGAGATATCATGCATCAACTATTTCTAGCATATAACACATCAGGACTGATTACATCCAAGGATAACCTACAAGCTTTTCTAGGACTTATCCAAGGATAATATACAGGACTGATTATGTCTGAACAACCTATGAGATTCACCAGGATAACCTGTATCTCTAGCTATGCTAGAATACATCACTCCCTATTTCGAGGGATCTCGATCTAGATCACACCAAGTATTTCTATGAAGTACTCGAACTTCACTCTTGCAAAAGTATTGGTCAATACATTGGCTATCTTATCCTCTGTTACCACATACTAGAGTTTACTACTTTGAGTCTGCACGATATCCCTGATATAATGGAACTTGATATTTATGTACTTCGACTTGTCATGGAATATAAGATTTTTTGACAACTTTACGCAACTATGGTTGTTGCAGAAGATACAAGTCACATCCAACTAGAGATCAAACAAGTCAGATAGTATATTTTGAAGCCACATTGTCTCGCAACTAGTTGAGAAAGAGACAACATACTCTGCCTCAGTTGTACTTAGCGCCACACATGATTTCTTCTTGTTGAAACAAGAGATCATGCTAGATCCCAAACTGAAGCAACAACCTAAGGTTCTCTTCCTATCAATGGTGCTACCTTCCCAATCCAAATCAACATAACCATGTACATTAACCTTCTAATTCGTATCATATTTGAGCCCATAATCCATTGTACCTTTTAGGTACCTCAATATATGCTTTACATCTATCTGGTGAACATGTCTCAGATATGTTAGGAACTGGCTCAGGGTGTTCACCAAAAAGCATATGTCTGGTATCGCATTCGTCAGATACATCAATGAGCCAATCATTTGACGATACATCGTGGCATCGACCTTATCATATGAAGCTTCAAGTTAGATGCTATAGGTGTGGCCATTTCCTTACAATCCATCATTCTGAATCTCTTCAAAATATATACTGAATATTTTACTTGACCAAGGAAGATCTCATCTACACTCTACCACACCTCCATGCCTAAGAAGTACTACATCATGCCTAGGTATTTCATCTCAAACTTTGTAGCAAGTATCCTCTTTGGATCTATAATGAGTTTCTATTTGCCTATTAGAAACAAGTCATCGACATATATTAGGAGTATCACTGGTCTTCCATATTCCACCTTGAAGTAGAGGTTGGAATCTTCTTTACTCTTGGTAAATCCCAAACTCATCAAGAATCTATCCATCCCGCCATACCATGTCCCTGGTCCATGTTTCAATCCATATAAAGCACTCTTATTGCACACATGGGTCTTCCTATAATGTGTCTCAAATCTCAGTGGTTGTTCCACGTACACTTCCTCCTTGAATACACCATTTAAGAAATATGTATTGGCATCCATTTGGTGTATTTTCCATTTCATAACTACTTCCAAGGAAAGTATGGTCCTAATGGAAGTGTACGTTTCCACAGGTGAAAATGTCTCTTCGTAGCCTATGCCTTCTTTGTATGAGAAGCTTCATGCTACGAACCTTTCCTTGTATTTCTTGATGCTTCCATCTGCAACATGCTTGATCTTGTAGATACACTTTGAATTCATGACATATTTCTCCTTCGATATTAGAAAAATATCCTAGACATCATTCTTCATGATCAACTGATATTCCTTGATCATTGCATCATTCCATTCTTTCTTTTTTGAAGCCTCTCCATAGGAGGAAGGTTCTCTATCAATTATGTCACACAAAAGGGCCACATAACTATTGTAGGGATTTTCCTTTCTCTCTCTCTTTGTATTCCCTCTGGAGCACCATACCTTTCAACTTATCGTATGAGCTCCAGTGCCCATGCTGGTTGCCTCTTGTGGGATTCATTCTCAAGGATTATCTCTCTCATGTCGTGATCTTCATGGTCCTCTATAATTTCCTCTCTAATTTCCATATCTCGACCTCTCATCTCTTCAGGTTCCTCGACCTCCTAAATGGGTGTCCTCTTGGATCTGATGTATGTTGAGTCTTCATGAAATATCTATTGATCTCGATGTTCTTGAACTCTGGGAATTATATTCTATGGTCCTTTCATGTTTCACCATATCCTACAAAGATACCCTTCCTCCCAGAAGGATCGAGCTTGTTCCTTTTCTCCTTTGGGATATGTATGTACACCGAGAAGCCAAATATTCTTAGATGGTTGAATTATGGTTTCTCTCCTAAGAAATCCTCTTCAAGGGTATTTTTTGTCAAGTACTTGATGAGAATTACGATTCTTTTCATACACAATCATTCTTGCTTTCTCCACCCAAAGGTGCATAGGAAGATCTTGATCATGTAACATAGATTTTTCTACCTCCATGCTGGTTCGGTTCTTTCATTCCATAACTCCATTCCATTGAGGATTGTATGTAGTTCTCAACTCCCTCTTAATCCCAGACTATCTATATATTTCCTTGAATTCTTTCGAAGTGAACTCTTCACCATTATCTGGCCATAGAGTCTTCATCTTCCTATATGTTTGGTTCTCAACCAAGGCTTTATATTCCTTGAACTTGTTGAAAAATTCTCTTTTCCCTTTCAAGAAATATGTCCAAGTATTACATGAGAAATCATATATAAAGGAAACATAGTACACATACCTGCTTAATGATCTATAAGACATGGTTCTGCATGCATCCGAATGTACTATCTCTAGTATTCCTTTAGCCTTGATCTCACTGCTGGGAAATTTCTTCTTTGCATTATTTCCTTGTGCACATCCTTTGCAAATGCCTTCATGCTTTTCCTGGATCTCTGGAAGTCCTGATATTTCTTTGCTTTCCATCAGTAGTGCAATATAGTGCACTTGTGCAAGAATTTTGCACCATAGTTCACTTGGTTCAATCGATTCATGAACCAGTGTTTGTTCAGTGTGTCCCTTCATTTTGTACAAGCCTTCATCTTCTTCTCCAATCACTATTTCATCCTCTATTGTCTTTCCTATGGGCCATATCAGAACTTTTCCATTGAAAAAAGAAACCCTAATCCCTTTTGCATCTACTACAG
This sequence comes from Pseudotsuga menziesii, assembly GCA_001517045.1. NCBI lineage: Eukaryota > Viridiplantae > Streptophyta > Pinopsida > Pinales > Pinaceae > Pseudotsuga > Pseudotsuga menziesii. The sequence goes on from LPNX010558660.1 coordinate 79,290, forward strand.
AAATGGAGAGAATATTCTTCCTGGAACATATAGTACATCCTGCATCTTTAAAGACTTCTCGAAGTCAAGCTTTTATGAAACTTATCCACTCCCATTTATGGGATATTGGTAACCATCCCCAAGTTGCACCTTATGTGGTGACTCATGTTCAGATATATTAACAAATAATTCCAACCACTGCTCTTCATGTGAGAGAGTTCCCATAAGTGTTGCAGTTATCACATACTCTTCATCTAAATAATCCTTCTCTCATCTGAATATTTTGTTTGTTGGTTCACCATCTTCAAAAACATGAGCATGGTGTCTCCTTTTCCTGATGAGACAATCTCTTGCAAAGTGTCCATTTTCATCACAAGTATAGCATCGAACATTTTAAGTATCTCTTTTGGTTTTCTTTAGTTTCTTATCCTTCTTCTTGTTGTGGTGAAAGTTCTCCTTCTTCTCCTTCTTCTTGAAGTTCTTCCTAGTGTGAACTGTGAGAGCTTGATCTTTATTTTCTCATCTTCTCTTCTCTTGTCACAATTCTATCTTATTCTTGTGCTCATTCTTCTCGAATTCAGTTGAAAGAGATCAGCTTCCTTCTTACAAAAATCCCTTGAATGAATGAGTCCCATGATCTAGGGAGACCATTCAAAGTAGGAATTACAATTTCTACTTCTTCAACATTATGTACAACTGGTTCAAGTTGTTCTTTTATTTGAGAAACCCTTATGAAGGAAGAATTTATAGTCTCGGAATTTTGCACCTTCACATTCTTCAACTGGTTCCTCAAAGTCATCTTCTGGTTGATGTTCTTTCCTTCGAACATCTTTTTCAAAGAATGATACACTTCCTTTGGTGTCTTGAATGCAGACACATGGGGGATGAAATGATACTTAATAGAATATATAATGATTCTCTTAAAATTATATATGCTTCTGTTATGAGCAACCTTAGCCTCAGCTCTCTTTGGTTCTGGAATCTCCTTAGTAATGTACTGATCCAAATCATTCTCTTCAACGATCAGGGATATTCTGTACTTCCATGCATGGAAGTTATCAACCCCTCCCATATTGTACTCAAGTTGAGTATTATGAGTAAAATTTTCAAATGAGAACCTCAAATGAAATTATCAATGATTTATATATTACCGATTTGAGGTGTCTGGCCTGGTTCTGGAGCTGGCTGACCTAGGGTTTGTTAGAGAAACCCTAATTTTACAAACTTGGAGTTTGGGGATTCTATTTGGATAAAAATATGTGCCTGCTTGATGGGATTTTCTCAGCTAGGTCACTTTCTGAAAATTGAGGTGGGAATCCTCCAAAACTTGATGTCGTAGTTCCTCCCGAAACCAATGATAGGGTAAAAAAATGAAACTTCTGCAATTCATAAAATGTATCCAACAAAAGATGCACCCTACTGAGGTGAGTTATCTTATCCCTCTTTTCTTGATGATTTGTGGAGAGAACACCTTGAACTAGGAATCCCTAGTTTTCGCAGCTACACAGTGCCTTCTTTTAGAGAGGCTCTGAAACCATGTTAGTTTTTCTTTAGATATGATTAGTTTATCTAGGATATTTATCTTAAAGAATAACAAGTACAACAAGATTCATAATATATAAAAGATACACGAGACATAAATATTTTCACAAGGGAAACCATAAAGGAGAAAACACTGCAAACTTCTTTAGAATAGTAAGATTATCAAAAGTAGTAATAAGAAGTATTCAACAACTATCTATCTCTCCTCCATTTTATCTCTCTATATATCTCATGTGAAGTTGAGAGTGTGTGGTGTGTATAAAGGAGGGAGAATGCCTCCCTATTTATACCCTTTCAAGTCACTAACCAAACATAAGACTTAGACCCACATGTATTCCCTAACATGGCCAACTTCTCCCAAAGAGGCTTCGAATACACATTACATGATGTTACACTAGGTACTATTTCCCCCACTTACAACAAAGTTTGTACCTCAAGGTATAGAGACAATTAAGACATCCCACAAGGGGTTACACACATCATCAATGGGGGTACAACAACATATAATGATAATATACATAAGAATATCTTTTGAAGTTATGAATACATCAACAAAGTAGAATCGACGTAACAACGATGCAGATTGAAGAGCTAGAGAAGGTAGAAAAATCCATCACATAGGTGACAACAAAATTTTGGGCCAACATCATCCAAGATGAGCAACTAAAATATCTAGGATCGCAACTTAGTGAAGCCTGAGCATAGCTGATGGCATTGCAGGGAACCATTAAGAAAATGCCCCCAATTGTGCAGATGTCCAAGGCTGCAGAACTATGAACATTACAACAACAGGTGAAAAAAGCAAGGGAGAGACACCAACGAAGGGCGGTATAGCTATAAAACTTCCAGGACGACACAAAGAAACTAGGATGTAAAGCCATGGACAGTCTCACACACACAAAGGATGCACAAATTAAGGTGGAACGAGTGTCGAATGAAAACCCAACATATAAATATGTTGAAGAATGCATAACACTAAGTGTGATAGTCAAAGAAGAAGTCAACCAGCTCCAGACAATGCACAACAGGTTCGAGACCCAATTGAATGAACCCACTATAGCCAGTTGACTTGACAAGGACAAGCCATAAATTTGTGTTGGGTTCCTTGTCGAAGGTAGATTAGGTGCAAAAGATGCGACAAAGGATATAGTGACACGTGTCGAAGTGGATTGCGCAAGAAGAAATTGTCGATAGGTATGGTCAGTTCATTCCCAAGTAGTTATAATTTTGGTCCAAGTTAGTTAGAAAGTAGACTTATGTAGACCTTGTTGTAAAAGAGCAATCCTATAAATAATATTCGGAATGTAGTTTATAGTATCATTGAATCATATCATCAGATCATTGAAGAGTTGTACCTTTTTGTCTTGTTGCGATCTGTTTTGTAATCTGCGGATGAATGGGCTTTCTCTGAGGATTTCGATTAGTGGGATGTATTTTGACCTTCAAAGTTAATATGAGATAAGAATTGAGGAAAAATATGTCTTTGTGATGAGATATATGAATGATGTGATCTATTTGTGGCTGAATATATGAATTTTTTTATATCAGATGATGTGAAGTATTTATGTGATTCATGGTTTTTTACATGTCGAAATATTTATTAAGTTAATGTGAATCATGAATAGTTGTGATATTAGAATTTGCTGCGAATGATGATAAATAGTTCGAAAAATGACATGTTAAAATCTCTTGGATCTATGAGTTGTATTACTAAAGAGAGATTAAGTGCATAAGTCCTCATATTTACTGCAGAAACTTGGTTCCTGCAGCCCTCCCTAAAACATCTCGGGTGAGACTGCATCTACTCCATAGGTGTTGCTGAACAGGGTAAGACCTGTTTGAGCCGGTGTTTAGGGAGAGTGATTTGAAGGGTGTTGAGAACGTGTGAACCGTTATCGACATAAGTGTGTCAATAATTATTGATGAGAAGCATCACTTTAAAAGTACAAGGAGTCTTTACATTATGGAAAATTATAGTCATTGTAAGTATGGCTTACTAGAGTTCGAAGGGTGGCATTTTTGAGATTTTTATTATGTGTGCTATAACCGTAGCGGTCTTGTTACATATGTGATTAATTAGTATTCCAATTGGCTAAATGGAAATGCATGATTGAAAACTATATAGGATATTATAAAATTGATATATTGTATTGTGTTAAATGATTGATCCTAACTGATTATACTATTTGACTAGTGTTTATATAGGGCCTAGAATTTGTGTTGACATACTCCAAAACATTACAATAACTGAGACATTTGGGTTATGAACATTGCAGCAACTTATGCAACCACCAAAATTAGGGTAACCAAAATATTTGGTTTAGAAACATCACAATAACTGATTCAACTCCCAACATATAGGTTGAGAACATTAAAAATACCCATGACACATTTGTTGAGATTTTGGTTGGAAATGTTAGAAGCTGCAAATGTTATCCCAACTGTTGGATGCCTATTGAGCACAATAGAGGCACAACAAAAATTGTAGTTGACCGACTTATCCATCTCCCAAATAGTGCAGTTCTAACTATTATGAATACTTGTGGAAATAGAACAAGAAACTAGCCACAATTATATGAAGCACATATGTGATTTGATCCCATCTAATGTGATATTTTCTCAATCAAGTTGGTCACATTTAAGTACTTTAATGATGATCTGATTTTTCACCCAAAACATTTACGCATTCTAGCTAGTGAGCAAATACAAACACTTATTATTTAGAAGTTGCATTACTCCAAGTCCGTGAATCATTTCAACATCTGCAAGACACATGTTTCCCTGTAGAAGTATTTTTACTATTCAATTTTTTTTTCACATGTAGATAACTAAATCCATGTTTGTATAGCTTTGAAAATTTCCAAACCCATGAATACAATAAAAAATTGTACACCCCTCTACCAATTTCATTGAAACATTGGGAGACTGTCCCAATGGACCTTTTCACATGGATACCAATCACCAAGCACCATTTTAACAGTTTCTTTGAAGTGGTTGACAAGTTTGAGAAGATGGAATTACTTGCACCCTACTGCAAGATTGTTTTTGCAAGACAACCAATCTATCTATTTTTCATGTATGATAAGACTCCAATGTTTTTGCATCCATTGATTAGAATTGGTATCCTAGATTTATCAACACCTTTTGGAAATGATGGTGGGAAATGTTGGACACAAATATTGAGACCTCAACTACTTTCCATATATAAAAGGATGGTTGTGGGTATATATGGTTAATTAGAGAATTGTACACTTAATACACATGTACAATCACAATCATCCCTACCTTATGATGATAAATAGGATTTCATTTAATGCAATTATAATATATCTCAAAACAACCCTACTAGGAACAATGTTTTCACAACTTAAATATTCAGGAAGATTTGATATGTATTATTCAGGTATGTATTTTGCTTAAGTGGAAGGAGAAAAAGTTGGGGTGTATTCTAAAGTCTTGTTATTTTTTCTTTCTACATCTTTAGCAGGGAAAAGACTGGACTGAATCAAGTCTATCTAACCAGCTCTAATTTGTATCTTGTGGTCAATATTTATCCATTGTTAATATTTCAATCAACAATCAACAACATAATGACAGGAACATGGCATTCAACACTCCAAAAAGTTTACAAATAGGAAATTGATACCAATAGCTAATCATTAGCACACACTTGGAAGTATTAAGAACGAGGAGAAAAATACTTCTGAATAAAAATTAATCAATTTGTGTATGCAGTGCAGTTGAAAATCCCTAACAACCATATTAATTGAACAACAATGAACATGAACATGGTACAAAACAATGTTAAACAAATAACAATATCAAATATAGAAAGATATCGACATTCACTAAATCCTCATTTCTAGAAGCACCAAGTTTAATTCCATAAGATATCTAGAAATATTTGCATGTCATAGCATACAATGGAAAGAAGAAACTTGATTTCTAAACATACCAACATAATACCAATCCCATAGCACTGGTATGTTATGAAAATATTGTTAGAATATTGTGAACATATGAAATATTATCATATAAAATATGGAAATCATTACTAGTCTATCCTTCTATATACCAAGCAACATAAAGCATGAAATAAAATTGGAGAAAAGAGAACAACAAGAGAACACCGATATACAAGGTTCACCTAATATGGGCTATGTCCACGGGAAGGGTTGCATCTTCCATTATTCTGAAAATAGATCTCCAAGATTACATGGCATCCTCACATATGCATCACGTCAAGATCCATCACTAATCATATCACAATAATGTGTATACAAATGGCATACACCACATGTGATGTGTGATGAACTACAATCAACACATACCCAAAAGGGTCTCCTTCACCTCTGTTATATACCAAGATATTTGGATTGCAATACATCCCATAACACATGTGGGATAAATGAATTTCCACCTCTGTATATAGAGAATGGTTACAAATGATATAATTACAATGATGCATGTGGGATAACTCTATTTTATAATATTAAAATTTATTTTATGCCTTTAAATTATATTTTATCAATATACCACATAAGTCATCATTACATATTCTAGCACTCCCCCTTAATGATGACTAGGAGAAATAATACAAATGGAAGGGAGGTGGAAACACACCAAAACCCCACTTAATGGAAAATTATATAATGCTCCATACGATGCGAATAAAAAACATACTTCACCTCATGGACTTGATGAAGACAACATCTACTTCTCATGAAACTGCATCTAAACCAAGTTGTATGATGAGCATTTGCATAACACAACAATGTATGGCCAATACAATAGAACATGTGGATGCAAAATTATCACAACCTATAACTTAACTGATATTTGAAAGAAATCCGCAATAGATTGCATGACAAAGACAATAACCTTGTATCCTTACATTGAAACAGTCTTCAGAGAGGCCTTACTGAATATTACATTGCGAATACAAGACTCAAATCGTCTTTCCATCGAAACATGATCCAAACAGATAGTCTTCACAACACAAATGAAATATGCATGAACAATAGAATATGGATGTCTATCATACAACATTACTATAATATTGTGATATAATATGATAAGCTTCAACATTAAATTCCTTCTTAACATCAACCATCTTTGTTGTAGTCAAGGATACGTTGAAAAGAGGAACAATTTTGAAAAACCAGAGATCCACAACCATCATATGCTTAAAAAAGAAAGGAATAGCATAAAAAAACTATCCCACAACATAGATAGCTAATATGCACAAAGGAATTTCCAAGAGTAAAGCATATAATAAACATGACACACCCAAAAAAAATAAGAGATGATAAAACAACATTGCTCAAGAACATATAAATAATAGGAATTGCTTCTATGCAAGACCATATAAATTTTTAGAAAAAGATTATCAAGAAAAAATACATGATGTGATTTAATAAATAGAGGAGAATAAACATGAGTGAGCATAATAGATACCAATATAGAATAATGAGCCAAGAAATCATTTAAATATATGATAACATATAGTCATCAAGCAACTAATCTTAAGAACAGGTTAATTTCTTGTTAATGCCATGTTAATATGCAAGATATGAATTCCCTAAAAATGTCAATACTTCAATATAGGAACATTAGAGACAAGAAACACATGTCAATTATTCCATATAGGAATGTTAGAGACAAGTAGGAACAAGACAACCTCTGCAATCATAAGAATATAAATATCAATGCAACAAGAACAAGATGCTCATGACTGTTAGATTTTCTTTAAGATTATAATAGTATATCTTAAATGCATTTATCAATAAGATCACTAGAAGATAAACAAAACAAATAACAATAACATGAGTATTTTTCACTTGGGAAACCCAAATGGGAGAAAACCCAGCAACCTTCATCTAGAGATAATAATTCTGAGATCAGAGTATGATGAAGAAAGAAAGAGAAAAAAATGGAAATGCTTTCCAAAGATAGAAACCCTGAAAACAATCTTCTTCTACAGTGTATGCGAACTTATCTCTCTCCCATCACTTGTGCTATTGTGTTGTTGTTGTTTTAGAATAATGAGGAGGGGCACCTCCTATTTATACAGATTTTCCACTAATAATTTAACTGGGGTCGACTTCTATTGGGGAATAAATATAATTTATATTTTATAATTTATTTTATCTTTTCTATTGCATGTTTTTCTCCCCAAGGTATACATGTTTTTATTTTCTTGCGCATGTTTTTCTAGGGTTTGTATGATTGATTACAATAAGTTCATCTCCCGTAGGAGGTACAATACAAGAAAAATAATAATAGCTTCTGAAGTTGCACAAAATCCAACACTCCCTCTCAACAAATAAGGTATTATTTAGTCTTCATCAACATCATGATCATCTTGGTTTCATCTGTACAAATTTATTGTCTCCATCATCTCTAAACCTATTGAAGGTCATCTTTATGAAGTTGTTCTATCTGGATATATGAGAGTGTTAGATTTTTATCATTCAAGCTAGCATTATGATCTTAGGATATTTAGCTGAGAGAATAACATGCACAGCAATAAAACACAAGAGACAAGAGACACAAATAATTTTCCTCAGGGAAACCATAAAGGAGAAAACCCCACAACTTCCTCGGAGATAGAATCAACACCAAAAGTAAAACCAGAAAACATAAAGATGATCTCCTGACAGTAGTAGTCTCTCTCTTGTCCCAGCAACTTCCCTCTCACTCATGCTCCCCAATGAGTGAATGTGTGTATGATAAATAGAGAGACTTCACTCTCTATTTATATTATTTTGTTCACTTGAAACCCACTCCAACATGTCGGCCTCACTTAACAAATACTTACTAGAGTCGACATCTCTAGGAGTGTCTAATAACCCTAGTGCCCCACAACTTGTGGGAACTTTTCCTCCTCCGACCAACAAGGAGGTTTATCCTTAACACAATGGTGGGGACTGTTTTCCTGACTTACAATGACTCACCTAGGGTCAACTTCTCTAGGATATTCTAATAACCCTAGGGCCCCACAACTGCGGGGACTTTAACCCTTGACCAATAGTAGGGTTACCCACAATGACTTGACATGAGTTGTTTACATTATAGAACCTCCCGATAGGAACATCAGGGCATGACATGACTCAAATACATTACAGACACATCTTGGAATAAGCATTGGGGTACAATACATAAGATATACGGATGAATACATTCTGAAGTTACAAGTACATCAACACTCCCTCTTAACTAGAAAGGTATTCTCTCGACACATTTTATTAGCACAAGTCTTCTTCTCTGTATCATCTAGATCATCATCGAGTCCTCGTCATCTTCAAGTTATATTCATCTTCAAGTCATATTCATCATCGGATCTGGATCATCACTCGATTTGGATCATCATCACTAGATCTAGATCATCACTCGATTTAGATAATCATCACTGGATCTGGATCATCACTCGATATGGATCACCATCATGGGTTCTATCTCATGATTCTTCTCATCACAGGAATTTCTACAGAGCCATCCCTTTTTCATGTTAGTTGTAGGCCTAGCCTCCATGTAGGTCTTCTTCAGTGCTTATATATGACCCTAAGTCAAAATGGCTCACCTAGCACTTATATCTGATCATGTAGGAACCAATCCTATAATCATATCATAAAGTCACGCCCAGCACTCACATATGACCATGTGGGAACACATCCCACAACCCTGTCAGAAAGGCCCAACACACACATTTGACCATGCAAGGAACCAATCCAACATACATGTCAAAAAGGCTCTGCACTTACATTCGACCATGCGAGGAACCAATCCAACATACATGTCGAAAGGGCTCTGCACTTACATTCAACCATGCGAGGAACCAATCCAACCTACATGTCGAAAGGGCTTTGCACTTACATATTCCCATGCGAGGAACCAATCTAGCATACATGTCAGAAGGGATCTGCACTCACATCTAATCATGTAGGAACCAATCCTGGCCCTCAGTCCCAGACTGAGCTTTCCTGGTAACTGACCAGGTGCCTCCATTCTCCCGGAGAATGGCATCAACCCTTATATCTGATCAAGTGGGAACCAATCACCCAATCACATCAGAATGTCCATGTGTTCACATTTGATCATGTAATACTACATCTTACAGTCGTATCAGAAAGGCCCTCAATCCTAGACTGAGTATTCTTGGTAACTGACCAGGAAGCTCCATTCCATGAATGGCAACATCCCTTATATTTGATCATGTAGGAACCAATCCTGTAGTCATATCATAATGGCTCAACACTCACATCTGACATGGATGGAACCAATCCTCTCACCATGTCAGAATGGATCATAGAATCATCACTTCCCTTTAGAGGGAACCTCGATCTAGAGAACACCAAGGTTCTCCCTGAAGTATTCAAACTTCACCCTAGCTAATGGCTTTGTCAACACATCAGCTATCTGTTCATCCATCGCAACATACTAAAGCTTCACTGATCCCCTCTACACCATATCCCTGATATAGTGATACTTTATCTCAATATGCTTCAACTTGTCATGGAACACCGGGTTCTTTGATAAATTCATGCAACTCTGGTTGTCACAATGTATACAAGTAGCATCCATCTGGAGATCAAATAAATCAGATAGTATCTTCCTCAGCCATACTAACTCACAACTAGTTGAACAAGCTGCGACATACTCTGCTTCAGCTGTACTTAGTGCCACATAGGATTGCTTCTTGCTAAACCAAGAGATCACACCTGATCCCATACTAAAGAAGCACCCTGAAGTTATCTTCCTATCGATGGCACTGCCTGCCCAATCTGAATCAACATAACCCTCCAGGTTAATCTTTTGATTCGACTCATACTTGAGCCAATAATCAATTGTACCCCTCAGGTACCTCAGAATATGCTTTGTAGCAATCAAGTGAACATGTCTTGGATCTGTCAGAAACTGGCTCAAGGTGTTCACAGCAAAGAAAATCTCTGGTCTCGTGTTCGTCAGGTACATCAAGAACCCAATCATCTGATGATACATCGTGGCATCAACCATCTCTGATGAAGCATCACTCAATAGCTTCATGTTCGATGCTATAGGTGTGGTGATGGCCTTGCATTCCATCATCCTAAACCTCTTTAGGATCTCTACTACATACTTCCCTTGTCCAAGGAAGATTCCATCCGCATTCTACCACACCTCCATTCCTAGAAAACAATGCATCGACACATACCAGGAGCATCACTAGTCTTCTGCCTTCAATCTTGAAGTAAAGGTTGGAATCCACTTTAATCTCAGTAAAGCCTAGAGTCATCAATAATCTATCCATCCTGTCATACCATGTCAAACCTCAAGATATTTTGTAGTCACTCGCTCTGAAGCGAAGCACCATACTCCCTCTGTCTTCCGTACTCTATGCACTGAAGCATTCTGTACTGGAGTGAAAATTAGCTTCCTATGCTACTAATATACTATGTATCCATCTAGTGTATATACTTTCATCTTAAACCTTGTAGCAAAGGTTAAGATCTTTGTCAAGCTCATCATGTATGTGTTTCAACTCCCACTGGCTGCAAATGTCTCTTCGTAGTCTATGCCTTTTTTTTGTGAGAATCCTTGTGCTACGAATATTTCCTCGTATCCCATGATGTTTCCATCTACTACATGATGGAACTACGAACTTCCCTTCATGTATCGATACTGCATCCTAGACATCATTCTTCTTGAACTGGTCTTTACTTTCTTCTTGGTTACTTCTTCATAGCTTGAAGGTTCTGCATCAATGATGTCACTGCATTCGTCATATTATTCTTCATATTGAATTGTCATCACTTGTTTTTCGGAACAAGTCTCATCCTTCTTTTCTTGTAGGTGATTTTACACGATCTTTCCTACAAGTCAAATGCATTAGTTGTATGGTTAGAAACATTTCATAAGGAATATTCATACTAGCAAGTTCTTATGCATAAATATATGATCATGCAACTACTTTAACCAATACAACATTCATCCATATCTCATGGAAACTTTTCTAGATTCCTTCCATCTCTACCAAGACAGCATTGAGATTGTGCACTAATCCAATATGTCAGCAAAGAGGTTTAATTCTAGATAAGTAGCAATGGAGAGTTGTATAGCACCATGATCTACTTACCCATCACATGCATATTAGTAGTATAAATTCAAACATTCTATCATGCATAATACATTAATTGAATATAAACAAATGCATAACAAAACAATATCATGAAATGACAATTGAATACTTATCTTTGTTTGTTTCATGGGTAGACTCCTTCTTGATCCTTCAGCTTCATCATCTTCTTTATTCATAATAGCATCATTTCTTATCCAAATTCTAGGATGGATAAGAGGTTCTTTAAGGGTTGAGTTCTTCATATTCCTCATCGCTTGAGGGATGTTCTTTGGATGGTGAGAGCTTGATCTTCAGTTGCTCCCATCTTCTCTTCTCTTATTATGAGTCGAGATTCTTATTCTTGTGTTTCTCTTCCTAGAGTCTGCTGAAAGTAATCACTTTCTTTTGGAACACATTCCTCACATGAATGAATACCATGATCCTAGGAGGCCATTCAAGGTGGCTATCACCACTTCTGCATTCTCCACTTCTTCTTCTACCACTACAAGTTGTTCTTTGATTTGAGAGACCCTTGTAAAGTATGATTGTATGGTCTCTGGATTCTGGATCTTCACATTATTCAACTGGTTTCTTAAAGTAATATTATGATTTATGTTCTTCCCTTCAAATAGCTTGGTCAAGGAATCAAACATCTTCGGTGTCTTTAGGGAAGACACTTGTGGTACAAGGTGATCCATGATTGAATCAGCAATGATCTTTCTGGCCTTGACCAAGTACTTCTTGTGTAAGGATTTGAGCCTCATCTCCCTCTGGAACTGGAACCTCTATACTTATGTAGGTGTCCATTTTATTCAAAGAGATCAAATACTTCCATGCTTGGAAGTTGTCAAATTCACCAAGCTTATCATCAAGCTGATATATCACTTTGAAATGAGAACCTCAAATGCAAATAGCAAAAGATTAGATCTTGCCGATTTGAGGTGTCTGTCCTGGTTCCGAAGCTGGCAGATCTAAGGTTTGTCAAAGAAACCGTAATTTTCAAAACTTGGAATCTTCTAGATTTGATTTGATAGAAAGATGGATCTCTTCAATTTGAGTTGTCCAATGTACTCCTTTTTCTGAAAACAGTGGAGGGAAGCTCCCGGAACAGGAAGCCCTAGTTTTCCAATTTCTCATGCAGAAATGCCTTATACTTTTTCTATGGTATCTTTGAAATTACTTGTCCTCTATGTTTGAAAATTCACAATGAGATAGCCTCACCTGTCCCTATTTTAACACCACAAATTTCATTAGAATTGGTTTCACCAATTGGGACCTATGATCGTTTTTCCAAGGTGGCCTGTTTCAGGACTGTTCAGAACAGCAAAGTTCTACGGACTTCCACGTGTCACTATTTCATATTATGGTTCTGAAACTTGGACCACAAAAATTAAATCCGTTCCCTTTTTGGAACATCTTCATAAATTTCATTTGGACCTCTGTAGCCCAAGATATATGAATTCTCCCCAGGTGTCCTATTTTAGGATGAATCCTGGAATAGGCTGGAACCCTAATGTGGAGGGATCATATCTCCCAAAATATAGTGCATCTGAGGTTGAATTTTGGACACAGTGTAAATACAGACTTCATCTTCGTCCTGTGAAATTTTTCACTCCTGATCCTTCTCCAATCCCGAGATATAGCGAATGTACCAAAACGTATCAGTTTTAGTATTTAGGGTTTTTTCAGCTCACGGTCAAACTAGGGTTTGAATTTCCTGGAGTTATAACCAACCAAAGATATTGATCTAGGTGTCTAAACTTTTATTTTTATGAGGAGATCAATCCTATGCCGGTATCACTCAAAAATTCCTCTTCTGTAAGAAGCCCTAATTTCCCGCACCAAAAACTGAAAATGCTTGGAATCGAATTCCGCTTCGACAAAAATATGCGCCCTTCAATGGAGAGTCATCCTAGCATAATTTTGCTGATGGATTATGGAGATATACCCAAAAAGTAAGAATCCATAGCTTCTACAGCTGCACAATGTCTTCTTCTCAGGTTAGCTCTGATACCATGTTATATTTTTATCATTCAAGCTAGCGTTATGATCTTAGGATCTTTAACTGAGAGAATAACATGCACAACAATAAAACACAAGAGACAAGAGACATAAATAATTTTCCTTGGGGAAACCATAAAGGAGAAAACCCCACAAATTCCTTGGAGATATAATCAGCACCAAAAGTAAAACCAGAAAACATAAAGATGATCTCTCGACAGTAGTAGTCTCTCTCTTGTCCCAACAACTTCTCTCTCACTCATGCACCCCAATGAGTGAATGTGTGTATGATAAATAGAGATACTCACTCTCTATTTATATTATTTCATTCACTTGAAACCCACTCCAACATGTTGGCCTCACTTAACAATTACTTACTAGAGTCGACATATCTAGGAGTGTCTAATAACCCTAGTGCCCCACAACTTGTGGGGACTTTTCCTCCTCCGACCAACAAGGAGGTTTATCCTTAACACAATGGTGGGGACTATTTCCTTGACTTACAATGACTCACCTAGGGTCAACTTCTCTAGGATAGTCTAATAACCCTAGGGCCCCACAATTGCGGGGACTTTAACCCTTGACCAATAGGAGGGTTACCCACAATGACTTGACATGACTTTTTGACATTATAGAACCTCACGATAGGAACATCAGGGCATGACATGACTCAAATACATTATAGACACATCCCAGAATAAACATCGGGGTACAATACATAAGATATACAGATGAATACATTCTGAATTTACAAATACATCAATAGAGAGAAAAATATTTTTCTACCTATCCGTCTCTATTTCTAATGGAATAAATCACACCTGGATAGAGATCCTAGATGAGAACATGTGAACAACCATCTAATATGTGTTCATCTCATCTATCGATGAGGTACTCCCATACCTAGATGAGAACCTAAATGAGTAGAGGTACCTGTGCAATCACACAACCATGTGCTACCTGTATGACTCATATGTCGATGGGATTTCTCCCATACCTGGATGAGCAGAGGAACGTGTGTGAACCCGACCATCTACTACCGATCCATCTCATCTACCGATGGGATTTCTCCCATACCTAGATGAGAACCTAGATGAGCAGAGGTGCCTAGGAAAATGTATGGTAAGTGCCTCTCAGTCATCTCTCCCTCTCAAGGAGGGATATGTTCTCTTTTATTCCAACTATTCTACAAAAGTATTCAAATTTCACCATGGGAAGAGGCTTGGTGAGAACATCCGCAATCTGGTCATCTATCGAAAAATACTGTAGCTCGACCACACCTTTCTGCACCATATTCTGTATGAAATGATACTAAATTTCTATGTGCTTTGACTTGTCATGAAATACAAGATTCACTAACATCTGCACACAAATCTAGTTATCATAGTGAATCATGGTTGGATCTAGAATTTGACCAAACAATCCTGGAAGAATTTATGAATCCAAACTACTTCTTAGGCTGCTGAACTAGTAGCCATATAATCGACCTCTGCAGTACCGAGAGCTACTAAGTTTTGGTTCCTACTGCACTAGGAAGTAACTACAGAAACCAGACTAAAACAACATTCTGAAGTACTCTTCCTATCAGTAGAGCATCTAACCTAATCTAAGTCTGTAAACCCTTGCAATTTTAATTCACATTCTAAATCATATCATAAACCATATCCCATAGTGCCATGTAATTATCTAAGCACATGTTTTGCAGCAATCCAATGAATCTGCCTTGGGTCACACATGAACTGAATGAGAGCATTCACAATAAAATAAATATTTGGTCTGGTGTTTGTCAGATACATCAAGGACCCAATCAATTGGTGATACATGGTGGGATCAATCAAATTTGAATATGAAGCAGAATCCCTCAACTCCTTCAAGTTTGCATCCATTAGAGTAGCTATGGACTTGCAGTCCAACATTCTAATTCTCTTAAGTATATCTATGGTGTATTTTCCCTTTCCTAGGAAAATCTCTTTCTGTCTCTGCCATACTTCTAATCCCATAAGTAGTGCATCAATCCAAGATCTTTAATTTTGAAATTAGAGGCGAGTTTCTTCTTACACCATAAAATAAGTTTCTCATTTCTGGTAAGAAACAAGTCATCAGCATATAGTACCAAAATTAGTGGCTCGTCATGCACAAGCTTGTAGTAAAGGTTGGGGTTTGCATCACTCTTGGTGAATTCCAGACTCACCAAGAATCCGTCTATCCATCCATACCAAGCACAAGGTGCTTGCTTGAGTCCATATAACGTATTTTTCACCTTGCATACATGATTCTTTCCATGGACAACAAACCCTTCTTGTTTTTCAATATATACTTCTTCCTCAATAATACCATTGAGAAAGGAAGTATTGACGTCCATCTGATGCAACTTCCATCCCATAGCTGAAGAAATAGAAATGATCGATCTACTGGAAGTGAATCGAGCAACAAGAGAAAATGTCTCATCATAATCGACTCCCTCTTTGTAAGAGAACCCTCTGGCAACAAATATGGCCTTGTATTTTTCAACACTCCCATCTGCTCCATGTGGAGCTTCATGCTTCTTTGCATTTTGCAAAATATGTCGTGCCCATCTGGGTCTTTTTCGGCTTACTACCATATCTATGTGAGCATCAATTGTCTCCACTAGATCAATGTCAATGATCAATTTATTTATTTCTTTAGAATCCTCTTAATGTTTGGAGTGGAGATGATCTCATCTCTTCATCGTCATTGATCTCCATATCTGATCCTCTTCCTTTTCGTATAGCCATTTCTTCTTCAAAGATTGCATCTTTCCTAACTTCGATTTGAATCGATCTTGGGATGTATATTCTGTAATCCTTTGAAGACTTGCGATATCCCACGAATGTTTATTTCTTTCCTGAAGGTTCTAACTTGGGCATGTAAATGTAGACTGGAAAGTAATTATCCATCCTGGTGATGACCAAGTTCATCAAGGATCCTTCAATTGTCTTATTTGAGTCATGACAACAGTGTCATCAGGCTTCTATCATATGTAATAGACTAGAATCCTTCTCTTTGAGGGATAACTCTCTCTATCTATCAAAAGTTGGTTGAGTAAATATTGTTGAAGCGACAGATGGACCGACATTCAAAGAATATTTCTTCTTCTTATCACCATATATCTGCATGATATTATTCTGGGTGTGAGAGTCATAATACAAGCTTCTAGAGACTTTCTACTTCTGTTCCATCCCTATATCAATGGGGTCACTTGTCCTTGTAGATCATGGAATTCCCTACAATTTAAATCCCTTCAAATGGTTAGCAATATTTCATAATCAATGTATTAACAAAATAATGTAGGAAACATTTAGTCAATGCTTCGACACAACATATGTAAGGCCAATATCCGGATGCTTTTGGTCTCCATTATAGAATACCATTAAGAGTGTGTACTCCGGTATGTTATAAACTATTCATCATCCTAGATGGGTTGTGCAACATGAAAAGATATTTAACTACCTAAATTTAGAAATGTAGATCTATATAAAACATATTACAAAACAAACGGATCTAATCTACTAGAGCATGTAAAATTAAATACTTATCTTTTGTAGCTTTGTGGGTGGCCTCCCATTGTCTGAGTCCACTTATCCTCATATGCTTGATTGACAATCATCACAATCTGGATCTTTATATAATTTATTAGAAGAAGAACTCTAAGCGATCATCCTTCCTTGGATCCTTATTAGGAGGTTCTTCTTCTACATCAGTAGTTGAAGCTTCATGCTTCCTTTTAATTGAATTTTGGCAGCTACTGGCATAATGACCGTATTTCTTGCACCTGTAGCACTGTATATGAGATAATCCCTTCTTCTCTTGTTTATTTTGATATTGGGGAGGACTTGTTCTCTTATCTTGATGCTTTTAATTGAAGTACTTCCTTACCCTTCCCTTACCTTTCTTGGCATGAGATATGAAAGCATGCCTTTCCTCAGGTTGAGTACCATGAAGTCTTTGGCCTGCTGCGATTCTTGTTTCTTCCTGAGTGCATTCTGACCATAGCTTATCAAATTTGGGAAACTTGGTATGACCACTTATAGTTTGGATAAAAGACTCCCAAGATGGTGGGAGACCATTTAAGGTGGTCATAATGAGATCCTTTTCTTCAATATTGTCTCTAGTGGACTTGAGCTTGTCCCAAAGTTCGGTGATCCTCATGAAATAAGAAGCAATATTCTCGGACTTCATCATCTTCATATTCAACAATTTATTCCTCAATGCGAGAGTCACATTGATATTATTGTGTTCAAATATCTTATTTAAGGTTTTGAACATCTTCCTCGTTGTCGTCTTTTATGAGATCTAAGGAACCAAGTGGTCTCTAATTGAGTCCACTAAAATCCTTCTTGATTTAGAATCATCCTTCCTCCAGTGAGGTTTGTCTTCTCCAGCTTCTGGTTCTAGGAATTTTTCATATAGACATTGTAATAGGTCATTTTTTTCTAGTAGGATAAGAACCCTAGAATTACAGGGGATGAATTTTGAAGCTCCTTCCAGACGATCTTCAACCTTCATGCTCATGATCTTGACTATTGACCTGGATTTGAAACCCTAGCAGAGACTAGGTAAAATCCAAAGTTTAGAGTTTTGGAAAAATGACCCTATAGATAAATGCACCCTAGAGAGGCAAGTTGAGAAGAGGTAGAGTCGAGCCAAAACTATGCAGGTAGTAGGTCAAAAACTGAAAACCTAATTTTTGTTGCAGCTGTAGAATTAGGTCAAAATTGAAAATTCTCAGAATTGAATTTTGTCTTCACCAAAATATGTGCCCTCCTTAGATCAAAATTCCCAAGGCTCTTTTTCTGCCAAAAGGTTGAGTGAATACCTTGAAAGATGAAACCCTAGTTCTGACATGTTTTCGATTGAAAGTTTCGGCAATGGATTCTTCTAGCACTGCTCTGATACCATGTTAAATTTTCTTAATATTATAGCAGTATAGCTTAAATTCATTTATCAATAGGATAACTAGAATATAGACAAAGAATAGAACAATAAAATGAGTATTTTTCACCAGGGAAACCCAAATGGGAGAAAACCCAGCAACCTTCGTCGAGAAAAAAATAAATCTAAGATCAGAGTACAATGAAGAAAGAGAGAGAAAAAAATGGAAATGCTTTCCAAAGATAGAAACCCTAAAAAAACACTCTTCTTATGCAGTGTATGCGAACTTCTATCTCTCCCAAAAAACTACGCACTTCACTTGTTTTGCTGTGATGCTGCTGTTGTGGAATAATGAGGAGGGTTGCCTCCTATTTATACGGATTTTCCATTAATAATTTAACCGTGGATGACTTCTATTAGGGGAGAAATATAATTTATATTTTATAATTTGTTTTATCTTTTCTATTGCTTGTTTTTCTCCCCAATGTATACATTGTTATTCTAGGGTTTGTATGATTGATTACAATAATTTCATCTCCTGTAGGAGGTACAATACATGTTGGGGCGTGCACCCTAATGGTCCTTAAGGTGGATAGCTCCGTGGGTTTTGGGAGTTTGTAAGCGAAGCTACGGCTCAAAATAGTCTTAGGGGTGTCGGGGCTGAGTCAAAAACCTTATTTTGTAATAAACCCATGGTTTAAATCCAGGGTTTAGGGTTCGGGGTGCCCATGGTTTAAGTCCATGGTTTTGTAATAGTGCGCTATTTAAATAGGCACTCTTGTAAGTAAGTGAGGTTAGGATTTTTATGTAAAAGGAATTGATGCGAAACTAAGGCTAATTTTGTAAGAAAAGGTTAAGTCCCAGCTATGTGCGTGGACAACCTCTGCAGCTGTGTGCGCAGAGGGTTTTGGGTGATAAGGAAATCTGCAGTTGTGTGCGTAGAGGCCTGCAGCTGTGTGCACGGCTTTGAGGACTGAAGGGATCTACAGCTGAGTGCGCAGATCAGAACTATGGTTTTTGTAGAAAGATTGAATAAAACACAGTTCTGTGGACGTAACCCCTACACTGGGGGTGAACCACGTTATATCTTGTGTCGTGGTTCTGTGTGTTTTTGATGTTGTGTTCTTTCATGCATTTATATCTATATATCTGATAAGTAGAGATCACTGCTAGACAATAACTTCGTTGTGAATTCCCAGTAAAGGGTTGCGCAAGGCACTGTTTGTTTATCTAACTGCGAAGCTAAATAAGTGAATGCTAAGCTCTGTGATTTATATTTATAATCTGTTAAAATTTAAAGGTACAGTAATATCCCTCTTTTGCTTGCAAAAATCTGGTTCTGTGGCACCCCATAGCTTTTTCAGGTGAAACTGCAACCTGTTCACAAGTTGTTGCCGAAAGGGCCAACACTGTGGGTCTTTTGTTGGTGCGAAGTTAAAGGTATAAAACCTATGTCTGCCCCATTTTCCCAACAAATTGGTTTCGTTGCCGGTTTAACTCAGTATCTTCTCAAGAGGGGTTTACGTCGTACCTCGAGGGCTATGTTCTGGAGGCCCTTTATGAAGGAAATCGGTGATTGGCTTGATGAGAATTATCTGAAATTTGCTGAGCACGAGAACAAAGATCCGTGTTGTAGTGCAAACGACTTTTTACAAAGGTATGTTTTTTGTGACATTTATGAAATTTTCTTTGGTAGTATCCACATAGAGTTGCACCAGTGGTTATCCAGGTTAATAGAGCGAAGGGCGAACTTCCAAGCAGGTCAGTTTCCTGCTTGGAACCCCACGAGAATTAATATACTAAAAAGGGTGAACAACGAGATATCCCACGCTGTTGATTTCTGGACAACGCGAACCCTTGAAGCATTTGTGATGGAGTTCACCATCGACACGAGTACCTCCTTTAGTGAAGCCGAGTGGCAGTTTTTCAAAGGCCCAAGGGGTAAGTTTTTGAATTCATTTATTTTGCGACTCAAAATGTTATCGGCTGAAAAAGGTATATTGCTAATTGAATCAGACTGTTAGATTTAGTATTACTAACCTATGGTTGTAAGTGACAATACCTTCGACGAGCAAAGTGGTTTGCTTCAAAGTGGAAAAAGGTACAAGAGAGATTTTGTATCCTATTCCTAGGGTTAGCATACGGAGTATCCCCCTGTAAATCCCACCCATTCAGAACCCAAAGAAACCCCTTATGTCGGAAACCCTCCGGTAACCCCGCAGCGAAGACATATTATCCCTGAGCACCCGTCGTAGTCTGAAAGTCACCCTAGCCCGAGTACTCCTGTCGCAGGTCAGTCTACCCCAGTAAGTTCCCCCCCACCTACTCCCAGTCCCCCTCCCTCCCCCCCTCGACCTGCGATGGCTCATCTGCATGACGACATTAATCTCCCTGTTTTCAAAGGAACTAGATCAGAGGATCTAGAACAGTTCTGGTTTTTATGTGAAGTGGTGTGGACTGCTAAGTCCATTACGAATCAAGATACAAAAAGAGCGCAGCTGGTTACTTCCTTTAGAGACCGTGCTCTGACCTGGTTCATGAAGTTCTTCAGCACTCAGAACCATGCATTGGCTGACATAAAAGTAGCAATGATAAAGGAATTTAAGAATCCAAAATCCGAGTCGCAATGTATTACTGAATTGAAAGAGATTCAGTAGAGGCGTGGAGAATCAGTGTGGGACTTTGATCAAAGATTCAAAGTTCTGCTAGACCAAGTCAGTTTCCCCATTGGACCTGCGCAGCACAAGGAATTGTTTATTGCAGCGTTGTTACTGCATATCAGAACTCCACTCATGCAACAGAAGGTTGCTGACCAGAAGGAGGCTCTGGAAATCGTGATGAATCTTGAAACCGCCCCTGTCGAAGATAACTCTAGTATCGCTCAAATCCAAGTGTAGTTGGCAGTGATGGCTCTGGAGATCCGCGATATGGAGAAAAAAAAAACCAGTCGTGAAGAGGTCTGATGCACACAATGTTGGACAGAGGGTCACGACAAGGAACAATGTCCTGTGGTAAGAAATTACCTAAATACTGGTGCGCCAGACCCGTTCAACCCTACTATTCTATATTGTGAGATCTGTCGGACAACTGGCCAGCATCGACCTGAGAATTTTTATCTGCTATAGAGGTATGTGGAAGTCCCTAAGAACCCTTACTGCAAATTCTGTAAGTCCATAGGCCATAATGAACATGAGTGTCGCAGTTATGACCTCATGAGGGAACGCACCTACGATGCCTATTGGGTACAAAATGAGGGACAGAGTAATGATGGCTATGGCTACTGCAGTGGTGCATTAGGTAGAGGTGGTTTTGGAGGCCGTGGTCATGGTGGCATGGCTAGTAGAGGTCGTGGCCAGGTGATGTGTTATAACTGCAACCAGGATGGACATCTGGCTCGCGACTGTCGGAACCTGACTACGACATGCTGGTATTGCCGAGCAGTAGATCATGTGATCGAGCAATGCCCGTAGCTGATAGCTAATATTCAGGAAAGAAACAGTGGCCCCACTTAGAATCTTCAGATGATTTCCATTGAGCAAAGACCTGCCCCAACAATTAATGTTGTTACCCGAAGTGGAGCTACGATGCAGATACAGCCTGCTGAGAAACAACCTGATGAGTCTTGGGTTCATAAGGCTCCCGTGAAAGTCCTCTCCTTTGATATTGAAAGAGAAAAGGAGACATTCATGGATGCCAAGAAATATTTTGTAGATTCTAGCCCAGCAGTAGCACCTGGGTAGCCACATCAGCAGCAGTCATAGCTGCAAGAAGCTTCGACGGATAAAGTAAGTACACTGTCCTCCTTTTGACAGAGTTGTCTGAAACTTTTAAGAAATCAGAATGCTTTAAGTGAGTTGCAGAAAGTTATTGCTTCCTGTGAACCTCAGCAAGGTTCTGGTCAGGCAAAAGTTGTTCATAGAGTCAGAAGAACTGATAGGGAAATGAGGTTGAACGCTCAGATAGGAGAGTATGAGATGACTGATGTGATCTTGGACTTAGGGTCAGAAGTCAATGTCCTAACCAAGCAAACCTGGGAACAAATGGGAAAAACTACCCTTGATTGGTCCCCTATATAGTTGAGATTAGCCAATCAGCAGAAGATTATGCCCCTAGGACGATTCCCTAATGTTCCCGTAGATATTGATGGCGTTTGTACTGTAGCAGACTTTGAAGTTATTGAGATCATTGACGACAGCAATCCCTATCTAGCTTTGTTAGGTATTGAGTGGGCAATGGCAAATACTGCAGTTATTAGCCTTAAGAAGAGACAGATGACTTTCAAAGGGAAGGATTTGAGATTCATAATCCCATTGGATCCTTCCCAAGGAGAAAGGTACACCAAACCCCTCCGAGATGAATATCAAGATGTGTTGGACCATATCTACAATATTACAGCGAAGGAAGAATATTATGTTGATCCTAATGCCAAAGGTATTATGGATTGGCAGTGTGACAACTCCTGTATGACAGACTCAGATGATGGTTTAGAGAACTGGCAGAACCGGTTCTATGAGCTCCATGGACACAGATGCGCCAAAATTACCAAGTCTCTTAGATGGCTTACAAGAGTCCTACCTATTTTGGATGGTTTGAAAGACCCAGAAGAGTTTAGTGCGACATTCTTAGAACAGATACTGGATTCCCAGACATGGGAGACTCTGGATTCCACATTCCGTGCCACAGCAGCAAGGTGGAGGGATAACCATAAGAAGTACATTCCTAGTTGGGAAGCTTGTCAAAAATCTCTTCGCCTAAGCTTTGTGACTCAGCCCCAGGAGGTGCGCAACAAGTTCGCTGGGCAGGGTGGACTGCAGGAACACTCGGAGCACTGTTACAAAGCATGGAAACATGTACCTCGATGGGTACATGGGCTTATACATATCCAGGAACCTATAGTAGAGAACTGGTATATGGAGGTCGAGCCTCAGCATGCTAATAGGTCTGGTGACAAAGAAATCACCAAGTGCCAACCTGTGGGATCAAAGCTCACACCTTGGTCGTGGAATTTGTCAGGATATGCCGAAGGTCAATATGGTGTCGATGGTCCTTATTATGACGCAGCTGTAGACCTGGAGACGCTGCAGCCCAAAATCCGATCGTCGGAACACTTCCGATTTGGCGGCGCCGGTACTTTACTCACCTTAATTGCTTGTCCTAATGGTATCCGCCAAAATATAGCACTGTGGCAATAGGACCTCTGTCAGATTTGGCACCTTCAATGTACATTTATGGTAGATATGGCCGATGGATTGTATATGAAGACACCTGGGTACAGGCAAATTGCATTCTGCATTTCCTTGAGTTTCACAATTGAACCCATGTCAGCTGATTGTGAACTCCAGGACCTATTGAGAGAATTTGAACAGACGGGTCTGCAGCACATCTTCGCCCCCCAACCTAAGCCTGCAGCCCGTGAAGAGACTCTACCAGCACCGAATTTTCCAATGCAGACACGATATGCCAGGAAACAGTTTAAACCTGAAGTTCGTTCTAAGCGGAACGAGGACAGACATAAGGAATCAGGGCAAACATCGAAGGATCCCGGAATGGATCCGCCTGGTTCAACAGAGATCCCAATTGAAGGAGAAGAGAACATTGCACCGCAGCGGCCACCGTATCTTTAGCCTATTCGACCAGGAGTTAAGCCACCTCGGCGGAATGCTAAGTTCACTATATGCACTCCCTCGCTGCCCCTAGGTGTGCAGCTGGTTGGAACAATGACAGGGAAAATAGACCGGCTTAAGTATGCTGACCATGACACAAGTGACCATGGGAAGTTTCCACAATTCACACCTACCCAATACTTGCATTTCGTTAAATATCAAGAAACTTGGGTGATCTTGTTGGAAGTAAAACATTGGGATGCTGGCTTGGATCTAGCTGGTTTGCTAAAAATTCTCGATGTTCCCCACTTTGGTCGCAGCACACAAGTCACCATCGTGGTCAAGCAGCTGCTGGCGTTAGTACATGACGGCTGCCTATGGATCGGTGACAAGAAAATTCTTATTAATGGCAAGCTCATTCATAGGATTACCGGCTTACCAATGGCAGGGCTTGATCCGGGGACAAAATTTCCCTCAAAGCACGAAGATACGAAGCTCGCACAAAGCATGCCAGGAGTGCTTTGGCCTGACAAAAGGGAAACGTGGGTATCACACTTCCACGCTTCAAGAGCAGAATATTCACTTCGTAGCTGAGCTCTTGGCATGCAAAATTATGCAGAAATGCAGACCAACTGAAGTGCCTACCCCGGTCATCAGAATTGCTATCAACTATGCCGAAGGCTATAGCTACAACTGGGCAGCGTATGTTGCGAAGGAATTCCTTGAAGACGCTCGCGATGCACAGGAGAAAGGTAGGCCCTTCCACTACTCATGGTTGATTATCCTCATCACACTGGTAGGATGGCAAGAACCTACTGAAGCATAATTTGCTACTGTACCAACGCACATGCCTAGCGCAGCCAGGTACGCATCGCTGTGGGTTTCACAGGATAAAACCCACCAACAGATGACAAACTATGTATTTGCCTTTTATATGCTGAGTATCTCATATGGGATCATAAAAACCCCACAGATCAGTAATGAGTTATTCTCTCAGTATGATGGAGCGGTCAATTTCAGGGCTGATATGCACCATATTTTTATCCAGGCTTGCACAGATAAGAAGCATCAATGGTTTAAGTTGCCATATGTAGTGACTAAAGATGATATCCTTGTGATAGTACAGCAGTGGTTGACAGAATGGTTAAAAGATGCAGGGACAAAAACTAAGATTCCTGTCCCTCATATCACCGATATGGGCACAGGCCCTAGTCACGCGTAGCAGCAAGAACCCCCCGCAGACAGTGACGAACAAACTGAGTCACAGCAGACTGCCAGCAACCAGGGAGGAGATGGTGGAAATGAAGATGAAGAAGAAGAAGAAGAAGAATCAGTTAAAACTATCTCAGACCCTAATAGGCAGCATAAGTGCAAAACACCGGACGCAGAGGAAGTAGACAAACCGTCGCCGCGAAAGAAAGCAAAGGCATCAAAGGATAAGAATATCGACGAAGCACCTAATGTGACAAGTGCGGAGCTTGATGAGGCTTTGTCAAAGTCCACCAAATTTCTCACTAAACAATGGTCAGAGTTTGCAGCTGTGCATCTGGATGCCATCACCAGTGTAGCAAAGCACATCTCGGAGCTTAAGGACTTAGCAACGCAATCAGTGACTGGCACTGCAGCTAGCAGTACCCTAGTGAGCGTGCAGCCAGACCTAAGGCAATGGCTAGCCCGAGATAACAAAGGGTAATTTTTGAGCGCATCTCTTATATTAACAGATGTAGCCTCTCGCTTGATGATGAGTATGAAAGTTGGCATAGACTACACTAAGCTCTCTATGAGAGAGCTACATCTCTGTCAGTCAGCCATTATGAAATAAATTCAGGCACGAGACCAATATTCGCAAAAATAGTTAGAAGAGGCCATAAGTCAACAGCAGGGCTTCGCAGCGCAGCTAGAGGCAGCCGTGCAGAGAAAGAGGGACGCCGAAAGAAAGCGGATTACACTAGTCCGAGTTTTGGATGAGACATGTCGAAGTCTTCCTGACTTCGATGTGCAGATGGTGGAAGAGCTAGAACAAATATTAGTCAGGCTAAAAGACTACGCACAGCAGTCTCGTAGTGAAATTGAGAAACTCAAAGAAGCACATGAGGCTCAGATCGCGGAGCTTCAACTGCGCATCCCTCCGAAAACTCCACCTAAGGTTAAAGAACAGCGCCACGCAGACATTCAGGAATCTGCAGCGAAAATTTCAGATATTGTGGGTAGCGCAGCAAAGTTGCTTGGAGCCAGTGTCAAGGCCTGGACCACCCTGCAGGAACATCCAGAAATAGGACAGCTGCAAGAAACCATCAAGCAACGACAGGTAGAATTGGATACCGTAAAAGTGGAAATTAAGACTCTGCCACCAATGGAGAAAATGCTCAAAGTAACGCGCAGCAAGGAACTTCAGCAGTAAATTGAGTCATGCAGGGTGAAAGTAATAGAGTTGGAAAACTCTATACAACCACTTGTCAGTGAGGCTTTGGAATTAAGTACTGCGGTGGATAGGCAGTTCAAAATTCTGAAGGAATATGATGCATTCGCACAGGAAAAGGCCAGCGAACCATCATCCGCCGTACTACAGGAGTTGGTGGAAAAGGAGAAAGCAGGTAACGACATCATGCACAGTCTCAATACTCAGTTCACCGTCCTCACAAAGAAGCTTCGTCCGCTAGGAAACCAACAGAGTGTCCCAGGACGGGACACTGGTGAGTCTTAGGGGCCTATTGGGGCGCGCACCCTAATGGTCCTTAAGGTGGATATCTCCGCAGGTTTTGGGAGTTTGTAAGCGGAGCTACGACTCAAAATAGTCTTAGGGGTGTCGGGGCTGAGTCAAAAACCTTATTTTGTAATAAACCCATGGTTTAAATCCAGGGTTTAGGGTTCGGGGTGCCCATGGTTTAAGTCCATGGTTTTGTAATAGTGCGTTGTTTAAATAGGCACTATTGTAAGTAAGTGAGGTTAGGCTTTTTATGTAAAAGGAATTGATGCGAAGCTAAGGATAATTTTGTAAGAAAAGGTTAAGTCCGAGCTGTGTGCGTGGACGACCTCTGCAGCTATGTGCGCAGAGGGTTTTGGGTGATAAGGAAATCTGCAGCTATGTGCACGGCTTTGAGGACTGAAGGGATCTGCAGCTGAGTGCACAGATCAGAACTATGGTTTTTGTAGAAAGATTGAATAAAACACAGTTCTGTGGACGTAACCCCTACATTGGGGGTGAACCACGTTATATCTTGTGTCATGGTTCTGTGTGTTGTTGATGTTGTGTTCTTTCATGCATTTATATCTATATATCTGATAAGTAGAGATCACTGCTAGACAATAACTTCGCTGTGAATTCCCAATAAAGGGTTGCGCAAGGAACTATTTGTTTATCTAACTGCGAAGCTAAATAAGTGAATGCTAAGTTCTATGATTTATATTTATAATCTGTTAAAAGTTAAAGGTATAGTAATATCTCTCTTTTGCTTGCAGAAATCTGGTTCTACGGCACCCCATAGCTGTTTCAGGTGAGACTGCAACCTGTTCGCAGGTTGTTGCCGAAAGGGCCAACACTGTGGGTCTTTTGTTGGTGCGAAGTTAAAGATACAAAACTCAAGTCTGCCCCATTTTCCCAAAAATACAAGAATAATAATAATAACTTCTGAAGTTGCACAAACTCCAACAATGACAAATATTTCAAGATTATAATATTGTTCAAAGGCATATAAATATTGAGTAAAAGATGATAGAAATAAACATGATATGATATATATGAAAATAGAACAAAATGTTTAACATGATCAACATATAGCAAATTATGATCAACCCATGATATCTCATAGATTCAAAAAATGATTTTACTCGAGAAATCAATTAGCAAGAGCACATAATGATCACAAAGAGATTTCTTATAAGAAAAGGCTTTGATTTTACACAAAGGTTAGCAATATCATATATATAACGAAAAATAATGATCATAAGATAATGCATAAAGAATTGTCATTTTCATTATTAGAAGAGTGAGACCATGTTAGAATATTGGGCAAAAAAAATGATCAAATAAAACAATGATATCACTTACAGATATGAAAATATAACCATTAAACAACTAAGTCCTAAGCATATGTTCATTTCTTGATGTCACCATGACCATACTAGAGATCCATGCCCTTGAAAATGTCAAAACAACTTCCACACAAAGAAGGTTATAGACATCAACAAGAATAAGACAACCTCTGTAAACATGATTAATAAGAACATAAACCCTAATGAAAAGAGATCAAGAAGCTAATGACAAGAATTTCAAGATAAGAGATGATTAAAAACTAATTTTTCTCACCAAAACCGAAGCCCAACAATTGCTAAAAGACAGATCTGTCACTCTGCAGGAGAAAACCAAAAGCATTAAAAACAAAAAAATTAAAATGACCATAACTTGGTCTATATTTCCCGAAATTATTAATATAACCTATTTTCGGAATCCAAGAAGCCATCTTGCATGCACCGACACAAACAAAATAGAACTCTCGGCACTCAATGAAAAGATATTTTCTCTTCAATATTTTTGTCTGTATGGACAATTTCTGAAAATAACTGATTTTAAATCAATGATATCTTCTCTTTCTGAACACGAAATCAAACATTTTTTTTTAAATCGAATATTTTTGCGAGATGAACTCAGATATGCAATTTATTTCTTAAAAAAAAATACACATAAAGTGTTAAAAAAATATGTGAAAGTCGCCACCCAATTTTACATCAAACACTTCTCCACAAGGGTTAGGGTTTAAAAGAAAAAATTCAAATATGTGGAATAAAGCCCATATCTAAAAAAATACCACATGGGTATTATATATCGGGTCACAAAACCACAAAAAAATGAAAATTCCAACTAAAATCATGAACATATGTTGCTTGAAAAAACAATTACCGAAGAAGGTAGAGCATAGCAACCTGCTCTGATACCAGGTTAGAATATTGTGAACATATGAAATAATATCATATAAAATATGGAAAGCATTACTAGTGTATCCTTCTATCTACCAAGCAACATAAAGCATGAAATAAAATTGGAGAAAAGAGAACAACAAGAGAACATCGATATGCGTGGTTCACCCAATATGGGCTACGCCCATGGGAAGGATTGCATCTTCCATTATTCTGAAAAATAGATCTCCAAGATTACATGAAATCCTCACATATACGTCACGTCAGGGTCCATCACCCAATCATGTCATAATCATGTGTGTACAAATGACATACACAACATTTGATGTGTGATGAACTACAATCAACACAGACCCAAAAGGGTCTCCTTCACCTCTCTTATATGCCAAGATATTTGGATTATAATACATCCCATAACACATGTGGGATAAATGAATTTCTACCTCTTTATATAGAGAATGGTTACAAATGATATAATTACAATGATGGATGTGGGATAGCTCTATTTTATAATATTAGAGTTATTTATGCCTTTATATGATATTTTACCAATATACCGCATAAGTTATCATTACATATTCTAACAAATGTGGATCCGACCTATAAAAAAACATTTTTACAAAATTTCACAGATCGTAGTTGTTCTTCACTAATAGCAAACATCAAGTTATGTCTCAGTAACCGTTTAAAAATTAAAATTAGTAACATCAACGTTGGTTCCACAAAAATAATTCCTCAGAGTTGTATAAATAAAAGCATAGAATACCAGAGCATAAGAAATATCATCTAATAGCAATATATGTTGTTATGGTTAGACTCATAACCTCTAGCATAGTGACCATCAAATCTAGTATTTGATTGTGGGGAAGCATACATGGTGTTATGACATGAATATGAATTGTAGACTGAATCAATGGAACTATACACATCTGGTGGTCCTGAATCCTGATACACATATGTTGGAGGACCTGAAACCCGATACACATCATGTAGTGATTCTTTCTTTTATATGCCTATTGGTGCACATTTTTGTAGGGATCCTTTCCTATAAATGTATGTAGGTGCATATTTCTATAAATTCTCACTATAGGAAAATGTTGTAACTTAATACCTTTGTAGTCTCCTATAGGTGTATACATAAGGCATCATATGGTATATTGCAAGTGAAGGATGTGGATGATAGCTTAGATACATGTAATAAATGGTGTTTTCAAATGTATGGAGTATGTATGGAATGAATTTAATGAATGGAATGCATGATATGGATGAGTTGATTGGATAACATAAATGAGTTGGGTAAGTAGAATAAAAGAGATTGTCTAATCAATGAATTGGTGAATATTTGGATATAAAAAAATTTGATTTTGCAAAGGTTCAAGGGAAACTTCGTTGATTGGAATAGTTTTATTTCTCCATTCTTTGATTACACTTGATGATATCATTGCATTTAATCAAATATAGTTTATCGATTCCCTGTCTATTGATATTATGTCCACCACTACATTGTTCATTACTACTTTGTTTGCCAATGCTCTATTCAGGTTGCTTTGAAATAATTTCTTTACACATTTCACTTATTATATAAACAAGTTGCTATGAGAATTAACATCTCATGTAATTATTTACTTGCAAGTTTATATAGTAATACAAGGTATCTATGTTAATATGGTATACTCCCTTTGGTATAGTAAGACTAACTTACAGTTAAGATTTGTAATAGATTATCTTACGACCAGGTTTGGTCTATCCAACATGTTCTAATTGCTCATAAGGGGCATTTTTTGTTGCGTGCTGTTTTAGTAATTATTTTTTGTGGTCTTAGTCAAGCTATTTGATGTTACACCAAATGCATAAATAGTAAATAAATTGTAAATTTTTCTCCATGGAAAGCAATACAATACACTTTATTTGTGTATTTTTTTAATAATAATATTTATAAATAATTGAATTAATATAACTAAATAATTCACCTTGTAGGTTAGCTTAAATAGTTGAGTGCTTTGAACTTCATTCAGGTCTCTAGGTTGATCCCTTGGGTTGGCTACCTCTATTGTGTGCCTCATTACTACCATGTCAAGTATTGTAATCAATGTCGATGGGTTTACTACCTCACCGTTTTTATATTCCATCTATAATTTTTGATGTACTTTCCCCATGTTTATCTTTCTCAACCTCCTCCAAGTCATTTTTCTACAAGTAATAACTAATTTGGCACTTGAATGGACTATCAAGTTTAAAACCTGTGTCATCTCTAAGATCTTCATGTTTTCTCTTCCCCTTGTTGTAATTTGTCTTCATTCAGGAGAAGATGACATAAGTCATCAATAATTTTCATTGATAAATATTCCAACACCTCTACATAAATTCCCAACTTTGTAATTCCATTTTCCTCACTTGTAGGTTCTTAACTTAGAAGATCAAGATCATTGTACATTTTATGTCCTTGAATAACCATGAATCAACATTCTATTACATTTGGTCCAGATTATAGCAATGGAAATGTAGTGCTTGAAACATCTAAGGATTTTAGGGAGTGAGAGAAATCCTTATAATAAAAAATATTCATGGAAGATACAAACTCCAATGCACTTTATTTATCTAAGTATCCTACATAAATTTTTTTGAGATCATCAATGGTTGAAGAACCTAAGGAACATGGAAAATTGACTTTTCGGCAAGAGTATTTCTTTAGTATCCTCAGTAGTTCCATTTAGTTTTATGCGATGGCCATTAAGATCTGACTGCAGGGGATACATATACATAGATAAGAAGAACACATTTACTCTCCCATCTTTACTAACTTTCAATTGTATCAATTCGATACCCAACACATTTTATCATCTTATATTTCATTACTTAGAAATATAGATTTCAATAAGGAAGCTATTTGGGGTTTTATTGAGTGATGCACTGTCAAAATAGTCGATTAATATTGGTTCAATCCACTCATGTGAAGGTTTTGATATGATATATTCATGAAGGTTTTAACATACTTATTTTATATAAGATCAAAGTAATGTTTGTACTTAGCGGTTTCATCAACAACACTCGAAAATTGGAATGGTGTGCTCATATTTCTCTAGCTTAGGTGAATTTTTTCATGTCACAAGATATATGTATTTCTTTTTTAAATTCCACATATCCGTTGGATATCTGACGGCCACTACCAAAGAATTTGACGTCGTTTCTATACCACCAATGACTAAAGGCATCAGATATCTAACTTCTTACAATGCAAATATCATCGAATATCCCATAGGCCCTTACAAATAATATGACGTTGTCACCATACCATCGACGACTAAAGGCATCGATATTTCATGTCAATCATGTCGGATATCTGAAACCTATGTTGTCAAATATCCAATGTCCTATAAAGTGATATTTATCGGATATTCGACCTCCTATACAGTGAGAGTAGTTGGATATATTACCTCCTATACAGTGAGTGTTGTTAGATATTTGACAAAATTATTAAAATAGGTGGCATCGGATACCTGACCGTCATAAGTCAGATATTTGATGAGTTTATTTTACTACCAGATATCTGTCGAAGTGCAAGGGATGTTTAAAAATGAAGAAGCTTGTCGGATGGTCAACAACATGATGTCGAAAATTGGACATCTATGACGTCGGATTTTGGGTTCAAAAATGCTAGTGTTGTCACATGAGCATATGACCCTAGTTGCATATAATGTACCAATATTATTGATTGAACAATCAAAAACACATTCTGTGATGCCCCTAAGGCCGGATATGAGTGCACCCTCTAGTGGTCGATGCATGCCCGATTGTGCAAAACATGGGGTTAATGAAGAGCCTTCTGTTGATATTGCGGAAGCAATATTTACTGGATCTTACTGTGTCCCTAGAACAAGAACACTATAGACCACAATTTTGGTGGAAAAATATCTCATTCCCATAAAGATAGAGAATATCCTTGGGATTTAAAAATTGTTGTAATCTTTGTATATAATATGATTGAAATTTACTTATAGAACAATATTTTTCACCTAATGATTGCATGACTGTTTTGCAGGAAACGATATTTTTTTATAAATATCTAAATGATTCATTATTGGATATATTTGGGCCTACCATTCGCTCAAGCTGGGATAAACAAAGTAAAAATTTAAAAGATGAGCTCACTAATATCTTAGTTGGGTTGTTCAACCATGAGACCTTCAATCAAGCAGATGTCCTCAAGAAAGCTGGCCAACATATAAACATTGTGAGGGACCAATATAGGGTTAATCTATAAAGGAACCCTATGGATGAGCTCCCTCCAATGATTTTAGCAAGGGAGTGGAAGGTCATGTTGGATGAAAGGGATTTGAGAAAAAAACGAAAGCTACTACTGGGCATAGGAAGGTATGAAATCATTTCAACAATGTAATTATATTTTTTTACTCTTTGTTTGTAGATCAATTTTTCAACGTCTAATGTATTTGAACCTTTTCATGGGCTTCCAGACACATCAAAGGCCACAAAGGTAAGACAAGAAAAAAATGGCCAACATAACCTTGGGCCTGGTGGTTATTCGAATCTCGTGGCACTATTTTTAAGTATCAATAAATCAAATATTACATACAAATTATAAA
The DNA here is from genome assembly GCA_001517045.1 of Pseudotsuga menziesii. NCBI lineage: Eukaryota > Viridiplantae > Streptophyta > Pinopsida > Pinales > Pinaceae > Pseudotsuga > Pseudotsuga menziesii. Next base: position 112,919 of record LPNX010558660.1, read on the forward strand.
TTGCAAATAATTTTGGTTTTATTTCCATAAAATATAGATTCATGATCTTATGTAAAATTGTAGGTCGATCAGTTCAACGAGGTTCCCACAGAGGAATACTTGAATCTTGGCTTCATGCATGGCTATGAATCCATTGTTGAATATCGAAAAACTTGTCTGGGAAAACAAAGTCTTCCAATAATCCATCTTGCGGGAAGGTAAATAAAGTCACCATTTTTTTTAAGATCGATTACTTGTGCAATCTATTGGTTATAAATTTTGGCCATAAAATACTGTCCATTTTAAGCAGGAAAATAACGATCCACATAATTCCAAGGATGGAGAACAACCCAATGAAGTTCAAGCTTCACATCCTGGTAATGAATGTATTCATGATATAAAAAAACACATATTATGGATTACAATTTAAAATATTACGTTGCAAATGGTGTATTAATTGTAATTTTTCATGTTTCAACTCTAGATCATGTAGAGGGTCATGTTGTACAAAATGAGGCTAGACAAGAATATGAAGTGAATCATGTGGCCCCATTAGGTAAAGAGCACATCTATAACTTTTTTTTATTAATTAAATATTTGTAATAATAATAACAAAATATATCATTTTAACATTTCTTCATTTTTTCAGCAAATCCCAACCCCTTGCAGCAGCGTCCACATCGTGAGATAAAAACCATGAAGACATAAAGACAAGATGTAGATTCCATAAGAACCATACAAGAAGTTTTCAAATATGAGTTGATTGCAAATTATTTCAGAAGAAAAAAATAGAAAAAAAAAGTGTCTGTAAAACCATTATGAAAACAACTTATTTTTGAAAATATAATGTCATGCAATATTTTTTGCATACGGAATGAATGAGTGAATTAATGAATGTTATATGTTAATGAATGAACTCTAAATGTTTCTTTATGATGATAACTACATGTTCATACATATATTCATTTATTTTAAAGTACATGAATTGGGTATGGGGAATTGAGAGTAATGTGAGGGGGGAGAGGGGCCATAATAGCTTCCACCTTCACGTGGTTGGCCTTATTCAGTAGATAATATTAACGTATTATAGAAACAAAGAGAATATCAATGAGGTATTTCACTTTATTATTATTAAGTATAGAGTCTTGTAAATTTTGAAATCCATGTCTATTTCTTAAATTCTTTATCATAAATCAAACATTTCATGGAATTTTCTTTTCTGCGGGGCTTCGCACTAGGACTTGAAACCGATCAATAGCCTATGTGGAGAGGTTGCATTAATTGTAATAAAAGGTACATATAAATTATAATCATGAATTTGTCTCTTTTAATGTTGATTTTGTTATGTACCTACATTATCTTGTAGAAATTTTCCAATCTCATTCAATTCCTCCAAGTGTTGTGGAGATTGAGATCCAATGTGTAATATAGAAATATTTGTATGATTGTAGTTATATTGTCTTATTATTAAATATCTAGACACTATGACTTATCTTATAGTACCATCACTTGTTCTTATCATTGACCTAAACATGGGTTTTAAAAAAGGTAGTAGTCTCTACCCTCTTGGGGATCTTCATAACTTGTTGGGTTGTTGGTTTCATATTTTACTCAGAAAAAGATGAAGGGACCTAATCATCATAAATAATAAATATAAGGAATAAAATTTGTTATAGAGAGAAACGTTCTTCTTCTAGACCCTTCATAGAACTTACTGCAGTTTGAAAATATATACACTTAGGTTTCCTAAAGCTAAACCACATTTTTCTCATGTTCAAGTGCTACTAATGGAATTCCATTCAACCCTTCTCATATTTGCATGAGTTTTTTTTAAACTAGCAAATGTGAAATGGTGTGTTTAGATGCTTACTATATTTGCTCATGGATTACCAAAGTAATCACTTAGTATGGGGAATCAGAGATGATCTAAGTTATATCTCTACATTGAAATTGCAAGAACATAAAACCCATGGAACATATCAAGTAGTTGCAAATTTGAGGAGGAATGTTAGTACAATATTCCACACTATTAGTTAGTTCATGGTGACCAAAATGCTTATTTGCAATATTCTAATAGGTGTGAAACCATGCTACAAAAACAATCCCAAGTCCCTCTTACAACAATATGAGAACTACAAAGAAGCCACACATCTAGATTTGAAGAGGAAATAAAGAAAGGGAATGTAATGCAAGGGAAAAAATTAGCATGGGAAATGAACCAAATCAAAGGGATATAAGAATATAGAAATCCATTGCGAAAATTATATTTAAAGAATTGATAATTATTGTAAGATTTAAGTCCAATGACCTCTAATTTATTAGACTCGGTACACTTGTAAACTTAAACATATCAAACCGAGGGAATTCCTACTCTATTAGTTCATTAATTTTTGGCAATGGGTAGCTTAGCTAAAGCTAGCATAGTATAACATATTGGAGGATTGGGAAAGTGCAACAAAATATTTTGATTATTGAATAGTTACAAGGTCAAAGTCTGGATGCTAAGCTAAAGAAAGTTATGGTTACTGAGGGTGTTATTATATTGGGTAACATTGCATATATTCACAACTTTTTCAAGTATTGCAAGTTATAAAGCGACAAAGTAAATCACTCATACCTATCCCTGTTGTATAGGAATAAACACCTTACAACCGAAGGTCTGGGGTTACCAACATACTCATGAAACTTGTAGGCAATCGACTCTAGAGTGCAGTAAAGGAAATAGGAGGATAGAAAATACTCACCCGATACACGACGGTTGATCCTAGATTGTCCTCTTCCGCTCTGCTTCTCCTCCAAATCCTTCAGGGATGCTTCTCCTTCACCTGTCAAGAGTCAATCCTCCAAATACAAGATGATACATATATATAAACAGGTTAGATAAATCATATACAGAGTGCTGAATCATAAGTATTTATCAAACCACAATATATGAGAGACATTCAAGACACATATGGAAGAAGGATTCTCTTTATTAACAATAATGAAAGAGTTCAGATTACAACCCAACGCCTGAGACAAGGACTCCTCTGCAACCAAAGGATTCTGAGTTCCACTGCTCCAAAGACTTCTGAATAAACTCCACCAGCATAACTTTTCTCTCTAAGTGTATGTGATTAACACCCTCCACAAGGCCTGTATTTATACTTGGTGAAATAAGGCAGTTTCGAAGGTTGAGGAGGTTGAGACAGTTAAGGTGATTAAGGTTAAGTGCTTAACTAATCTCAAGTAATCGCGAGTTTTTATTTTAAATGTCAAATAAAGGTGTACATGGGTATCAATATTGGCAACTCGCGTATGACACGTGAGTTTCTCTAAGGGTAACCCGCGTACAAATCTGTACTCAAGATGCAATAACCGACACTCGCGTACAACATGCGAGTTGCATATAATAAGAGTCGCATACAGGACTTGACATATTTAAAAGGTAAAAATAACCAGCTAGATGGATGATAAATGTAGTTCTTAATAATCCCATCTATAGTGTTTTGGGAAACCCTCAATCCATAAATGTCCTTTTGTGTGCCAACATAGCGAATGTCGGCACTCGGAAGGAGAGGTGCCATTCAGGTGGATAAAAGATGGCCCCTAATGTGTGAGGTCAGAGGGAAACGATGGCTGAAATACATTATAATATTAATCTTTGGAGAACTCAGAAATGCAATGGAGCAGAGAGAGTACCTGAAACAAATACATAGTAATGTCATATACAAAGTTACATCTGAGGATGCTATGTTCAATTTACGGGAACACTAGCTCCTTTACAATATTTGAGTACATCATATGATACGGGTATGAAACCACATATATTACAAAGGTGGATCGAAGCCACAATATACAATAATGATGAGTCTTCAAAGATTTGGAAGTTTTGTATATGAATAGAACATAATCTTGTGCAACTTAGTCCATAGGTGAGGAACTAAGGTCTTCATAAAGGATCCCAAAGAACCAGTACAATCCAAGCCATGTGAATAAGGGTAAGCTAAAGTCAAACATGGGAAGGATTCAACAGTTTGTCAATCAATAGGTGATAATCGACGATTGAAGCAAAGGAATTCACCAATGATGAAAGTGAATCCTAAGGTACAAATGCCAAAACTCTAGGTCTTCATCATCAGGAAGTACTGAAATGGAATCATGCTGTGATAAGGAAGGAAATAAATCCTCCAATGGATCACAAGAGTGACTAGGAACTGGGAAAAAGAAGGGAGACACAATAGATAACAGATATAACAATGATGGGATTAGGCTATAGATCAGACATTGGGTAAAGTCCTTGAACAATGAGCACAACACAGAGATGACCCAAGGCAACATATAACTTATAAATAGAACAACTAGACCTATCTATCATGTAGGAGACATGATCAGATTCCCTAGGTATAACAGACAAGAGGACGAGTAAGAAACTCAAAGTAATAGCTGAACGGAAAATTAATCACTGAGACATGGATATCGGAAAAACAAAGAGTGCTATGTTCAAGGAGGACATGCTACCATTACTGAAAACAAGAGAAAAAATTTTCCTTACCTTCCCTGTTAAATTTTAACGAGTCCAAGAAAGTTAAATCGGATCCCTCTTCATTTTTTAACAACCTTCAAGATACGGGAAAATAATGCTTGATTAAGCACTGATTCCTGGATTTGACGAGCCCAAACTAGTACATGCTTGACAGTGTTTTCATAGTTTAGAGAGTCTAAAAACTCCAAAGAAGACTCCAGGGGGGGGGGATTTTTCGTACAATTTAGTCTCCTGAGGCTGAAAAAGTATAAAACATACCAAATAAGAACTCTCTTAACTTCCGAAGAATAAAAGGCGCACCTTTTTCGTACTTAGTCAGGAAGGTCCGAAAAAGGTTAAATTACCACCTACCCAACACTCCTTCAAAAGCAGCATATAGCCTGAGTTTTACGAGTGTGAAGGAAGGCAAGATCACTCGGAAAGATCCATTTTATTACGAGAAATGGGGCTTACAACAATAAAATCGATGCTTTGTTCTTTAGGGTTTAACAAGCATGACAAAGACATAAAGTACACTCAAAATATTTTTCATATTTTGTTCTAGAGCATGAAAAAGAGAAAATTAAGCTCATACCGAGGGTTCCTTTTCCATAAGTTTAGTTCCTCAGGTCTGGAAAAGCGATAAACCTATGCCTGAGAATACTCTTATCAATTCCGAAGAAAAGAGAGTGTTCCTTTCTCGTATTATTCCACATGGTCCGAGAAAGTGATAACCTACCACCAATGCGGATGCCCATTCACATATTCTTAACGAGCCTGAATGGACAAGTTTACTCGACAATCAAGTCTATTTTGAGGAGTCAGACCAGGGCCTAAATAAACTAAAAATCTTTCCCGTGAAGTTTTAACGAGTCCAGGAAAGTCAACTCGCGGCCTCCTTACTATTTTTAACTAGCTCGAAGGAGAGCAGAAAGAATGCGCTAAATGCGAGGAGACGAGTGTCATAGACAGGCGAAACTAGTTCCAAGCGCAAGGAACAAACCTATGCATAATGCAAGGAAAGTGAGCAAGATAAGGACACTCGGGGAATGTCTCCTCAAGGTAAAAGGTGTCAAGTTGCAAAGGCAAAATGATACAAGGCTTAGCGACGATGAAAACAAAGATGAGGGCTTATACAACGAGCTAAAAGCGTGGAAGCTGGCATGAGGATCAAAAGTGTGAGCAGGGCACATGCAAATGCAGTTACAACTTGAACAACAAGGTGAGGCTAGTAAACAATTGTGAATTCCTGTCTCCAAGAAACAACAACATCAGAATCATATTCAGAAGAAACGATCCGATGCGGGTCACTTTGGAAGAAACACATGTGACTTTGCTATCTTCTACAAAAGGTAAAGTCAAGGCAGAATCGACTGAAGAAGATTCTATAGAACCAAGGCTCAAGGGTTTATAATCAGTAAGATCAACCTCAGAAGGAGAGCAAAAATCAACAAGGGATATAGAGTCTGTGGGAACAAACTCAGTATCATAGGAGTTGAAAAATTCATAAGAAAAATCAAACTCATCAGGATCACTGACTTGCTGTTTGAAAGGAGAGTCCAAAGACTCAACAAGGCCAACATAAGAAGAAAGGTTAGGCTTACTAGGAAAATCAGGGTTAGACTTAGTCATAATTGAACCAACATCCAAAAGAAGGTCAGAGTGTATCAAATACTCTAAGAAGACTTCGTCCAAAGGAAGGAGATCATCCGAGATAGGACACATGTCTAAACTTTCAAATTGGTCGACAGAGTGAAGATCTGGCTCCACAGTCTGTATAGGATGATTCACCTGGTCAACTGTTGGGACCAAGTCCCAAGAAGGTAAGCATGAAAACAGAGGTTGCTTCTCAGTAGAAATTGAACGCAAAGGACATAAGGCCACATAGCTCACCTGTGGCGGGGTAGTGTCTATAGAAACACTGGGAATCAATAAAGGAAAGACCTAGTCTCTAGTTGGGTCATTGGATGGATCAAGAAAATCCAACTGATCGATAGTGACAATTTCTTCGCCATGATTAAAGTACATCACACGAAAGAATGTTGACACCACAGCTTGCATGGCATATATATAATCACGTCCAAGGAGAATATTAAATTCCAAGGGGTCTTCTATCACCATGAAGTCAACTAAGATGGTCTTCCCACCCAAAGTAACAGGTGTTTGAGCAAGAATTCCCAAGGCTACACAAGTTATTCTATCAAACGCCAGTAACTGACTAGCAGTCGACACAAGGCTGGGAGATCCCATGCCTCGCCAAGCATGAGCAGACAAGATACTAACTAAGGCTCCTTCATCAACAATACAATGAGCAATCATATACTATCCAACTTTGACATTTATCTGGAAAGGTGCTTCAGAAGGAAGGCACGGCTCAACTAGGCTATCCCAATCAAAGGAAGCAATCCGAGAGCTTGGTGGGGGTTGATCCGAAATGAGTTCAGTGCCCCCTTGTTCAGTAAGTTCTGAACTGGCAGTGAAGAAAATGTGACTAGTAGACACTTCACTCTCCAAAGGAAGAGTGGGATTGATCGACAATGGAATCAATTCAACCGCTTCATGAAATTCACTCTCTGAAGGGAGAGTGGGATTGACCAAAGATGACATTGGTTCAATCACATCAGGATCACTCCCCAAAAGAAGAGTGGGATTGACCAAAGATGACATTGGTTCAATCACATCAGGATCACTCTCCAAAAGAAGAGTGGGATCAACCAAATCTGAGATTGGTTCGACCACTTGATCAACCAAAGGTTGAGTAGGTTGTTGAGAAACTATAGGTCGTTCAGGAGAAGGAAATTCTTGAGTCTCGGACCACACTCTTCACACCTCTGTGATAGTAGGGCACTAGTGAGTAAGATGATGTCCCTCACATAGATTACAAGGGAACTTAAGTTTGCACTTCGAACAACCAGTTTTCTCAATGGTGTCAACATGACTAGTAGTGGCTGACTGTTTTCTCTCAACATGACCTACAGAGGATGAGATCTTGCCCCCAGCATGAACACTAGAGGCCGGGTGATTGGGTCCAACCTGACTAAGAGAGGTTGGTTGTTGAAAAGCTTCAGAATGTTCAAAAATGGGATGACCATGAAACCAAACTCTTCGCACCTCCGCGATAGAAGGGCATTTATAAGTAAGGTGGTCTCCCTCACAAAGCTTACAAGGAAACTTGGGCTTGTGTTTTGAACGGGTAGTCTTTTCAACAGTGTCAACATGAATCACAGTGGCTAACAGATTGTCTTCAGCATGAACCACAGAGGCTAAAAGACTGCCCCCGGCATGACTTGCAGAGGCTGAGAGAGTGGGTCCAACATGACTTACAAAGGTCAGATGGGCACCACCAACATGAACAATAGAGGATGAATGGTTAGGATCAACATGCTTTGCAGCAGTTGAGTGTGTACCCCCAGCATGAACAACAGAGGCTTGGTGGATGGATCCAACATGACTTACAGAGGTTAGATGGGGAGGTTCAACTTGAACAATAGAGGTTGAACGGGTGCCCTCATCTTGAACTACAGAGGCTGAGTGACTAGATCCGACATGACCTGAAAAGGTTGGAAGGATCCCACCAGCATGATCAACAGAGGCTGGATGGTGAAGATCAACTTGACTTGCAGAGGTTGAGTGCTTAGATCCAACATGACCTGTAGAGGTTGGATAGATGCCCCCAGCATGAACTGCAGAGGCTAGGTGGTGAGGTTCAACTTGAATTGTAGAGGTTGAATGGGTGCCCCTTGCTTATGTTCCTTCTTCCTATTCCTCCTTCTTTTACTCCTTTTAGATTGTCGGTTACTAGTATCAGTACTTTCACCGCATGAGGTAGAAGGAGGAGGAGAATCAACTACAAGTGAAGGGGAAACAGTATTTTGATGCCCTTGATATAAGGAGCTTACTTGAGAAGCATCATGAGAATTCAGGATAGTTGGAGTGGAAAACAACCACACCGGTAGCCTGAGGGTGAATCCAGGTAGATTCAGGGTGGCCATCAAGGGAACACCAAAATTCCCCGTGAGAGGAAAAGAACAAGGAGTTCCCAGAATGGGGATCTCTTGGTTGGTGTTCAAAGGGGTGTTAGCCATAGTTTCAAACAAGGAGACAAAGTCTAAGGTTGATAAGAAACCAAAATTACAAAGCACACACCTAAAGGCACACTATGTACAAACAAACCACATAGACCTCACTAAAAATTCCTAAAGCCAAACATACAAACAGGTATAAGATATGATTTCTAGAATAAAGATGATAGACAGTTACTTGGCGTCCCTATAGATGTTCTTAGGCACAAGCGGAGGAATCACCCACCGCCCTCCCACACTTTCTACCAGGGTTACCTTCCAAGCCCATCCAAGGTCAACCAGAAATAGCCTTCTGCTGTACCTATGTATGAACCCTAGATGTCAAAGAGACTAAAGGCTACCTTAACTATATTGACAGTATGGGGGGACAGTTGCAAGCCTGATTCGTACGCATGGGTAGGGTAGCTGAGCCCGAAACTCTGTCTAGGATAGAATCCCCAGATGCATAAAAACCTTGATCTACGCTTTAACAAGGAATCAAAGGGTTATCTCCTTAGTCCAAGTCTCCACGTGGCCTCATGCTTAACTCCCATTTGAGAGGAGCTTCCCAGATACAATCAACGTAGAGAAGGGTTTACCTAGTGATTGGCCAACTACGTCTGAAATTTTATACTTGTGGAGAGTTAAAAACTCCCTAATCCACAAGTGTAGCTTGAGCTAGTTGGTGTATGACCCTATAAAATAAAACTTACTAATAAATTTTAAATTATATCGTTTATTTTAAGGGCTATTTTTAGTCAGAGGGTAAATGGCATGAAACTTATGTGGTGTTTTGACTCAAAGTTGAAACAAAATGACTAAGAAAAGAGAAAAGAAATGCAAAAAGAAAAAAGTATTCTCTTTATTTTTCAAATAGAAACTTGAAAACCACAAAAGAACAAACTCTTTTTATTTTTATTTTTCAAAAACAATGATATGCCATGCAATCTAGACTAAAAACCTAATCTACATGCATATAAAGAAAACATGTGTTTTTGTCTTTTTTCTTTTATAAATGCAAAAGAAAAAACAGCCTATCGACTAATGCAAGCAAGTACTGTAAGCAAAGCAAATAGACAACTACTCTATACCCCAAAAAACAAACCCTAGGTTTCGCTAAAGTTGGATATCAACCTCTCATGAAAGGAAGGCTTACAAAGGTAAACAAGCCAACAACTTTGGAATGAAGAGACTGAGAAAAAATACTGACATAAACAAAGTTTAAGAAGTCCCAAGTATCAATATAAACCTACAAACAGAGGTTGCTCAGTACCTTGTCCAACAAGGTCAAGCCAAAGAAGGAGGTTGGGGGGGTAGCAGCAAAAACAAGTATACATTCTTTTTATTTTTCTTTTATAAATGCAAAAGAAAAACAACCTACAAACTAAAAGCATGCAGATGACAAGAACAAAGCAAAAGGAACTCTGCTATACAACCACCATACAAACTCTAGAATGCCCTAAGCTCAGTATAAACCCTACTTGGAAGGAAGGCTTGCATAAAAGACAAGTCAACTATTTTGGCATGGTGAAGTTAACCAACCAAAGAAGAAGGAAACAAACACTAACAATCTTCTAAACTCAGACAAAGATCACTGACATAGGCTGACCAGAAACATAAGCTAAGAATCATAGCAAGAAAAGGAGGTGGAGGAAAGAGCAAAGAATGAACCCTAATGCTATAAAATGCTCAAACTCTACCATGCACCTAAAATACACTACATTTGAGTATAATTGGATCTAATAAACTGTATAAAATAAACAAACTAAAGTAAATAGGTCAAAATAACCAAGAATCAACGAACAAAGGAAGACCGGGAACCCTAGCTTGGGTGCACACAATGACAAAAGATCACTGTAAACTCATAAAGGTGAGTGACAAACCAACCACTATCAAAAGATAGACTGGAAAAATGATGCCCAAGACCCTGATCACTGATCCGGACAGAGACACTTCAACCTATAACCCAACAGGCCAAGCTACTTCAGCATGCAAATAGAAGACAATCCAAACAAAAGAAACCCAAGGGCTTTACGAAAAAAGCACAAAGTGTGGTCACCAAAGGTCTTCAGACAAACAACACAGTATTCATAAAGAAATCAAACTAACAAATAGGAATTACACAAAGAGAGGAACAAGCAAACCCAATCCTAAAAAATCCATATTTCCAGGCTTGTACGTGACTGTGTAGAAGGGCAACTCGCGTACTGTACGCGACTGTCCAAGAGAGCAACCCGCGTATGCAGGCCTTTGTACACGACTGTACAGAAGAGAAACCCGCGTACAGGTACAAAATTTTTCTCAGAAAATAAGAAAAATCCACAAGACTTTCAAACACTATGATAAGGATGAACTAGGATAAAAGACCACACACAAAATTCAAAGCAAAGACTAGTCAGGGATGACAGAAACAACCTACAGTAGTCTGGGCTCCCCAGTGGAGTCGCCAGTTCTGTTTTACAAGAATAAACACCTTATAACCGAAGGTATAGGGTTACCAACATACTCATGAAACTTGCAGGCAATCGACTCTAGAGTGCAGTAAAGGAAATAGGAGGATAGAAAAGACTCACCCGATACACAACGGTTGATCCTAGCTTGTTCTCTTTCGCTCTGCTTCTCCTCCAAAGCCTTCAAGGATGCTTCTCCTTCACCAGTCAAGAGTCAATCCTCCAAATACAAGATGATACATATATATAAATAGGTTAGATAAATCATATACAGAGTGCCGAATCATAAGTATTTATCAAACCACAATATATGAGAGACATTCAAGACACATATGGAAGAAGGATTCTCTTTATTAACAATAATGAAAGAGTTCAGATTACAACCCAACGCCTGAGACAAGGACTCCTCTGCAACCAAAGGATTCCGAGTTCCACTGCTCCAAAGACTTCTGAATAAACTCCACCAACATAACTTTTCTCTCTAAGTGTATGTGATTAACACCCTCCCCAAGGCCTGTATTTATACTTGGTGAAATAAGGTAGTTTCAAAGGTTGAGGAGGTTGAGACAGTTAAGGTGATTAAGGTTAAGTGCTTAACTAATCTCAAGTAATTGCGAGTTTTTATTTTAAATGTCAAAGAAAGGTGTACGCGGGTATCAATATTGGCAACTCGTGTATGACATGTGAGTTTCTCTAAGGGTAACCCGCGTACAAATCTGTATGCGAGATGCAATAACCGACACTCGTGTACAACACACGAGTTGCATATAATAAGAGTCGCGTACAGGACTTGACACATTTAAAAGGTAAAAATAACCAGTTGGATGGATGATAAATGTAGTTCTTAATAAGCCTATCTATAGTGTTTTGGGAAACCCTCAATGCATAAATGTCCTTTTGTGTGCCAACATAGCGAATGTCGGCACTTGGACGGAGAGGTGCCATTCAGGTGGATAACAATCCCTTATGAACAAGAAGACACCATGAATGAACTAAACAAACATGAAAATTTAGTTTTGTTGCCAATAAGAGATCTGATGTATAGAAAAAATGAAGATATCATATTGTAAATAATCTATGGAATATTCCTCAATATCTAGAGCAAAGTTTCCAATTTAAAGACAAAATCACTCACATGGGATGATTTCTAACTATTTACCATGAAAGGGAAAATCATTGAGTTTAGAGGCCAAAATTACTCCAAGGTAAACAAATTGATATTTACATATAAAGGTGGGAAACATGTTCATATTGTGAGAAATTATTCTCAATTAGATCTAGGAGCTAGAACAATTTCACCATCAAAGTGTTTGATAAAACATGCAAGAGAAAAACAAAGAGACCAAAATAGCTAGAATAACACATGTGAAAGGTGCTAATTGCTGATAATGTTATTATCATACACATTTATAATACATTGGGCAAATTAAAGTGGATATGGAAGCCAATTGGAGTTGTACATGTGTCAAGGTGAGAATTGACTTCAATCCCCCCTAGGTGGACCGATGGATCTCCAACTCATCCCAAACAGTCATGAACCAAAGTGTGAACATTGGTGATGTGTGTTGGGGTATTAAAGACTCCAAGGAATGCATGGGTGAGAATATAGAGGTGAGTGGGAGGCTCAAGGTGGCAATAAATGCTCCTAGGAGAGACAAAATGGACCAAATACACCACTAGCGCCTCCTAGTCAAACCTAGATCACCCAAATCAAGGATTTAGCACCCAAATGCATTAAATGGGGGTGCACATGTGCTAGGTTGATGAACAATAACAATAGTGCATGTGTGAAAAAGCTTGGAAATAACCAGTTCACCTCCTAGACAGCTTCCCTAAGTCTAAACTATAGGATATCATTGCATGTGGGAAAATAAAGTTAGACTAAGGTCAAAACTATGTACTAAGGATGTGTTACTACTCCTACACCCCCCCTTAATCCAGAATTAGTACAATTTAATGATTTATTAAGGCCTTGGAAACTAAGGAACAAGTCACCTTTTACAACAAAATTATATTGATCCATGTAATAGAGGTAAGGAGGAAAACCTCGTGGGACAAAACCTCCCCTCAAAAAATGGATTATGACATAGAAGAAAGGATGCATACACTCCAAGCTAAAAAATTTATAGAGGAATCTTCTTCTTGGGAAGAAGTGGAATGTGCTCAACCAACTCAGGAACAGCTGCATGATGAATCCTCATACCATGTAGAACAACTGAAATGCATTGATAGGAGAGAAAATGGTGATCTTCAGACTTGAACCTAGAACCAAATAGGATTCCATGCCCAAAAGAGACTTGAAGTGCTTGAGCATTGGTGACCCCAAGTGATTCATAAGGATATTGAAGAATCAACTTTGAATGAAGGTTGTAATCATCTCTAAGAAGGTGCTCCATTGTGATGGCAAGGGCTTCTCCATTTTCATATGAACTTGAAGGAACTCTACTAGTGATGGTGGAGGAATATATGGAAAATATAGTGTTAAGCAATGAGAGATCTTCACTTGACATCCAAACCTCTCCATATTTTGAACCAATACTCTCATGTGAAGAAAACCCATCTTCTAGAGAAGGATCACTATGAACATCAACTAGCAATACATATTCCCCATTTGTAACAGAATACATAGAGGAGAAGGGTGTAGAATGGATAGATAAATATTCAATAGGAGTGATGGCAGCAACTTGTATGCTCTCTTCATGAAAGATAGCTTCTTGACAAGGAGAGGAAGCCACAGAGGAAGAAACTTGAGTTGGATCATTTGATGAATCTTTGGCTACTTCTTCTTCTTCATTTTGAACAGCTTCTTGAGATATGCATGAGGTCAAGACCATATGAAGAATACATAAGGAGGTTCCCATTTTCTTTCTCTCCATATAGCTCTCATATTCTTGTTGCATGCCAATAGCTTCATCTATATTTCTCCAAAGATCGAATGGGTAATCAGTAGAATCAAGGAGGTAGCACATTGTAGGAGGTATATCTAGACACATAGTTCCATAGGCTCTATCATTGTCATTAAGCCAATCATACTTCTCTTGACAGGACTCTGGCTCTCTCAAAGCTCCAATGGACACATCATAGAGACATTGCCTCTTGAGATATACACACATCTTCAAATTCCATTCAAAATAGTTGAATGGGGCACTACTACATTTTGACCAAAAATCCGACGGCCGTCATGTCGGATTTTCGACACTTCTCTGTCGCATGTACGACACTTTGATTTTTTTTTAAGCGTCGGAAACCTGTCGTCGGGTTTTCGACACTTGATTAACCGTCGGTTAAGCGACACCTAAGTAACCGTCGGTTAAAAAATAAGCATCGGTTAAGCGACAGCTTTTCTTCGACGGTAGTGAATTTTTTTTAAGAAAATCTCATTCCTACCGTCGGATAAGCGACTGATATTAAGAAAACACGTCGCAAAAGCGACAGATAGTGGCGTCAGAGAAGCGACGGATAATAAAATGAGCGTCGAAAGAGAGACAGAAAATACCGTCGGATAAGCGACGGATTTTAAGGATAACCGTCGGAAAAGCGACAGCTCTAGAACCGTCGCTTAAGTGACGCTTGTGACTGTTTTAAAAAATATATATATAACAGCATGTAATAAAACATAACATCATGCATTGTAATAACCCCACCAGGAAGCTCATCAACGGGAACTCCAAACTCTGCAAGTATTTTGTTTACCATCAGATAGCAGTTAGACAGTAAATTGTTGCCACATGCCTTTTTCAAGGGATGATTCTAAGATGAATTAAAGAGAAAATTTCTGTACTCGTAATCTTGTGATGATTTATTACAAAATTCTCAAATATAAAGATGAAAAGGGTTTCTATGTTAATAGGCATTAGACAGTGAACAAGAAACAGAAAAGCTGTACCAGTTCAAATTTTCTAGCATGGGTTATATTTATGTTTAATGTAATGATGATGTCCAGTAAATGAAGTAATTAAATGCGGGCAATGGATCTTAATTTTGCTTATTAACAAAGAAATTTATGGTGTGATTATTGGTAAACTCCAAATCGTCTGCTGAAAATCCTTGATAAGTACATGGTGTTATGAGTGTTATTTATATTTTGACATTTACAGTCTCTTTGGAACTTGTGGTGTGCACAGATTATCAAAATGGGTAGCATTGCTGCCAAAATTATTGATTCCATTTGAATATATTGCAGGATCAGGGAGTTCAGTGAGTGGGCTCAATGTCTCATACTTGACTTTGTTGTCAATTATATTCCTTCTGAAAGCAGTGAGATATTTGACATTATGAATCTACTTGAGGATAGGCTACAGCACGCAAATAGTGCTATAGTCTTAGCTACAATCAATTTGTTTCTTCACTTAACAATTTCCATGGCTGATGTACACTAGCAGGTAACCTTTAATAGCGTTTTAATGCAAATAAGTTCAACGTTTCTTCTGCAATATTAAAAATCTTATAGCAACCCCATTTATTTTATTGGCATCCCCAGTGTTTGTTCTTCTTGCATGTTCTTGCAATGAATAACAAGGAGACAGGGTGCACTTTTTATGAACATTATAAAGTTTGTCATCCTTGAGATCAATTTCATGAACTTCTATACTCTTGACTCTATGGTGAATGCTTTTTAATTAATGTAAAAATCTTGCAATACCTTTTTTATGATTTGTAGGGATGATTTTAAGGAACCATACTTATTTAAAAGTGTATAAATGTTGGCGAATATTACCAATTCTTAAAATGCCAACTATAAAATGATTGGTGATATTTTTCAAAAAATATTTTAA
The DNA here is from genome assembly GCA_001517045.1 of Pseudotsuga menziesii. Lineage (NCBI taxonomy): Eukaryota > Viridiplantae > Streptophyta > Pinopsida > Pinales > Pinaceae > Pseudotsuga > Pseudotsuga menziesii. The sequence goes on from LPNX010558660.1 coordinate 128,688, forward strand.
TTTCCAAGGATTTTATATCATTTATATAATAATTTGGCGATTTTTAGGGTGAAAAATTTTTGCCCCATCAAAATTGGGCGAAACAGGGCTTCAAAAAATGCAAAATGGCGAATCTTTTTTGGGAGAAAAACATGGTAAAATAGCCCACTGGGCTAAAATTCGCCCCTAAAATTATCCCTGATGATTTGATGTGCATGGATGATTTTTGATAAAAAAAAATATAACAGCATGTAATAAAACATAACATCATGCATTGTAATAACCCCACCAGGAAGCTCATCAACGGGAACTCCAAACTCTGCAAGTATTTTTTTTTCTACAAAATATTTCTTTTCTGAAATGAGAGCCTAGATCGAATCCCACTCTCGCCAAAGAAGGTAAGAAAACCACAATTAAAGGTTTTATTGTACAAAACTAGTGATTCACAAGAGTCACAATGTAGATTTTTATCCATGGATATCATGTCCATCTCTGACTTCTATAATTAGACCTCAACGCTACAGAACTGATAATGGGTAGACTAGATCTGCATATAGCTTTGCCTTGGTTGTATCAATTATTTTTTCATCAATAAATGGGGTCCTTATGGTGAAACTATGATGAAACCTTTGTTAACGATTCTGAGCTCTTCCAACCATAAATTGAAGGCATCTGCATGCTTTCCCACTTCAGTTTATGTTGTTGATGGCACTTGGTATTAAAAAAAATTAATTTCTAAAATAGTATAATCTCGATCCCGGATAAAATGTAACTTACAGGAACATGATTCAAGTAAGTGTGTGGATCTTGGCTTGAAATATACCTCATTCTAGATACAATTACCTCCAGGATTGGACCACCCTCTCCTCCAATTAAATGAAGTTCATCCACAATGAAAAGGCTGACTTGCTGAACCAGTTTGCACTGTTTCCATCTCCGAGACAAAGCATCCCATTTCTCTGGTGTGCTTATTATTATCTGGCCCTTTTCAAGGAGCTTCAAATCAGTTGCAGATTCACCTGTCAGCTCAACTACTTTCAGTTCCAATCCTTTTCCAAATTTCTGCTCCCAATCTCGATATCGCTCTTTGGCAAGAGCTTCTATAGGAGCAATATAGACACATCGAAATACATTGTCTGTGCCTTTTTGATGCAATCGTAGTAAAGCAAACTCAGCATAGATAGTCTTACCGCTACCAGTAGGTGCTGCAACTAAAGCATTATCATCTGAGTTATAAAACACAGTAAATACCTGAGTTCTTCCAAAATCATATTATGGACAATGCAAGCAGTAGAAAATAGTGATTCTATATACCCACAATGTTGAGACAGGTGCATTATATGTGATAACTTACACAATATTGGTTGGGCCAATTTGCTCAATAGCAGCAATTTAAATTTCAGGAATGAAATTACTATCTTTTAAATAACCTAAACTATCTTCCACTCAAGAACATTG
>LPNX010558660.1:134280-257277 GCA_001517045.1 Pseudotsuga menziesii
TTCAAAAGGACTAAGGACTGCACGTGGCAACTAAGAAATACCAAAGGTTGAGGTACTAGGTGAAAGCTCTTGATACAACAATCCATTCTCGGGAATGACATAATTTATCCAGTGCACTGAACTGCTTGGAAAATTGTTCAGTATTCTTCTAAAAATATCATGTAATTCACCAACAGTTAAAGGCTCCCTTAAATGCTTGCTGCACAGAAGTGTGCATCATAATATCAGCAAATCCTTAAAATAATTTGGCCTGCCTAAACAATGTCTTCAAATGGAATCTAACTCCATAGCCACAAACCAACTATCCTGGACCTGTTTAAACTTTAAAGCCCTATCTTGGCACAGACACCCTAATTGAAATAGTGTATTATTCCCCCTGTATTAAGGTTGTTTGGAAGGGGCATTATATGAAGCACAAATTAAGCTTCAGGCTGCAGGCATCAACCTCATGTCTAGAACAAAGAATAAAGAAAGGAAAGATGGAGAAGAATGAAGGAAAATAGGTAGAGGCCATCAAGATTCAAAACATTCATAATTTTGAACAAAATTCTGTAGAACAAGTGCCCTCAGAATGACCTTCCTTGTGACCATTCAACAGATAACCATTGACAAGACAGACTTCAGCAACCAAGTAAACACTTAGAAAGGAAGATTGATGCCACGATCAGAGACAGACAATCAACAAACATGATAATGAATGTAAAAAGAACTAAGAACCTTAAACTGTACCATTGATTCTAGATTTTCAAACCCTCGCGCTTGATCGATGAAGAAATGTCTATTAACATAGTGCATTGAAACCATTGACAGTTATAGGAACTGAAAATGCCTCTAGTGCAAGGAAGGGTTTGAAAAATGTCATCTTCGTTCATGTTGATTCAGAAGGAAAATGTCAAATGGAAAGAGAGCAGAGAGAACCATTATTCCCTCAATTCTTAGTTTTAAACTAGAGCATCCTGACATAGGTGTTTAACCATGAAACCTGTATCCTAATGGGAACAATTATGAAGACAAAGCATAAGAATAAAGATGCGAGAGGTTTTTTGAGCAAATAGTGAATAGCTTTAGACCAAGACAGGGACTCAGTTGGAAAGTGGAATTAGAAGGAGCAAGACTGTAATGCAGTTCATCTCCCAAAACAGAGACTTCAGAAGGTTTGCTGGTCTTTGCTAATTTCAAAACTGATGTTGATTCTTCGGCACATGATTCTCCACTCTACAACCTTCCCATCCTGGTTGATGTTCAATATAAGAAATAAGTTAATACAGATTACACAAGGAGGAACTTTTCAGCTTCCCACAGGAACAGGCTATTTAGAATCATGGGTATATCATGTGGTACAAAGTGTTATAAATGTGAATGAGGGAGTCATAGAAGAGCATGGAATGGCTGATCTCTTTCAACAACTGATTGACGTTAGTGGGGTTCATAACTGGGGTATTGTAGAACACAAAGTTCTTCAAGATCTGGGTTTAAATTGGTCTGGTCTCTATTCTGTTGTTTATAGTTCTAAGGGTATCAAATTTCTTATCAATGCAAAAAAGGTTGGGGACTCTCCTGAGGATATAGCAACATTCTTGAAAAAGACTTCTGGCTTAGATTTAACCATTATTGGGGATTATTTAGGAGAAAGGGAGGATTTTACTCTGAGGGTGATGCATGCATATGTTGATTCTTTCAACTTTGAAGGAATGGAATTTGATGAAGCAATCAGGTTGTTTTTACAAGGCTTCAGATTACCTGGAGAGGCACAAAAAATTGACCATATCATGGAAAAATTTGCTGAATGCTATTCCAAATGCAACCCAAAAGCATTTACAAGTGCAGACACTGCTTATGTGCTTGCTTATTCGGTGATATTGCTCAACACAGATGCACACAATCCGATGGTCAAAAACAAGGTTTGTCGGTCTACTTTTATCAAAATTTTGCAAAAAATTATTTGTAATCTTATTTGGTCTAAAGCTTTAGTTGATTCCTTTTTTGTTTTTACAACCTCTGGCGTTTCAGATGTCAAAAGATGATTTTATGCGAAACAATCGAGGAATAGACAATGGAAAAGATTTACCATAAGTTTACCTTGGATCCCTATATGATCGCATAGTAAAAAATGAGATCAAGATGAAAGATGATACTTTGACTCTACCAAGTAAACAGCCTACTAATGGAAACATGATTTTAGGTTTAGATAGTATACTTAATCTAGTAATTCGCAAGAGAGGGGAAGAAAAGTCTTTGGAGAAGAGTGATGATGTCATTCGACATATGCAAGAGCAATTTAAAGCAAAGACTGGCAAATCTGAGTAATTTTTACAAGGATCTTTATACTGTGGTAAGATATTCTAGATGCAGTGATTTTCCAAGTCACTAAGCCAATAAAACTTGAAATCTGCAGGTCAACCTATTATGCTGCAACAGATGTGGAAATTTTGATATTCATGCTGGAGGTTTGCTGGGCTCCAATGCTGGCAGAGTTATCTTTTTTATGAAAAAAAGGAAAACACCAATGGTTCTTATCTGTGAGCATTGCTTTGTTTTAGAGTTAAAGCACAGAAAGGAGTATTTATACCAGATACCTCATCATAAGCTCCAGCATTAGCAGTTTTGGGCTTGTCTGGTCCATGCTCACTACTTCTACGAGGTGGTGATTGAGAACCATGTTTCCGTCTCTGTCTGTGATCATTTGGAGATATCAACCATGAGTGTTGTAACATTGAAGAGGGATCCAGGTACTCATCTTGCCCTCTTGTCTCCCTTGTTCCATCTCTACTTGAGCCCTTGTCTTTATCTCTATGACTGCTTCTGTCATGGTCCTCATTGCTTCTTCTATCATATTCTCTATCCTTAACCCTATCAAATTCCCTGCCTTCCTGAGTTTGTCTCATCCGCTTGGAGCGAGGAGAGGGCGACCGAGAAGGAGACCTAGGGGATGTCACTCGCTTGAGAGATCGTACTCGAACAGGAGACCTGGCCTGAATGGGAGATCTCGATCTGACTGGAGACTTAACATGAACACGACCCTTTGTTCCAATGGGAGAGTGTTGTGGGATGCAGATGCAGGTTCGGCGCATATCAAAATGAAAAGAAGAAGAACAGAAGCAGTGAGAAAATGGATGGTTCCCGCGCACTCTATTTTGGGTTTTTTTTTACTAACGCGCCGTCGGTTAAGCGACGGTTCCGGGCTATGAGACTTTTGCCTTCTCTTTGGTTGTTTGAATGAGACTTTTTCCTTTTCTTTGGATGACCTTTTTGACCAACGCGCCGTCGGTTAAGCGACGGTTATGACAATATCCGTCGCTTAACCGATGTGTGTGGCCACATTTACAAAAAAATATATATATCTTGGTGATTTTTGGTAGGTTTAAATGAAAAAATCCACGCGCCGTCGGAAGTAACCGTCAGATTTTAGATCGAAATGTAGTAGTGGGGAAAGGAGAGGAACAACTTTCAAATCCATGAAGTTGTTGTAGGAACCTACAATGAAAAGCACTCAAATTTTCTATAAATATTCCATAAATATAAAATCAACCTCACAAGATTTTTTGTAGCTCCAACAAGCTCTGATACCATGTGAGAATTGATTCTCAATTAGATCTAGGAGCTAGAACAATTTCACCATCAAAGTGTTTGACAAAACATGCAAGAGAAAAACAAAGAGGCTGAAATAGTTGGAATAGCACATGTGAAAGTGATTTTTTTTATCATGTTATTATCATACACATTTATAATACATTGGACAAATTCGAGTGGCTCTGGAATCCAATTGGATTTGTACATGTGTCGAGGTGAGAATTGACCTCAATCGCCCCCAGGTGGACTAATGGAGCTCTAACTCAGCCCAAACAGTCACAAACCAAGGTGTGAACATTGGTGAGGTGTGTTGGGGTATTAAATACTCCAAGGCATGCATGGGTGAGAAGATAGAGGTGAGTGGGAGGCTGGAGGAGGCAATAAATGCTCCTAGGAGAGCCAAAATGTACCAAATACACCACTAGAGCCCCCTAGTCAAACTCATATCACCCAAATCAAGGATGTAGCACCCCAATGCATTAAATGAGGGCACACATGTACTGGGTTGACCAACAATAGCATTGTTGCATGTGTGAAAAGGCTTGGAAATAACCATTTCACCTCCTAGATAGCTTCCCTAAGTCTAAACTATAGGATATCATTGCATGTGGGAAAATAAAGTTATTCTAAGGTCAATACTATGTACTAAGGATGTATTACTCCTCCTACACATATCAAATCAAAGAAAGAGGTAATAAATTTTCTAGTTTTGGACAAATAAGGCTAGGGGAAGACAAATTGTTGTTGTAAGAGGAAAATAGACCTCCAAGGCTAACAAGTTGGCCATATAGGTACCTAAGGTCAGTGAATTTCCCACCAAAGGAAATCGCTTACTTTCAAGTGAAATTTGTGTTCTATAGCCAACAAATTGGTTCCCTAACCCCAAAAATGAACAATTTTCCTTTGTGGGGAAAGACATTGAACTTGTAATATTGAACATTTTCCATACTCAATGATTGAAACCTTGGAACTAATGTATTGACTACCTTCTCTCAACCTTAACCTTAGCACTAATGTTGTCCTTTTCATGACAATGATAACTTGATCTCCTTGCCAGTTATTTTCACCAATGTATATAGTTTTGCAAGGCTCCACACATCTAGACTATTTGCAACAAGTAGACAAATGTTTATATTTTTTCCAAGTACTGAACAATGCTTAGAGACCAATGAGAATCAAATTTTCATCTTGTCAAATCAATTTGTAGGTTTGTGGGTTGTCGAAGCAGTTCTTGATTGGCTTTACAAGTATTACAATTTAGCGTGCATATAGAAGTTTATTGAAGTGTTTTCAAACTTTGAGCCATTAATCCTCATAGTTTCACTTTGATCAAATGAATGATTAGTGCAATGTTTTATTTAACAAATGGGATTACCACTCTCTTTATCTTTCACACACTCTTATCATTCCATTAGTCACAACTATTATGGTAGATATGACACCTTCCAAGGTCACTCATGTCTTGATTCATGCCTATATTGCACCCATTCAATTGTATCCAAATATATTGTTGTATGCAATTGTTTAGGGATGATTCAAGTGGTTTCCATATGTATTAAGGCTTGAGGAACTCTACTACAAATTCACCTTGCTACTATGCAATCATAGACTTCCAACTAGACACCACTGCCTTTGATTGCTGGAACCATCATGCCTTACGTCATGCTATATGAGAATGTGACAATGCCACCAATGAATTGTCATGGTGATATCAATGGCCTTCAGATGGCAATATACTATACAATTTGCACCTAGATTTGTCTTGAGGTATTATTTAAGCCTAAAACTAGCGCTTTAACAATGTGGAGACTGAAAGTGTCTATCTACAAGCTACCTTAACTTCAAATTTGCTATGGGCCTGTCATAAAAGTATATACAATACTTTTAGTACCAAAATATTCCATCACAACTCTTGCGTTTTTGCGAAATATACATGAAAACCCTAGCTTCTCAAAGACTAAAAATTGTATCACAATTTTAGTGCTAACAAAAAGTCAACAATAAACCTTTTTTCTAGCCATCAGATCCATAGAAAATCACCAATACCTTGGACTATTTAGGGCACATTGAAAGGCACAATCCCAACCTCTTGCAGATCTAATGAAATCAGATTTTCAGAGTAACCCGTGGAAAATTTCTCCAGCAACAATGATGTAAATATAGTGAAGGAGTGAATCCATGTTAGTATGTGGAAGCCTTATGTATAGTGAGATATCACAATATCCATGTTAGGATTCAAAATCCTACAATGGAAGGATTATGTGACTCTAAAATCTACTTCTTTCAAGTTTAGAATAAGTTTATGAATTTTTATTGCATAGGAGTTTATTTGTAACAAGTTGACATGGGAACTGAGATCCCAACAAAATGGTTGATTATTTTGGTCCACCATGTGATCACTAGGCCCTATCATCTCTCTAACGTGACTCCAAAATATAATTCTTTCAAGTTAATGGAAATTTTGTGAATTTGGATTGTAAAGGAAACTATATCTATCAAGTTGAGAATTGAGATCCTAAGAAAATGGTTGATTTTTTTAATTCACTTGACTATGACATTTTCAAAAATAGTAAGAAAATATAATTGCAAGTTATGAAAGGATAGAGAAAAAACCTCACATTTGAGAAGACTTTTGGAACTCAATTTCAAATGAATTTCCCATGAATTGTATGTAAAGACTAGCACTTGAAGTATGGAAAATCACATGACATTGAAAATACTAATAAGTAAAGAGCTCATTATTATTGTCCACATAAGAAAACTTACGAGTGTCTAATCTACATAAGATGAATATAATCTTAATTAATCTATCACATAATATTTGAATGATTAGAAATGAGGCCAACCCTCTAATATATATAGGAATGTGTTTGATTAGTTGGCCCTAGACCCATAAATGTAGTCCAGCAAATCCTAACTAATAATCACCAATTTGAGGTATTTCCGTTAGGACCACAACTCAAGATTACATTAAACATTCCAACACACACAAATTCCCTTGGGAATGTGAGTGGAAGAAACCTTCTAGCAAAAAATAGGCTTTCCACACCGTACAATAGAAAACTCATGAAGTACAAGAGTTTATATTGGTTTATGATGATGATGAATGAATGACTAACAATGTACCAAATATGTCGAATGTATATTAGACATGAGTCATAACTCTAGATATCATGACTAGCTGATACGAACATAACAACATAAGTAATGACCTAAAGTGACCTTAATGACCCATTATATTTCTCATATGGATAAACTAGTTCCCATGGAATTATATAGCCAAATAGAGAGTCATATCCTAGGTCAAAGATGTAATATGTTGTGGTAGGGTCACAAAATACCCTCCCTTGAAAGCTTCACCCTCATATATATTTACATGACACCAAGTAATAGGGCTTCCTCCAATTTTTTGCGCACTTTATTCCAGGATTGATCATCCATCCATCCATCCACAATAAACTCTTATGGGTGTTATTAAACTTCTATGGGTGTCCATGTGTGACTCTGATCACACTCTTCTGAGGTTACATTGTCATGATGATGCAAGAGAAGCTAACTTGGGCATAAAAGAATCAATTTGGGTGAAATTTGAGGATAAATTTGTGCATAAGGAACAATTCCAAGTCAATTTTGAACATGTAGTAGTAGTCAAGATAAGAAGCAAATATGGGCATGTTCACACCCCTAAGGAAACATTTCTAGACAATATTTGAGCATTCATGTGCATGGTTGAGACCTCAAAAGGGCATCAACTAGTATACTTAGAAGATCTCAACATGTTTTATTGGTTGTTCCACCACCAAAAAACAACAAGAAGCCTTAAATAATTAATTTTGGGCACTTTCTAGGCATGAAAAGAAGCCTGTCGCAATTCGCAATTCTAGGCATAATAAATGAGGTAAACAATCCTCATATTGTTGGTTTTAGAGCATGATCTTCTTGATTCAGATATTTTATTTCAGTTGTGTTTGGATCCCAGTACCTGATGGGGGGTTTTGGGGGGGCTTCTCCCCCACCATAGTCATCTAGGGGGTCCAATGGGGGTGGGGATCCACCCCCCTAGGACCCCCCCTTGTAAAATGTTGTAATTTCAAAGTCATGACTTGTTTAATAATGGGTGATTTACAGGTCCATGGTTTTGGGCAACCCATGGTATTTTCCCATGGCATTCCCTTTATAAAAGTAAGGCATTGTAATACGATTGTGTATTGTATTGTAACATTGTAAAAACAATCTCTGTGATTGTGAGAGACAAACTATTGGAGAATGAATAGAGAGTGCAACAGGGTTGCTGTAGGTTGTATCCCTACATTTTTGTTGGAAGATATAGTAATAAAGGACTATTAATTGTTGTGTGGACTCAACCCATCTTGGATGAACCACATTATGTGTCTCTCTTGTAATGTGTTTTAATATTTGCATATTGTTTATTGTTATTTCCATGCAATCTTGTTTTCCTAAGAATTGGTATTAGATCCAAAAGGTCTATTTGGATGTTAAACTCACAAGAAAGAAGGGTTCTTGGTTCAAGTGGGAGCAATGGCAGAAGAAGGAAAGTTCAAGGTCAAGAAATTTAATGACAAAAAATACCATTTAGGGAAGATGCAAATGGCGAACTATTTTTACTAAAAGGATCTATACCTACCACTAGGATGGAAAACAAAACAATCGACGACTATGAAGGATGAAGAATGGTAGGTTCTTGATAGAAAGGCGCTGGGAATAATACAGTTGTGCCTAGATTCATCAGTGGCTTTCAATATTTTGAAACAAAAGACAATGGAGGGTGTGATGAGTGCATTGGATAAGCTCTATGAAAAACCATCGACTTCCAACAAGGTATTTTTAATGAAGTGTTTATTTAATATGAAGATGTCATAAGTGGATCTATTGCTAACCATTTAAATGAATTTAATACGATTACTAGTCAACTAAGTTTTGTAAAAGTTAACTTTGATGATGAGGTTATGGCTCTTATAATCCTATGCTCATTGCAAGAAAAATGGAATGGATTTGTCATGGTTGTAAGTAACTTTGTCCCTGGTTCAAACACTCTTAAATTTGATGATGTTGTTGGTGTTATTATTAGTGAGGAAATGCAAATAAAAATCACAGGTGAGACATCAGGTAATGTGTTGACCATGGAGAGAAGGGGAAGACAAAGGGAGACATGAAAGAGTCTAGGTTATCACATCAAGTTTAGAAATGGGAGATCCAAGTCCATACTTGGAAAGATAGAATGGTGGAACTGTGACAAGAGAGGACATTTGAAGAAAGATTGTAAAGCTCCAAAGAAGAAAGGAGACGGACAACATGAGACTACTTAGGAAGAAAATGTAGCAGGTGATGTGTTACAATATGATTTGATTTTTGCATTAGATAATACTAGTGAATACTAGATAGTATATTCAGGGGCCTTATGTCATGCTACACCTCATAGGAAATTATTTCAATATTATGTTCCAGGTGATTTTGGACATGTTTTATTGGGGGATGATGAACCATGAAAAATTGTTGGAATGGGTAAGGTAAGGATTAAGTTAAATAATGGAAATGAATTGATTATAAAAGATGTAAGGCATATTCCTACTATGAAAAGAAATATGATCTCAACAAGGTAGTTGGTAGATAGCGGTTGTTTTTCTACATTTGAAAAAATGTAGTGGTAGATCACTAAAGGAGCACTGGTAATAACAAAAGGAGATAAGATAGGTACGTTTGTATTTATGTAGTCATAATACTGATTATTCTATCTATGTAGCTTACATAGACACAGGTGCAATGTTGTGGCATCATAATCTTGGACACATGAGTGACAAGTGGATGCAGATTCTTCACCCAAGGAAATTGCTTCCAGATCTGAAGTAGGTAAGTTTGGAATTCCGTGAGAACCGTGTTTATGGAAAACAAAAGAGAGTTAGATTTCTCAAGGTTGGGAAACAAAAGAAGAGTGAAAATTTATATCTTTTGCATACATATGTATGGGGACCGACCCATGCACAATCTCTTGATGGCTCTCATTATTATGTTACTTTTATTAACGATGAAATTAGAAAAACTTGGGTTTATTGCATTAAATATAAATATGATTTGTTTGCTACTCTTAAGAAGTGGAAAGATTTGGTTGAGAATGAGACAGAAAATGTTGAAGTGTCTTAGATATGATAATGAGGTGTGTCACGTCCCCATGCCTCCGACCGGCAAAGAGGACACGATCCACTAGCTTTAACAGACCGGGCTAAATGCCCATGAACATGTACAGGCTTAAAAATTGCCTAGAATAGAATGCTTAACCATACACAGCCTAATTAATTCATTATGCACAGCGGAAACAACATGCATTCAGACATGCATTCATTCAACATGTTCATTTCATTTTCATTATCAGTAAATTAAGAATTGCAGAGGTAAAATGTACAAGATCACTTATCTTATGAAAGCTTTGCTCCGCAACCAGCTACGCCGCTGCAACGTTCCACCCAACCATAGGCCAGCGTGCTCATCAATTTCTCAGCAACGCTGCCACCCCCGAGCTGGGCATGATTCTCCAAGGAATAAGGGAACTAGCAAACTGACACATAGCCAAAGGTAACCAAAACACAGCCAAGCCAACCAAGTTGGGTTTATCAGTCCATTAAGGAGCTGGAGAAGGCAATTTGCTAAGCTGGTGAGCTCACTACAGAGTCAAGAACACCTACACCAAAACTAGCCTGACCTCTAACACACCCATCCACACCCAACACAAGGAATCAGTCCCTTCTCTGCTACACAGTCCCTCAGGCCCTGCATTCCCTTCCAGTGCTATTCAGGGTTGATGGAGAAGAAGGCCAGCCCTCTAGTTTTGTCTGTGTGGTTTCTAGCACCAGGTTTATCAAGCAACCAAGCCAAAATCCTCACTCCTCACACAGTCCAAGGACCAACCATTGCACTCATGCAACCAATTTAGCTAACACAGCTTGAACAGTAAAAACGAATTACACAGCCCCAATGAAACAGCAAATACAGTTCACAACGTGGGGGAAAACACACAGTCCTGTAGCTTATCAGTGAGCACAACTCACAGCAGGGAAAAACGTCCCAAATAGCCAGTGCATGAGACCCAAAAGTCAGTGAGGCAGCCAAAAACGTGAATGGCTCTTCACCGCCATGGTAAGAAACACATGAAATCACAAAAACATGGATGGAGAATGCACCAACATCTCCAAAAACGTGAGGAAGGCAACCCAGGCCCTGGCATTACAAAAAAAACCTCCAATCCATGGGAAAAAATGAAGCAAACAGCCAAAAACGTGGAAGGAATCACACGGGAAAAACTCCAGCTACTCCCAAAACGTGAGAAAACTGAAAAACGTGAACGCATAGGAAAATGGCATACGTTTTTGGGTATTTTTCTTGCCCAGGAAGTCAAAACACGTTTTTCCAAAAATGGGTCTCTGCCCAATTCGAAATTGGTTGCCCATACTCTTCCCCTTCCATGCAATAACTGCCTCAACCACCAGCAGTCTTTCTTCAATGAAAGTGGTTGGGTAAAAACAAGAAGAAGTCACATGGGTATTTTCCCTTATTGGCTAAAGTTGGACAATTTCCCCACATCCTTACCCTTGGAAAAATCATGCCCCATTCGATTTAGTTGCCGCGGACGTAGCTGGTTGTGTTCATTTTAATTAATTATAGATGCATATTTACATGATGCTGAAACTTAATATGTGCCGCACGCCCCGATATTCAATCGGTGACAATTAAATCCAAAACATAGCATTACCGATCAACAGTGGGGCCTTGGCCTTTAGCTCCACACCATGATCATTACAATATATACATCATGTACATTTAATGTAACGGGGTCGAAACCGGGACATTACAAGGTGAATACTATAGCAAGGATTTTGATAGTTTGTGTTCATACAATGGGATTCGCAGAGAGAAAATTATCCCAGGAACACCACAAGAAAATGGTGTGTCAAAAAGGATGAATACGATGATCATGGTGCATGAAAGTTGTATGCGATTGCATGTAGGGTTGTCGTTTCATTTTTAGTCTGATACTGTAGATACTATTGTTTATTTAATAAAAAAAGGGCCTTCAAGTGCTTTGGATGGTGTAATTTTAGAGGAGGCATGGATAGGTAAAAGGTAAACTACTCATTTCTTAGAAATTTTGGTTGTGAATCATTTGTCCGTATTCATAAAGAAAATAGAAAAAATCTTGAGGCTAAATCCAAGAAATGCACCTTTATTGGATACAAGGTTAATGATTTTGGTTATCGCTTATGGGATTATGAAAATCACAAAATTATTAGGAGTAGAGATGCGGTATTCAATGAAAAGGTTATGTATAAAGATCAGTTGCAGGGAAAGGAAGAGGAAAAGGAAAACACAGAGTATACAATGCTTAATGAAATAAAAGAAAATGAAGTGCCAAAGGTACCAGAAAATAAAGAACAACAACAAGTACCTCAAACTCTTGCAGGAGTAAGAATATATACCAAGTTAAGTAGACCACCTGAACAATTCTATCCTTCATTATATTATTGATTGATGACTGATTCTAGTGAACTAGAATGTTATGAAGAAGAAATGCAGGTGGAAAATAAAAAAGAAAAGTGAGAAAGGCATGGATGAGGAGATGGACTCGTTGGTAAGAAACTAGACATGGTATTTCATTGAGGAAATAAGCAATACAAGGATAGAATTGTTGTAAAGGGGTTTGCACAAAAGTAAGGTATATATTTTGATGAAATATTTTCTCCTATTGTTAAAATGAATTCAATTAGGACTATTTTAATTCTAGTGGTAGTATAATTATTGCATTTTAAATAGTTAGATGTAAAAACAACCTTTCTCCACGGGGATTTGGAGGAAGAGATTTATATGCAGCAACCACAGGGGTATGAGGTCAAAGGGAAGGAGAATTTAGTTTGTAGGTTGAAGAAGAGATTGTATGGCCTGAAGTAAGCTCCAAGGTAGTGGTACTAAAAATTTGATAAGTTTATGACAAAATAGGGTTATAGTAGATGTCATTCTGACCATTGTGTTTATTTCAAGAGGATATATTATGGGAGATATATTATCTTGTTATTGTATGTGGATGATATGCTTGTTGAAGGGTCTAAGATACAGGATATAAATGTGCTAACAATGAAACTATCTAAATCATTTGCGATGAAGGATTTGGGTGATTCAAAGCAAATCCTTGGTATGCGAATAACAAGAGACATGAAAAATCACAAATTGACATTATCTCAAGGTGAGTACATAGAAAAGGTGTTGGAGAGGTTTAGAATGTAGAATGAAAAACTAGTTAGTACACCTTTGGCCAACCATTTCAAACTAAGTAAGTATATGTGTCCCAAGACACAGGAAGAGATAGAATACATGTCCAAGGTTCCCTATTCATAAGCACTTGGTAGCTTGATTCCCTATTCATAAGCACTTGGTAGCTTGATGTATGTCATTGTGTGAACAAGACCAAATATTGCGCATGTACTGTGAATTGTGAGAAGGTATATGAACAATCCAGATAAAGAGCACTAGAAAGCAGTACAGTGAATTCTCAAGTATTTGAGAGGTACCACTTCTCATGTATTATGTTTTGGAGGTTCAGGCATTATTCGAAAGGGATATGTTGATGCAAATATGACAGGTGATAAAGACACCAGGAGGAGCACCACATGGTATGTCTTTACTGCGGGAAGAACAACAGTAAGTTGGGTTTTGAAACTATAAAAGGTTGTTGCACTTTCAACAATGGAATCAAAGTAAGTTGCTTCTACAGAGGCTAGTAAAGAGATGATTTGGTTGGAGAGGTTCATGGAGGAATTGGGTAAGAAATAGAAGAATAACAAGTTGTACAGTGACAACCAGAGTTCCATTCAGATTGCAAAGAATTCATTATTTCATTCAAAGAATAAAAATATACAATTGAAGTACCATTTCATAATATTTGTTCTAGAATATGGACTGTTAAAGTTGGAAAAGATACATACTAGAAGAAATCATGCAGACATGTTGAAAAAGGTAGTAACCAGAGAGACACTGAGTTCCTTCTTGCTTTTTGATGGCCTTCAAGAATGAAGGTGTATATGACAAATTTTCTAGTTCCAAGGTTCATAGTATAATATAACAAGTGCAGCAATGGTGGAGTTGTTGTGATCAGTCTCCAAGTGGGATATTGGTGGTTGTGGAGCATGATCTTCCTGATTCAAAGATGTTATTTTAGCTGTGTTTGGATCCCATAAATTGATGCAAGGATGTGTGGGGGATTCCCCCCCGCACTGTATTAATTTACGGGGTATGGGGGGGTTAACGACTCTTTTGGGATCCCCCCTAGTAGGTGTTCGGGGGAAGCACCCCCGTAGGGAAAATTTAGGAAAAAAATAATTGTAAAATATTGTAATTTCATAGTCATGACTTTACAGGTCCATGGTTTTGGGCAACCCGTGGTATTTTCCCATGTTATTCCCTTTATAAAAGTAAGGTATTGTAATATGGTTGTCTATTGTATTTTAGCATTGTAAAAGTGATCTCTATGATTGTGAGAGAGAGACTATGAGAGAGTGAAGAGGAAGTGTAGTGGGGTTGCTACAAGTTGTATCCATTCATTTTTGTTGGATGGTATAATAATAAAGGATTGGCAATTTATGTGTGGATGTATCCCATCTTGGGTGGACCATGTTATATCTGTGTCTCTCTTGTAATGTGTTTTAATATTTGCATCTTGTTTATTGTTTATTCTTATTTCTCTACAATCCTATTTTTCTAGCCCATCTTGTATGTTGAGTTTGATTATGTCGAAAAAAATTCCCTAATACTCAAATATGAGCACCTTTTAGGCACTTTTGAACACAAGCAGTGGTAAAAAATCATATATCATCCACTAAAAAGAAATGAGCATCAGAGTGTTGCAAATTTTGGGTTGAGTTTGAAGGTTGAAGTGACATATATTGCCAATTTTGTGAATAACCATTGGTAAAAATATCATATCCTTACCTTGCATTAGCACCAAATATTCTCTTCTTACATATATGGGCATTTAGTTATGAAAATGAGGCTCATTAGAAAATTTGGGTGGTTTTGGAGGTTATAGCAGTGTCAAAATTGGTTAAAATCAACATCTACATCATCATAATAGTCATATATTGTAATAGCATCTCTAGAAAGGGGTTTCACCATTGATAGGTCACCTTTGGAAGGGGACCCTTTTGATGAATTTGTTATTCACTTACATTTATACACACTTACACTCACTCAATTTTGCATGAGGAGAGAGAGAGAGAGAGAGTGACAAGGAGGAGAGATAGATAGTTGTAGAATACTTCTTCTTATTGGGTTTGTTCATATTGTGATACAGTCTTTGTGATGGAACTATTCTGAGGAAGTTTGCAGGGTTTTCTCCTTTATGGTTTCCCCAGTGAAAATATTTGTGTCTTGTGTATATGCTGTATCTTGTGTATATTAGTGTACTTATTATTCGTTTATATAAATATCCCAAAAAATCTAATTAGATTAGAAAAACTAACATGGTATTAGAGCCTCTATGAAACAAGGCATCTTGCAGCAATGAAAAATAGGGTTTACTAGTTCAAGGTCTTCTCTATGTAGATCATCAAGAAAAGAGGGATAGTATAACTTACCCTAGAGGGGTGCATATTTTGTTGGAAGCATAATCATATTTGAAAAAGTTTCATTTTTGACCCTGACACTGGTTCCAGAAGAAACTAGGGCATCAAGTTTTAGAGGCTTCCCACCTCAGTATTTAGAAAAGGACCTTGCTGAGAAACTCACCTCAAGGAGGAACATATTTCTCTCCAAATAGAATTCACAAACTCCAAGTTTCGAAAACTATGGTTTCTCTAACAAACCCTAGATGAGCCATCTCTAGAACTAGGTCAAACACCTCAAATCAATAAGATTTGAATCTTGGCTATTTCCATTTAAGGTTCTCATTTGAAGATGAATCACCATACTCAACTTGAGGACAATATTGGAGGAGTTGATAACTTATGAGCACGAAAGTGACAAATCTCCCTGATCCTTGAAGAGAATGATTTGGATCAGTACATCAATGGAGAAGTTCCAGATCTAGAGGGAGATGAGGCTAAGGCTACTCATAAGAAGAAACTAGTTAAGGCCAAGAAAATCATTGCAGATTATAATAAGGATCATCTCATCTCCCATGAGTCATCCTTCAACACACCAAAGGAAGTATTTGATTCTTTGAAAAAGATGTTTGAAGGAAATAACATCAATTATAAGATGACATTAAGGAACCAACTGAAGAATGTGAAGATATAGAATTCAAAGACTATATAGTCCTACTTCACAAGGGTTGATCAAATCAAGGAACAACTTGAAGTAGTTGAAGAGAATGTGGAAGAAGGAAATATTGTGATGACTACCTTAAATGGCCTCCCAAGACCATGGGATTCATTCATCCAATGGATTTGTGCAAGAAGGAAACTAATCTCTTTCAACCGACTCCGAGAAGAATGCAAACAAGAAGAATCTCGGCTCATAACAAGAGAATAAAATATGGGATAAACTGAATATCAAGCTCTTACAACCCACACCAGAAAGAACTACAAGAAGAAGGATAACCACCATCACAAGAAGAAGAAGAAGAACAAGAAACAAAAGAAGTTCAGAAAATATCCTTCCAATAATTGATGCTACACTTTTAATGAAAAAGGACAATTTGCAAGACACTGTCCCAAAAAAAAAAGAGACATCATGCTCACACCATTGAAGATGATGAACCAACAAACAAAGTATTCAAAAGAGAGAAGGATGATTCAGATGAAGAGTATGTGCTAATTTCAACACTCACAGGAACTATCTCACATGGAAGCAATGATTGACTTGTTGATAGTGGGTCATCTAAACACATGATGGGATACAAAGAATCATTCATAAATCATGGGGGATTCACCTTGTTGAGAAATATATTATCACATTCATTCATAAAGGGGAGTTTTTAATTGTGAAAAATAAGGTCAATATATTGTAGGTATTTGGGGGAGGTGATTAGGGTATGGGGGGTTTTTCAGTATTGGGGGGTATAAAAGGGGTTTCTAGTAAAAATAAATAATATATTGTAAAAATAGGAGTTTTTTAATTAGAAATAGGAGTAAGGTGGATTCCAACCTTTACTTCAAGGATGAAGGAAGGATACTAGTAATCCTCTTACTATATGTCAATGACATGTTCCTGATAGGAGAGGACAAACTCATTGAATATGAAAAGAGGAGACTTGCTAGTGATTTAGAGATGAACTACTTCTTAGGCATGAAGGTGTGGTAGAGTGCAGATGGGATTTTCCTTGGTCAAGGAAAGTATGCAATGGAGATTTTGAAGAGATTCAAAATGATGTAATACAAGGAATCAAAATTGAATATAGCCACACCTATGGAATCAAAATTGAATCTTACGTGTGATGCTTCATCAAAGTCAGTTGATTTCATAATGTATCATCAGATGATTGGTTTATTGATGTACCTGACGAATATGAGACTAGACATATGCTTTGCTGTGAACACCCTGAGATGTTAAGTTTTTAATGGTTATTAAATATCTAATAACATTTTAAAATAATAACATCATAACCATATGCAAAAGGATCACTTAAATATAGATAAGCACAACCACACAAAAGAACACAGATTTATCTCGAGAAACCTTCGTGGGTGAGAAAACCCAATAGAACTTCCTCTATATAGATGTATCAAAATTACAAATACAAGACCCCAAACAGGTGCCCCTTATCCCAACATATATTTCTCTCTCTCTCTCCTATGTGTTATACACAAGTGAGAGTGTGTGTCCAAATAAGGAACATGAATCCTCTATTTATACTCTTTCTATCACTTGACTTTTAACCTAACAAGTCAGCCCCACTAAACTGACTGGGCCAAATTCACCTAGGAAGACTCAAAATAGTATTATTATCATATTCATTAGGGTACTATTGACCCGACTTACAATGGATGTTATACCTCATGAATCTATGATGACCAAATACAATAGTAACATCCTGACAGAGGAATAAGACATCTCCCTTGGGTACATCAATAAAATACATTTATAATATTCTTTCAAGTTACAATATTTCAACACTCTCCCTTAATGACAAGGGTATTTTACTGATAACAACATCATCAACTATAGTGGCACAGAGAGAGAGCATCTGCAACATCATCAAGGTAATACATCTATTCATCATAGGAAGTTTTCAACAATCATCAATAGCTCAAAAATTTACAGGAACATCTTCAATACTAGAACATAATATTCTACAACACCAATTTTTTGTCTTTGATCTTATACAAAACTCGATCACTTGATCCTTTGTAGCAGCACTTCTATCTTCTTGATCCTTTACAACAGCACTTCAATCTTCTCGTTCCATTGCAACAACACTTCGATCTTCTCGATCCTTTGCAGCAGCACTTCGATATTCTCAATCCTTTGCAGTAGCACTTTGATATTCTTTATCCTTTGCATAAGCACTTCGATCTTGTAGATCCTTTGTAGCAACACTTCGATCTTCTCGATCCTTTGTAGCAGCACTTCGATCTTCTCGATCCTTTACCCCAGCACTTTGATAATTTTGATCCTTTACCATAACACTACCTATAGTACACATGATCTCTTCACAAGATGATCAATCCATATCAATTTATGACATAGGTCCAAGGATGATGCAATCCTCAATATCCTACTCCCCCTTTAATGAGGAGGGTCCATAGCATCGACTGAATAGATCATCCACAAATGAATGCATGACCACATCATCTACAAATTAATGTAGATCTCGTCCACAAATGAATGGAGGCACTATTGTCCACAACTAAATGCAGGACTCAACATAAACCATCCTTATCTTGTTAAATTTGGGACCACTTCTAAGCGAGTGTTATTCTATGACATCTACAAATTAATGTAGGAATACTCTCTATGCAATAGTATCATCTACAACTGCAGATCTTGTCTGCAACTGAATGTAGGACTTGTCGTCTGAAACTGAATGCAAGACTCAACATAGACCATCCTCATCTTGTTAAATCTAGGACCACTCCCAAGATATTTTTATACTATGACATATACAACTGAATGTAGGCACACTCTCCATGCGAGGGTATCCTCTACAACTACAGATCTCATTTGAAACCGAATGCAGGAATCAACGTAGACCATCCTCAGCTTGTTAAAGCTAGGAACACTCTCAAGCAAGTATTATTCTATGACACCTACAAGTAAATGTAGCCACACTCTCCATGCAAAAGTATCACCTATAGGACCATCCTTAGTCAGTAAGAGCTAGGACCACTCTCAAGATCAGAGTGTTATTGTCTATAATACCATCCTCAAAAGAGGATACTATCATCCATAGGTGAATGTTGAACCTTGTAAGAATCTGTAGGCACACTTGGCCTCTTTTGTACTGGAACATCAATGCCATCCCATCATCAATGACAGTCTCATCATCACTCCCCCTTTCCAGGGAGGTTCGTATCATCAACCTGCTCCCCCTTTCCAGGGAGGTTCGTATCATCAACCTGCTCCCCCTTTTCAAGCAGGGTTCATATCTTTGACCTGTTCTTCTTTTCTGAGGAGGGTCCATATCATCATCTTTCCTCCTTGCAAGGAAGGTATGTAACATCATCATCACTATTCCAACCTGTGAGGAAATTATTCTACATCATCATCACTATTCCTCTCTACGAGGGAAGTCTACATCATCATCATTGTTCCTCTCTATGAGGGAAGTCTACATCATCATCATTGTTCCTTGTTACAAGGAAAGTCTACATCATCATCACTATTCCTCCTTACGAGGAAGGATCTATAACATCATCATTGTTCCTCCTTATGAGAAAATTATTTTTTAACTACACCAAGCTTGTCATCGAAGCTTGGTCAACACATAAACAAGCTGCTCATCGATACTCACACACTGGATCTTTATATCTCCCTTATGTACCATATCCCTTAGGTAAAAATATCAGATTTCTATGTCTTTTTATTTATCATGGAACACATGATTCTCTGTCATCTTTATACAACTCTGGTTATCACATAGAATCACTATGGTGTCCACCTACAAGTCAAATAGACCTGTCATCAACTTATGAATCCATATGGATTCATAACTAGCAGAGCAAGATGCTACGTACTATGCTTCAACCATGATGAGAGAAACAATGGAACCATGAGATCATGGCGTATCCCTGACAATAAAATTTACCTGAGGTTCTCTTTCTATATGCAGCACTTCCTTCCCAATATAAATCTATATATCCATACCATATGTATTCATGATCTCTCTCATAGTATAATCCAAATTCTATCATACCTTTTAGGTACCTTATCACATGCTTT
This sequence comes from Pseudotsuga menziesii, assembly GCA_001517045.1. Classification (NCBI taxonomy): domain Eukaryota; kingdom Viridiplantae; phylum Streptophyta; class Pinopsida; order Pinales; family Pinaceae; genus Pseudotsuga; species Pseudotsuga menziesii. The sequence goes on from LPNX010558660.1 coordinate 154,228, forward strand.
GCAACTATCAGGTGAACACATATAGGCTTAACTAGATACTGACTCAGGGTGTTCACAACAAAGAATATATTTGGCTTGGTATTCATCATATACATAAACATGTTGGTATCCATGGATTTACAATCCAACGTATCAAATATTCTTAATATTTCCACAACATACTTTGTGAAGCCGCATTTCATCACTACAGGATGAACATGTTGCAATGTAATCAACCTCTTCATGAGATCATACCCGATCTAAAACATCATGAGGTTCTCTTTTTGTCCTCAACACTTCCTCTTTACATATACAATGAGTTCATCATGTCAAATCATCGACATATCCCATTCTTCCGCATTCAACCTTGAAGGTCGGAACCCACTCTACTCTTAGTAAATCCTTATTCCATCAGGAAGATGTCCATCCTATCGTACCATGTTGAACTTGAAGATCTTCTATAGTCACTCCCCCTCAGATGGAGCTTCATCTTCCCTCTGCATTTTTTACTCTATGTATCGAAAAATTCTATAACGGAGTGACAGGTATCATCCTCTGCTAATGATCTTCTATGTATCCATCTCAAGTTACTAGATACCAAGATCCTTTATCTTGAACTTTATTGAAAAGTTCCTCTTCCATCCATCTGTGAGCTTGTTTACTTCTATAGGTTTCCATATTCAACCTTGTAGTAAAGTTTAATATATTCATCACTCTAGGTGATCCTCAAGCTCCTTATGTAATTGGATGTGCTTATCTATGGGTTCCTTCTGAGCTCGTACAAATCCTTTTCTACACATGTGGTTCTTTGCTTGATATATACTTTTTCTTCATAGGATAAGTGTGTATGGTCAATGGAGTATGTCGTTCCATAATCTAATCCCTCTTTCTGAGACAGACCATGAACCTGTATTTGTATACTTGATCTTGTAGATCCACATATCCTAGGCATCATATGTCTTGGAACCAAATCCTAGGCATCATTCCCCATGATCAACTAATACTTTTTTATCACAGCTTACTCCATAGCTGGAAGGGTCTGCATCAATGATGTCACTCAATTGTGGCACATAACTAGAGTGTATATGAGGCCTCTTTAGTTGGAAGTCATTTCATACTTTCCTTCATATTGATTTATCTCTCATTCCCAAGGTGGTATTCGTCTCTCGAGGTGGATCTACCGCTCTCTTATATTATTCTGAAGCTCTTTCTTTTGTCACGGTGTCTCTAACCCTGGGAGATTTAGTTTCATCTTCATGTGTATTTATTGGAGTGATTCTTGAACTATTATCACTTGTTATTCATAACAAGTCTCATCCTTATTTTCTTGTAGGCGATTGTACATGATATTCCCTACAAGTCAAATGCACCAGTTGCATCATTTCATAATACATATTCACTATGATAGATTCTTATGCACAAAGATATAATCATGCAACTATTTTATCCAATACAATATTCAGCCATATCCTATATACACATGTAAAATTTCCAGATACCTGCCATCTCTACCATAACATCATTGAGATTGTGTACTAATCCCAAAATTTTAGCAAAGAGGTTTCATTCTAGATAAGTAACAATGGATTGTTCTATATCACCATGTGATACTTACCCATAACATGCATATTAGTAGTATATTGTCATTAATGCAAACATTCAATTATTGATAATACATTTCCGTGAACACAACTAAATAATGACAATTAAAATACTTATCTTTTGTTTGTTTGGTAGACTGCTTGTTGATCCTTATGTCCTGGATCCTTCTACTGATTCTAGGAACCCGTGTACTGGTTCTGAGTGTCACTAATTTCATTCTTTCCTATCCAAATACTGAAATGGATAAGAGTATGATCTTTGTCTTCACCAGTAGAATTCACACTCCTCATCAATTGAGTAATATTCAATGGTGTGAGCATGGTGTATTTATTTGACTTCTTCAAGTTGTCATTTGATTTGAGAAACCCTTGTGAAGTGCAATTGTATGGTCTCTAAGTTCTGTATCTACACATTTTTCAACTGGTTCCTCAATGTCATCTTTCTATTGATATTTTTCCTTCATACAGGCTTCCCATTGTGCCGAACATATCCTTGGGAGTCTGCAAGGATGATACATGTGAGATCCAATGGAGGCGAAAATAATCCTCTTGGATTTAACTAAATCCTTCTTGTGCTTTGTCTTCATCTCCCTCTGGATCTGCAACTTCTTCTTTGACATAGTTCTCCAAGTCATGCTTCTTCATGTATGAGAAGCACTCTACAATTTCATTCTTAGAGGTTCTCGGCTTCTTCAAGCTTGTTCTCAAGCTTGGCATTGTTTGTCATCATGATAAAATGAGAACCTCAAATGGAATTAGAGAGGATAGAACCTACCAATGAGATTGCTTCAACTCGATGTTAGCTTGAAATATTTTCTAGAAGCATGCTTATAGTGGACCTAGGGTTTGACAGAGAAACCCTAATTTTTCAACTTAGGTCTCTTTTAGATCTGATTGGATAGAAAGATGTGCCTCCTCAAGGTGAGCTGAGAAGCATACTCATTTTCCAAAAACTGTGAACATAACTGCAAAATATCGAATGCCCTAATTTTCCTCGGCAGTAATGTTAGGTAAAAAATTGAAAATACATAGAACAATAAAATTCTTCCATAGAAATATGTGCCCTCCTAGAGTGAGTTTGATGGTCCTATTTTTTCATCTAATTGGTGGATGGAAGTACCCAGAAAAAGAAGCCCTAGTTTTCTTCACTTTCTTCTATAGAATTTCTTGATCTTGTTTTTTTTGTATCTACAAAATTCCTACTCTTCTAGGTCTAAGACTACGTTCTAATATATCTTGGTCTGTATACTTTCCAAACCCATGAGTTATACTAGAATTGGTTTCACCAATTGGGACTTTTGCAAATTTTCTCATGGTGACTTATTTCAGGACTATTCAGCATAAAGAACTTTTAAATACTTCCATGTGTCCTTGTTTCTCTGGGTATTAAAAATTTACCACATAAACTAAAGTATGTTCCCTATATACAACATCTTTCAAAATTTCATTTGGACCTTCCTAGCCCGAGATATACAAATTCTCCCTAGGTCACATGTTTAAGGCTAAATTCTGGGAGAGGATGGAACCCTAAGTTGGAGGAATCATATCTCCTAGATTATAATGAATCTAAGGCTGAAACATTTACACAAGGTACAAAAATATTTCACCTTCATCATGTCAAAGTTTTAACTTCTGTGACTTATCCAATGTCGAGTTATAGCGAAATCCCCAACATGACTAGTTTTTTTCTTCTAGGGTTTTCAAACATGAAACCCTAATCTCCAGTAGTTGTAGCTGTAGTAGTATTTCAGCTGCACAAATATTTTTTTTAGGGTATATTTGATACCATGTTAAGTATTTAATGTTCATACAATATCTAATAACATTTTAGCATCATAACAACATAACCATATGTAAAAGGATCACTGAAAGATAGACAAACACCACCACACAAAAGAACACATAGATTTATCTCGGGAAACCCTCAAGGGGAAGAAAACCTGACAAAAATTCCTCTATATAGATGTATCAAAAGTAAAAAGACAATACCCTAAATAGGTGCTCATTCTCCCAGCAGATATGTATCTCTCTCTCTCCTATGCACTATACACGAGTGTGTGTGTCCAAATGAGGAACACAACTCATATATTTATACTCTTTCTGTCACTTGAATTTTAACATAACAAGTCGGCCCCACTAAACTGACTGGGCTGAATTCACCTAGGAAGACTCAAAATAGTATTATATTATATTCAATTGGATACTATTTACCCGACTTACAATGGAGGTTGTACCTCATGACTCTATGATGACCAAATACAATAGTAACATATCGAAGGAGCAATAAGACATATCCCTTAGGGTACATCAGTAAAATACATTTAGATTATTCTTTGAAGTTACAATATTTCAACATGAGATAGTTTCTTACGGACCCGAGACATGTTCTCCTGGTTGTTGCAAAGCATGTATTGAGGTATGTGAAGCATACAGTGGATTATGATCTCAAGTGTGATTTGAATTAGAATATTAACCTACACAATTATGTTGATTTGGTTTGGTAAAGTAGCGCCACTTATAGGAAATCACTTCAGGTTGTTGCTTTAGTTTGGGATCTCGCATGATCTCCACGTTTAGTAGGAAGCAATCTTGTGTGGTGTTAAGTAAAACCAAGGCAACGTATGCTGCACTTGATATGATAGTTTTGAGGTAGTTTGGATGTGGAAGCTACTGTATGATTTGTTTGATCTCTAGTTAGAAGTGACTTGTATCCCCTGGGACAACTAGAGTTGCGTGAAGCTTCCAGAGAACCCAGTGTTCCATGAAAATTAAAAGCACATAGAGATCAAGTTCCATTATATCAAGGATATGGTGCAAAGAGGAGTAGTAAAGGTACAGTGCATGGCAACAAACAAGCAGATAGACAATATATTGACCAATCCTCTATCCAAAATGAAGTTTGAGTACTTCAGAGAAACACTTGGTATGATCCAGAAAGAGATACATCAAAAGAGGGAGTGATGAGTTCTAGCATAGTCATAGATATAGGTTATCTTGGTGACATAATGAATCCTGTAGGTTTTACTTGGATATAATATGTCATGGTGAAACTCATAGGTTATCCTTGGATGTCCTGGCGAAGCTCATAGGTTATCCTTGGATGTAATCAATCTTGATATGCTAGAGATGACAAGATACCAATATACAAAGATGCATGAGATCTCACATGGGAAATGAGACAAGTTGTCTAAGTGGACAAGATAATGGAATAGTACGCATGTTTCTCAGACGTAATCATTCCTGTAGGTTGTCCTTAGATGTAATCAGTCCTGGAGAAGCTTGCAGGTTATCCTTGAACGTAATTAGACCTGGTACAGGTTATCCAAAGTGTAAAATATCTTCTCGTGGTACACAAGTTTTTTGGATGTAATAAGTCATGTGGGTTGTTCAGAGTGTAAAAGGGGTCCTAGAATGGAATGTAGGTTTCTTAGACATAATAATTCCTGGAAGGTTTTCTGAATGGAAAAAATCCCAGCCACGAGTTGTTCAGATGTAATAAGTCCTTGAGGTTGAACTAGAACGTAAACGTTTTGGCGTGGTATGCAAGTTGTTTGGTTGTAATCATTCCTTGTATGTGTGTGTTCCCATGTTGGATATGATGAGGTCACAAGGAATTTGGTGTGCACCTGGGAATTTCTCCTATGCTGGTAGAACATAGGTTGATCTGGAGAGACGTAATGCACTTGGTGTGCTCCTAGGATATTCTTGCATAGTGGGAGTTTTAGGTTTTCTTGATGACGTGAAAGATTCTGACATACTCTTATGTTCATAGAATGCATGCTATCTTCATATGGGATGTGCTCTATGTGATCTGCATGTTTTATTTTGTTTTGTGTAGGAAAAAGATATGATCTGGATACGATGAGATGATGGTAGGAGATGTAGGTTATTGCAATGGCAATGTAAATAATGGTCCTCGTCTATACCTTTGCAATGGCTTGCTCGTGGATATGATGAAGACCTGCATGAGGAATAGGCCTACACCTAGCATGCAAAAGGACTGGATATATAGAAACTTCTGATGACAAATAGTACTATTCAATGATCGAGAAGATGATGACCATGGCAGCAACTATGATGATGAATATGTGATGATGACTGGACCAAATGGCTTGATGACTATGGAGAGAGAGAATACCTTCCTAGTTAAGAGGAAGTGTTGATTTATTTGTAACTTTGGAATATATCCTGATGTATATTATCACTATATGTTGTTGTACCCCCATCGAATATTTTTTTTCCTCTTTTTGGGATGTCATTATTTTGTATGGACCTTGAGTTACAAACTCTGTTGTAATTCATGGTAATAGTCCCCGGTATAACATCATGTAATGTATTTTTGGAGTCTCTCTAGGAGAAGTAGACCCTAATAGGGTAAGAGGTCGGCCCCAGTCATGTATTGGTCAGTCACTTAAAGAGTATAAATAGGGAGGCATCCTCCCTCATTTATACACACTTACACTCACTCAAGTTCGCATAAGGAGAGAGAGAGTTACAAGGAGGAGAGATAAATACATGCACACAAATTATTCTTATTGGGTTTGTTCATCTTGTGATACAGTCTTTGTGATGAAACTATTATGAGGAAGTTTGCGGTGTTTTCTCCTTTATGGTTTCCCTAGTGAAAATATTTGTGTCTTGTGTATCTTCTCTATCTTGTGTATCTTGTTGTACTTGTTATTATTTCATATAAATATCCTAATAAAGCTAATTATATTAGAAAACATAACATACCCAACCTTAAAAGAGACACATTCTCTTCATTCTTGTGAGTTTGATCTACTCTTAAAGGAATTCTCATCTTTATTACACTGTTTGAGAGAGGAAGAATTTGTTTTGAAATGTAAACTAACCCTTTAGGGTCTCATAAAGCTAGGTTCCATGTCATTGGGAGATGTAAATATGTTGCTTACAACATGTATAATACAACCATCCTTGAAACAACTTGTATATAATCCTTTTCTGCTTGTATTGTTGGATTTGAGCAATAACCAATAAGTAATCAAACAAATAGCATTGTAGCAACAACATAATGTTCAAGCCTAATAAAGAGATTATGGGAGACATCCAATCTCAATTTGTATCCCTTCATTTTTGTTGGAAGATATAGTAATAAAGGACTAGTAATTGTTGTGTGGACACAACCCATCTTGGATGAACCACATTATGTGTCTCTCTTGTAATGTGTTTTAATATTTGCATATTGTTTATTGTTATTTCCATGCAATATTGTTTTCCTAAGAATTGGTATTAGATCCAAAAGGTCTATTTGGATGTTAAACTCACAAGAAAGAAGGGTTCTTGGTTCAAGTGGGAGCAATGGCAGAAGAAGGAAAGTTCAAGGTCAAGAAATTTAATCACAAAAAATACCATTTAGGGAAGATGCAAATGGTGAACTATTTTTACTAAAAGGATCTATACCTACCACTGGGATGGAAAACAAAACAATCAACGACTATGAAGGATGAAGAATGGGAGGTTCTTGATAGAAAGGTGCTGGTAATAATACAGTTGTACCTAGATTCATCGGTGGCTTTCAATATTTTGAAACAAAAGACAATGGAGGGTGTGATGACTGTATTGGTTAAGCTCTATGAAAAACCATCAACTTCCAACAAGGTATTTTTAATGAAGTGTTTATTTAATATGAATATCTCATAATTGGATCTATTGCTAACCATTTAAATGAATTTAATATGATTACTAATCAGCTAAGTTCTGTAAAAGTTAACTTTGATGATGAGGTTATGGCTCTTATAATCCTATGCTCATTGCCAGAAAACTGGAATGGATTTGTCATGGTTGTAAGTAACTTTGTCCCTGGTTCAAACACTCTTAAATTTGATGATGTTGTTGGTGTTATTATTAGTGAGGAAATGCAAATAAAAATCACAGGTGAGACATCAGGTAATGTGTTGACCATGGAGAGAAGGGGAAGACAAAGGGATACATGAAAGAGTCTAGGTTATCACATCAAGTTTAGAAATGGGAGATCCAAGTCCATACTTGGAAAGATAGAATGGTGGAACTGTGACAAGAGCGGACATTTGAAGAAAGATTGTAAAGCTCCAAAGAAGAAAGGAGACGGACAACATGAGACTACTTAGCAAGAAAACGTAGCAGGTGATGTGTTACAATATGATTTGATTTTTGCATTAGATAATGGTAGTGATTACTAGATAGTATATTCAGGGGCCTTATTTCATGCTACACCTCATAGGAAATTATTTCAATATTATGTTCCAAGTGATTTTGGACATGTTTTATTGGGGGATGATGAACCATGAAAAATTGTTGGAATGGGTAAGGTAAGGATTAAGTTAAATAATGGAAATGAATGGATTATAAAAGATGTAAGGCATATTCCTACTATGAAAAGATATCTGATCTCAACAATGTAGTTGGTAGATAGCGGTTGTTTTTCTACGTTTGAAAAAATGTAGTCGTAGATCACTAAAGGAGCACTGGTAATAACAAAAGGAGATAAGATAGGTACGTTGTATTTATGTAGTCACAATACTGATTATTCTATCTATGTAGCTTACACAGACATAGGTGCAATGTTGTGGCATCATAAGCTTGGACACATGAGTGACAAGGGGATGCAAATTCTTCACCCAAGGAAATTGCTTCCAAATCTGAAGCAGGTAAGTTTGGAATTCTGTGAGAATCGTGTTTATGGAAAACAAAATAGAGTTAGATTTCTCAAGGTTGGGAAACAAAAGAAGAGTGAAAATTTATATCTTTTGCATACATATGTATGGGGACCGACCCATGCACAATCTCTTGATGGCTCTCATTATTATGTTACTTTTATTAATGATGAAACTAGAAAAACTTGGGTTTATTGCATTAAATATAAATATGATTTGTTTGCTACTCTTAAGAAGTGGAAAGCTTTGGTTGAGAATGAGACAGAAAATATTGAAGTGTCTTAGATATGGTAATGAGGTGAATACTATAGCAAGGATTTTGATAGTTTGTGTTCATACAATGGGATTCACAGAGAGAAAATTATCCCAGAAACACCACAAGAAAATGGTGTGTCAAAAAAGATGAATAAGATGATCATGGAGCATGAAAGTTGTATGCGATTTCATGTAGGGTTGTCATTTTAGTTTTAGTCTGATACTGTAGATACTACTGTTTATTTAATAAAAAAAGGGCCTTCAAGTGCTTTGGATGGTGTAATTTTAGAGGAGGCATGGATAGGTAAAAGGTAAACTACTCATTTCTCAGAAATTTTGGTTGTGAATCATTTGTCCATATTGATAAAGAAAATAGAAAAAATCTTGAGGCTAAATCCAAGAAATGCACCTTTATTGGATACAAGGTTAATTATTTTGGTTATCGCTTATGGGATTATGAAAATCACAAAATTATTAGGAGTAGAGATGTGGTATTCAATGAAAAGGTTATGTATAAAGATCAGTTGCAGGGAAAGGAAGAGGAAAAGGAAAACAGAGAGTATACAATGCTTAATGAAATAAAAGAAAATGAAGTGCCAAAGGTACCAGAAAATAAAGAACAACAACAAGTACCTCAAACTCTTGCAGGAGTAAGAATATATACCAGGTTAAGTAGACCACCTGAACGATTCTATCCTTCATTATATTATTGATTGATGACTGATTCCAGTGAACTAGAATGTTATGAAGAAGAAATGCAGGTGGAAAATAAAAAAGAAAAGTGAGAAAGGCATGGATGAGGAGATGGACTCGTTGGTAAGAAACTAGACATGGTATTTCATTAAGGAAATAAGTAGTACAAGGATAGAATTGTTGTAAAGGGGTTTGCACAAAAGTAAGGTATAGATTTTGATGAAATACTTTCTCCTATTGTTAAAATGAATTCAATTAGGACTATTTTAAGTCTATTGGTAGTATAATTATTGCATTTTAAATAGTTAGATGTAAAAACAACCTTTCTCCACGGGGATTTGGAGGAAGAGATTTATATGCAGCAACCACAGGGGTATGAGGTCAAAGGGAAGGAGAATTTAGTTTGTAGGTTGAAGAAGAGATTGTATGGCCTGAAGTAAGCTCCAAGGTAGTGGTATTAAAAATTTGATAAGTTTATGACAAAATAGGGTTATAGTGGATGTCATTATGACCATTGTGTTTATTTCAAGAGGATATATTATGGGAGATATATTATCTTGTTATTGTATGTGGATGATATGCTTGTTGCAGGTTCTAAGATACAGGATATAAACTTGCTAACAATGAAACTATCTATATCATTTTCCATGAAGGATTTGGGTGATTCAAAGAAAATCCTTGGTATGCGAATAACAAGAGACATGAAAAATCACAAATTGACATTATCTCAAGGTGAGTACATAGAAAAGGTGTTTGAGAGGTTTAGAATGCAGAATGAAAAACTAGTTAGTACACCTTTGGCCAACCATTTCAAACTAAGTAAGTATATGTGTCCCAAGACACAGGAAGAGATAGAATACATGTCCAAGGTTCCCTATTCATAAGCACTTGGTAGCTTGATTCCCTATTCATAAGCACTTGGTAGCTTGATGTATGTCATTGTGTGAAAAAACCCAAATATTGCACATGTAGTGGGCATTGTGAGAAGGTATATGAACAATCCAAGTAAAGAGCACTGGAAAGCAGTACAGTGAATTCTCAAGTATTTGAGAGATACCACTTCTCATGTATTATGTTTTGGAGGTTCAGGCATTATTCGAAAGGGATATGTTGATGCAGATATGGAAGGTGATAAAGACACCGGGAAGAGCACCACATGGTATGTCTTTACTGCAGGAAGAACAAAAGTAAGTTGGGTTTTGAAACTATAAAAGGTTGTTGCACTTTCAACAATGGAATCAAAGTAAGTTTCTTCTACAGAGGCTAGTAAAGAGATGATTTGGTTGGAGAGGTTCATGGAGGAATTGGGTAAGAAATAGAAGAATAATAGATTGTACAGTGACAACCAGAGTTCCATTCAGATTGCAAAGAATTCATTATTTCATTCAAAGAATAAAAATATACAATTGAAGTACCATTTCATAAGATTTGTTCTAGAAGATGGACTGTTAAAGTTGGAAAAGATACATACTAGAAAAAATCATGCAGACATGTTGAAAAAGGTAGTAACCAGAGAGAAACTGAGCTCCTTCTCGGTTTTTGCTGGCCTTCAAGAATGAAGGTGTATATGATAAATTTTCTAGTTCCAAGGTTCATAGTATAATCCAACAAGTACAGCAATGGTGGAGTTGTTGTGATCAATCTCCAAGTGGGAGATTGTTGGTTGTGGAGCATGATCTTCCTGATTCAAAGATGTTATTTTAGCTGTGTTTGGATCCTTGATACAAGAATGTGTGGGGGATTACCCCCCGCACTGTATTCATTTACGGGGTATAGGGGGGGGGTTAACGACTATTTTGGGATTCCCCCTAGTAGGTGTTCGGGGGCAGCACCCCCGTAGGGAAAATTTATGAAAAAAATAATTGTAAAATATTGTAATTTCATAGTCATGACTTTACAGGTCCATGGTTTTGGGAAACCCGTGGTATTTTCCCATGTTATTCCCTTTATAAAAGTAAGGTATTGTAATATGGTTGTGTATTGTATTTTAGCATTGTAAAAGCGATATCTATGATTGTGAGAGAGAGACTATGAGAGAGTGAAGAGGAAGTGTAGCGATGTTGCTACAAGTTGTATCCATTCATTTTTGTTGGATGGTATAATAATAAAGGATTGGCAATTTATGTGTGGATGTATCCCGTCTTGGGTGGACCACATTATATCTGTGTCTCTCTTGTAATGTGTTTTAATATTTGCATCTTGTTTATTGTTTATTCTTATTTCTCTACAATCCTATTTTTCTAGCACATCTTGGATGTTGAGTTTGATTATGTCGAAAAAAATTCCCTAATACTCAAATATGAGCACCTTTTAGGCACTTTTGAACACAGGCAGTGGTAAAAAATCATATATCAGCCACTAAAAATAAATGAGCATCATAGTGTTGCAAATTTTGGGTTTAGTTTGAAGGTTGAAGCGACATATATTCCCAATTTTGTGAATAACCATTGGTAAAAATATCATATCCTTACCTTGCATTAGCACCAAATATGCTCTTCTTACATATATGGGCATTTAGTTATGAAAATGAGCCTCATTAGAAAATTTGGGTGGTTTTGGAGGTCATAGCAGTGTCAAAATTGGTTAAAATCAACATCTACATCATCATAATAGTCATATCTTGTAATAGCATCTCTAGAAAGGGGTTTCACCACTGATAGGTCACCTTTGGAAGGGGACCCTTTTGATGAATTTGCTATTCACTTACATTTATACACACTTACACTCACTCAATTTTGCATGAGGAGAGAGAGTGTGTGACAAGGAGGAGAGATAGATAGTTGTAGAATACTTCTTCTTATTGGGTTTGTTCATATTGTGATACAATCTTTGTGATGGAACTATTCTGAGGAAGTTTGCGGGGTTTTCTCCTTTATGGTTTCCCCAGTGAAAATATTTGTGTCTTGTGTATATGCTCTATATTGTGTATATTAGTGTACTTATTATTCTTTTATATAAATATCCCAAACAATATAACTAGATTAGAAAAACTAACATGGTATTAGAGCCTCTATGAAACAAGGCATCATGCAACAACGAAAAATAGGGTTTACTAGTTCAAGGTCTTCTCTATGTAGGTCATCAAGAAAAGAGGGATATGATAACTTATCCAAGAGGGGTGCATATTTTGGTGGAAGCATAATCATATTTGAAAAAGCTTCATTTTTTACCCTGACACTAGTTCCAGAAGAAACTAGGGAATCAAGTTTTAGAGGCTTCCCACCTCAGTATTTAGAAAAGGACCTTGTTGAGAAACTCATCTCAAGGAGGAACATATTTCTCTCCAAATAGAATTCACAAACTCCAAGTTTCGAAAATTATGGTTTCTCTAACAAACCCTAGGTAAGCCATCTCTAGAACTAGGTCAAACACCTCAAATCAATAAGATTTGAATCTTGGCTATTTCCATTTAAGGTTCTCATTTGAAGATGAATCACCATACTCAACTTGAGGACAATATTGGAGGAGTTAATAACTTATGAGCACAAAAGTGACAAATATCCTTGATCCTTGAAGAGAATGATTTGGATCAGTACAACAATGGAGAAGTTCCAGATCTAGAGGGAGATGAGGCTAAGGCTACTCATAAGAAGAAACTGGTTAAGGCCAAGAAAATCATTGCGGATTATAATAAGGATCATCTCATCTCCCATGATTCATCCTTCAACACACCAAAGGAAGTATTTGATTCTTTGAAAAATATGTTTCAAGGAAATAACATCAATTATAAGATGACATTGAGGAACCAACTGAAGAATGTGAAGATATAGAACTCAAAGACTATATAGTCCTACTTCACAAGGGTTGATCAAATCAAGGAACAACTCGAAGCAGTTGAAGAGAATGTGGAAGAAGGAAATATTGTGATGACTAACTTAAATGGCCTCCCAAGACCATGAGATTCATTCATCCAATGGATTTTGGCAAGAAGGAAACTAATCTCTTTCAACCGACTCCGAGAAGAATGCACACAAGAAGAATCTCGGCTCATAACAAGAGAATAAAATATGGGATAAACTGAAGATCAAGCTCTTACAACCCACACTATAAAGAACTACAATAAGAAGGAGAACCACCATCACAACAAGAAGAAGAACAAGAAACAAAAGAAGTTCAAAAAATATCCTTCCAATAATTGATGCTACACTTTTAATGAAAAAGGACAATTTGCAAGAGACTGTCCCAAAAACAATAAGAGACATCGTGCTCACACCATTGAAGATGATGAACCAACAAACAAAGTATTCAAAAGAGAGAAGGATGATTCAGATGAAGAGTATGTGCTAATTTCAACACTCACAGGAACTATCTCACATGGAAGCAATGATTGACTTGTTGATAGTGGGTCATCTAAACACATGATGGGGTACAAAGAATCATTCATAAATCATGGGGGATTCACCTTGTTGAGCAATATATTATCACATTCATTCATAAAGGGGGGTTTTTAATTGTGAAAAACAAGGTCAATATATTATAGGTATTTGGGGGAGGGGATTAGGGTATGGGGGGTTTTTCGGTATTGGGGGGTATAAAAGGGGTTTCTAGTAAAAATAAATAATATATTGTAAAAATAGGAGTTTTTTAATTAGAAATATATATTGGGAGGGGGGCTCAACAAAAGGATTTTTGGAAGTAATTATGAATATCTAATGAAATTAGGGGTATTATTTGATATCCCATGAACGAAGGCACTATAAAATTGTTTCACTAAGTGAAGGCCCCATGTCATCAATATGTCTGAGCATGATTCACCTCACAAGGTGAAACTTGGGGATGGTTATCAATACCCCATAAAAGCAAGTGGAGAAGCTTCATACAAGATAGACTCCAAAAAATATTTAAAGCTGAAGGATGTGTTTTATGATCCAGGATTGAAGAGAAATCTTATCTCCATCTTTGCACTAGATGAAAAGGGAATGAGAGTTCAATTTGTTGATGGCCATTTTATAATGTGGCCTAAAGGAAAGATAATTCAGGATATAACAATGATTGGAGAACAAGACAGAGGCTTGTACAAACTAAAGAGACATCTTAAACAAGAATTGACTCACGACTCAATATAACCAAGTGAAATATGGAACCAACGTCTTGCACATGTGTATTACAGAGCACTACCGATTGCAAGAAAAGCAATCTCAAGACTTCTAGAAATCTAGGAAAAGCATGAAAGAAATTACAAAGGATGTGCACACGGAAAGAATGCAAAGAATACATTTCCCAGTAGTGAAAGTAAAGCTAATGAAATACTAGAGATAATACACTTATGTGTATGTGGGCCCATGTCTTCCAGTTCACTAAGCGGGTATTATGTTTCCTTTATAGATGAATTATCACATAATACTTGGATATTTTTTGAAAGGGAAAAATGAAGTATTCAGTAAGTTCAAGGAATTCAAAGCCTTGGTCGAGAACAACATTGAAAGGAATATCAAGAATCTCTACTTAGATAATGGCAAAGATTTGAACTTGAAATAATTCAAGGAACTCTACAGATATTCTGGGATTAAGAGGGAGTTGAGCACTCCATACAATCCTCAATATAATGGCATTGCGAAACAAAAGAACCGAACCATAATGGAAGCAATGAAAGTAATGCTTCATGACCAGGATCTTCCAATGCACCTTTAGGCAAAAGTATCAAGGACGATTGTGTATGTACATAGATGTACTCCTCATCGAGTACTTGACAGCAAGACTCATGCAGAGGATTTCTTGGGAGAGAAACCAGAAATCAACCATCTTAGAATATTTGGTTTCCTGATGTACATACATATCCCAAAGAAGAAGAGGACCAAGCTCAATCCTTCTAGGAGGAAGGGAATATTTGTAGGATACAATGATAGTAGATACATCAAAGAAATATTGACTATAATTCCCAAGTTTCAATAAGCTCAACATCAAAAGAGATGTAACATTTGATTTGGGCTCGATGTACTCCAAATCCAGGAGGCTACCTATTGAAGAGGTCGAGGAACCTGAAGGAACAAGGGTATAAGGTACAAAAAATGTAGAAACAATTCCAAAAGACCATGAATATCATGACATGGAAAAACCGCAAGATCTTGTAGAGACACATCATGAGAAGGGCTCCCACAAGAGGAAACAAACATGGGAATAGGAGCTCCTACAATATGAAAAAAGGTATGGTGCTCAAGAAGGGATGCATAGAGAAAGGAAAATACCAAAAACTTACAAAAACTATGTGGCCATGCTATGTGACATCATTGATAAGGAACCTTCCAATTATGAAGGAGTTGCAGAAAATAAAGAATGAAAGGATGCCATGATCAAGGAATATTAATCGATTATGAAGAATGATGTTTGGGAGATAGTTCCAAGACCTGAAAGGAAGTATTTCATGACTTTGAAGTGGATATACAAGATCAATCATGCTGCAGATGGTAGCTTCGATAAACACAAGGAAATATTCATGGCATGAGTCTTCTCACAAAAAGAAGGCATAGACTACGAGGAGACATTTGCACCCGCAGCAAGATACACTTCCATTAGATCTATACTTTCATTGGCTACAATTATGAGATGGAAGATACACTAGATGGACATCAGGACAACATTCTTGAATGGTGTAGTCAAGAAGGAAGATACACCATTAGTTCTAAAATTGCATTGGTTGCAATTATGAGATGGAAGATACACCAAATGGACATCAAGACAACATTCTTGAATGTTGTAGTTGAGGAGGCATACATAGAACAACCATTGGGATTCGAGATACATGACATGCATGCTCACGTATGAAAATTGAAGAAGGCATTGTATGGATTGAAGTGGGAACCCAATACATGGTACAAAATTATGGATAACTTCTTGATGAGCCTAGGATTTACTAGGAGTAAGGTGGATTCCAACCTTTACTTTAAGGTTGAAGGAAGGAGACCAGTAATCCTCTTACTATAGGTCAATGACATGTTCCTGATAAGAGAGGACAAACTCATTGAATATGAAAAGAGGAGACTTGCTAGTGATTTAGAGATGAAATACCTAGAGACGATGAACTACTTCTTAGGCATGAAGGTGTGGTAGAGTGCAGATGGGATTTTCCTTGGTCAAGGAAAGTATGCAATGGAGATTTTGAAGAGATTCAAAATGATGTACTACAAGGAATCAAAATTGAATATAGCCACACCTATGGAATCAAAATTGAATCTTATGTGTGATGCTTCATCAAATTCAGTTGATTTCATAATGTATCATCAGTTGATTGGTTCATTGATGTACCTGACGAATATGAGACTAGACATATGATTTTCTATAAACACCCTGAGATGTTAAGTTTTTAATGGTTATTAAAGATCTAATAACATTTTAAAATCATAACATCATAACCATATGCAAAAGGATCACTTAAATATAGATAAGCACAACCACACAAAAGAACACACAGATTTATCCCGAGAAACCTTCGTGGGTGAGAAAACCCAATAGAACTTCCTCTATATAGATGTATCAAAATTAAAAAGACAAGACCCCAAACAGGTGCCCATTATCCCAACATATATGTCTCTCTCTCTCTCCTATGTGTTATACACAAGTGAGTGTGTGTGTCCAAATGAGGAACATGAATCCTCTATTTATACTCTTTCTATCACGTGAATTTTAACCTAACAAGTCAGCCCCACTAAACTAACTGGGCCAACTTCACCTAGGAAGACTCAAAATAGTATTATTATCATATTCATTAGGGTACTATTGACCCGACTTACAATGGATGTTATACCTCCTGAATCTATGATGACCAAATACAATAGTAACATCCCGACAGAGGAAGAAGACATCTCCCTTGGGTACATCAGTAAAATACATTTAAAATATTCTTCGAAGTTACAATATTTCAACACTCTCCCTTAATGACAAGGGTATTTTATTGATAACAACATCATCAACTATAGTAGCACAGAGAGAGAGCATCTGCAACATCATCAAGGTGATACATCTATTCATCATAGGAAGTTTTCAACAATCATCAGTAACTCAAAAATTTACAGGAACATCTTCAATACTAGAACATAATCTTCTACGACACCAATTTTTTGACTTTGATCTTATACAAAACTCGATCGCTTGATCCTTTGTAGCAGCACTTCTATCTTCTTGATCCTTTGCAGCAGCACTTCAATCTTCTCGATCCTTTGCAACAACACTTCGATCTTCTCGATCCTTTGCAGAAACACTTTGATATTCTCAATCCTTTGTAGTAACACTTTGATATTCTTGATCCTTTGCATAAGCACTTCGATCTTCTAGATCCATTGTAGCAACACTTCGATCTTCTCGATCCTTTGTAGCAACACTTCGATATTCTCGATCCTTTACCCCAGTACTTCGATATTTTTGATCCTGTACCATAACACTACCTATAGTACACATGATCTCTTCATGAGATGATCAATCCATATCAATTTAGGACATAGGTCCAAGGATGATGCAATCCTCAATATCCTACTCCCCCTTAACGAGGAGGGTCCATAGCATCGACTGAATAGATCATCCACAAATGAATGCATGACCACATCATCTACAAATTAATGTAGATCTCATCCACAAATGAATGGAGGTACTATCATCAACAAATAAATGCAGGACTCAACACAAACAATCCTTATCTTATTAAAGCTAGGACCACATCTAAGCAAGTGTTATTCTATGACATCTACAAATTAATGTAGGAATACTCTCTATGTAATAGTATCATCTACAACTACAGATCTTGTCCGCAACTGAATGTAGGACTTGTCATCTGAAACTGAATGCAATACTCAACATAGACCATCCTCATCTTGTTAAATCTACGACCACTCCCAAGATATTTTTATACTATGACATATACAACTGAATGTAGGCACACTCTCCACGCGAGGGTATCATCTGCAACTATAGATCTCATTTGCCACTGAATGTAGGACTCAACGTAGACCATCCTCAGCTTGTTAAAGCTAGGAACACTCCCAAGAAAGTATTATTCTATGACACCTACAAGTAAATGTAGCCACACTCTCCATGCGAGAGTATCGCCTATAGGACCATCCTTAGTCAGTAAGAGATAGGACCACTCTCAAGATCAGAGTGTTATTGTCTGTAATACCATCCTCATAAGAGGATACTATCGTCCATAGGTGAATCTCGAACCTCGTCAGAATCTGCAAGCGCACTTGGCCTCTTTTGTACTGGAACATCACTACCATCCCATCATTAATGACAGTCTCATCATCACTCCCCCTTTCTAGGGAGGTTCGTATCATCAACCTGCTCCCCCTTTTCAAGGAGGGTTCATATCTTTGACCTGTTCTTCTTTTTTGAGGAGGGTCCATATCATCATCTTTCCTCCTTACAAGGAAGGTATGTAACATCATCATCACTATTCCACCCTGGGAGGAAATTATTCTACATCATCATCACTGTTCCTCTCTATGAGGGAATTCTACATCATCATCATTGTTCCTCTCTAGGAGGGAAGTCTACATCATCATCATTGTTCCTTGTTACAAGGAAATTCTACATCATCATCACTATTCCTCCTTACGAGGAAGGATCTATAACATCATCATTGTTCCTCCTTGTGAGAAAATTATTTTTTACCTACACCAAGCTTGTCATGGAAGCTTGGTCAACACATAAACAAGTTGCTCATCGATACTCACACACTGGATCTTTATATCTCCCTTATGTACCATATCCCTTAGGTAAAAATATCGGATTTCTATGTATTTGTATTTATCATGGAACACATGATTCTCTGTCATCTTTATACAACTCTTGTTATCACATAGAATCACTATGGTGTCCACCTACAAGTCAAATAGACCTGTCATCAACTTATGAATCCATATGGATTCATAACTAGTAGAGCAAGATGCTATGTACTCTGCTTCAAGCATGATGAGAGAAACAATGGACTGTTTCTTGCTAAACCATAAGATCATGGCATATCCCTGACAATAAAATTTACCAAAGGCTCTCTTTCTATATGCAGCACTTCCTTCCCAATATAAATCTGTATATCCATTCAATATGTATTCATGATCTCTATCATAGTATAATCCAAATTCTATCATACCTTTTAGGTACCTTATCACATGCTTTGCAACTATCAGGTGAACACATATAGGCTTAACTAGATACTAACTCAGGGTGTTCACAACAAAGAGTATATCTGGCTTGGTATTCATCATGTACATCAACATGTTGGTATCCATGGATTTACAATCCAACGTATCAAATATTCTTAATATTTCCACAACATACTTTTTGAAGCCGCATTTCTTCACTACAGGATGAACATGTTGCAATGTAATCAACCTCTTCATGAGATCATACCCGATCTAAAACATCATGGGGTTCTCTTTTTGTCCTCAACACTTCCTCTTTACATATACAATGAGTTCATCATGTCAAATCATCGACATATCCCATTCTTCCGCATTCAACCTTGAACGTCGGAACCCACTCTACTCTTAGTAAATCCTTATTCCATCAGGAAGATGTCCATCCTGTCGTACCATGTTGAACTCGAAGATCTTCTATAGTCACTCCCCCTCAGATGGAGCTTCATCTTCCCTCTGCATTTTGTACTCTATGTATCGAAAAATTCTATACCGGAGTGATAGGTATCATCCTCTTCTACTGATCTTCTATATATCCATCTCAAGTTACTAGATACCAAGATCCTTTATCTTGAACTTTATTGAAAAGTTCCTTCTGCATCCATCTGTGAGCTTGTTTACTTCTATAGGTTTCCATATTCAATCTTGTAGTAAAGTTTAATATATTCATCACTCTATGTGATCCTCAAGCTCCTTATTTAATTGGATGTGCTTATCTATGGGTTCCTTCTGAGCTCATACAAATCCTTTTCTACACATGTGGTTCTTTGCTTGATATATACTTTTGCTTCATAGGATAAGTGTGTATGGTCAATGGAGTATGTTGTTCCATAATCTACTCCCTCTTTCTGAGATAGACCACGAACCTGTATTTGTATACTTGATCCATTATATCCACATATCCTAGGCATCATATGTCTTGGAACCATATCCTAGGCATCATTCCCCATGATCAACTAATACCTTTTTATCACGGCTTACTCCATAGCTGGAAGGGTCTGTATCAATGATGTCACTCAATTGTGCCACATAACTAGAGTGTATACGAGGCCTCTTTAGTTGGAATTCATGTCATACTTTTCTTCATATTTGTTTATCTCTCATTCCCAAGGTGGTATTCATCTCTTGAGGTGGATATGCCGCTCTCTTATATTCTTCTGAAGCTCTTTCTTTTGTCGCGTTGTCTCTAACCCTGGGAGATTCAGTTTCATCTTCATGTGTATTTATTGGAGTGATTCTTGAACTATTATCACTTGTTATTCATAACAAGTCTCATCCTTATTTTCTTGTAGGCGATTGTACGTGATATTCCCTACAAGTCAAATGCACCAGTTGCATCATTTCATAATACATATTAACAATGATAGATTCTTATGCACAAAGATATAATCATGCAACTATTTTATCCAATACAATATTCATCCATATCCTGTATACACATGTAAAATTTCCAGATGCCTGCCATCTCTACCATAACATCATTGATATTGTGTACTAATCCCAATATGTTAGCAAAGAGGTTTCATTCTAGATAAGTAACAATGGATTGTTCTATATCACCATGTGATACTTACCCATAACATGCATATTAGTAGTATATTGTCATTAATGCAAACATTCAATTATTGATAATACATTTCCGTGAACACAACTAAATAATGGCAATTAAAATACTTATCTTTTGTTTGTTTGGTAGACTGCTTGTTGATCCTTATGTCCTGGATCCTTCTATTGATTCTAGGAACCCGTGTACTGGTTCTGAGTGTCACGAATTTCATTCTTTCTTATCCAAATACTAAAATGGATAAGAGTATGATCTTTGTCTTCACCAGTAGAATTCACATTCCTCATCAGTTGAGTAATCTTCAATAGTGTGAGCATGGTGTATTTATTTGACCTCTTCAAGTTGTCATTTGATTTGAGAAACCCTTGTGAAGTGGAATTGTATGGTCTCTAATTTCTGTATCTACACATTTTTCAACTGGTTCCTCAATGTCATCTTTCTATTGATATTTTTCCTTCATACAGGCTTCTCATATTAGAGGAAATTTCAACTCAAAATGGGCCTTTTAACTTTTATTCAAATTCCATGTCATCATGTGTTAGCCAATGAAATTGCTTTAAATTTGAAATACCGTATAGGTCTTAAACACTTTTTTAATATAAATTTGGGGATAGGTATCATAAAAAAAACTACTTTTTTTGTTTGTATTTTTGACATATCTCCCCGTGTTTTTACTCAAATTTCGATCGGGAGAGCTCATTGGATGCAGAATTAAATTCCGCATCCAACGAGTACCCACTCGGCATACTTTTGATGGGCCCTGCTACCCCAAAAACAAGAAATACCTGAAAAAATGAAATGATGACATCATCATTTCATTTTTTTAGGTATTTCTTGTTTTTGGGGTAGCAGGGCCCGTCAAAAGTATGCCGAGTGGGTACTCGATGGATGAAGAATTTAATTCCACATCCAACGAGCTCTCCTGATCGAAATTTGAGTAAAAACACGGGGAGATATGTCAAAAATACAAACAAAAAAGTAGTTTTTTTCTTTTATTCCTCCAAAATTAATAAATATTATTTTATTATTTTAACTATTATTTTATTAGTTCATTTTAGGAGGCCCATTTTGAGTTGAAATTTCCTCTAATGTTGTACCAAACATTTCCTTGGGAGTCTGCAAGGATGATACATGTGAGATCCAATGGAGGCAAAAATAATCCCCTTGGATTTAACTAAATCCTTCTTGTGCTTTGTCTTCGTCTCCCTCTGGATCTGCAACTTCTTCTTTGACATAGTTCTCCAGGTCATGCTTCTTCATGTATGAGAAGCACTCTACAATTTCATTCTTAGAGGTTCTCGGCTTCTTCAAGCTTGTTCTCAAGCTTGGTATTGTTTGTCATCGTGATAAAATGAGAACCTCAAATGGAATTAGAGAGGATAGAAACTACCAATGAGATTGCTTCAACTCGATGTTAGCTTGAAATATTTTCTAGAAGCATGCTTCTAGTGGACCTAGGGTTTGACAGAGAAACCCTAATTTTTCAACTTAGGTATCTTTTAGATCTGATTGGATACAAAGATGTGCCTCCTCAAGGTGAGCTGAGAAGCATACTCATTTTCCAAAAACTGTGAACATAACTACAAAATATCGAATGCCCTAATTTTCCTCGGCAGTAATCTTTGGTAAAAAATTGAAAATACATAGAATGATATAATTCTTCCATAGAAATATGTGCCCTCCTAAAGCGAGTTTGATGGTCCTCTTTTTTCATCTAATTGGTGGATGGAAGTACCCAGAAAAAGAATCCCTAGTTTTCTTCAATTTCTTCTACAGAATTTCATGATCTTGTTTTTTTTGTATCTACAAAATTCCTACTCTTCTAGGTCTAAGACTAAGTTCTAAGCTATATTGGTCTGTATACTTTCCAAACCCATGGGTTATACTAGAATTGGTTTCACCAATTGGGACTTTTGCGAATTTTCTCATGGTGACTTATTTCAGGACTGTTCAGCATAAAGAACTTTTAAATACTTCCATGTGTCCTTGTTTCTCTGGGTATGAAACATTTACCACATAAACTAAATTATGTGCCCTATCTGTAACATCTTGCAAAATTTCATTCAGACCTTCCTAGTCCGAGATATAGAAATTCTCCCTAGGTCACATGTTTAAGGCTAAATTCTGGGAGAGGCTGGAACCCTAAGTTGGAGGAATCATATCTCCTAGATTATAATGAATCTGAGGCTGAAACATTTACACAGGGTACAAAAATATTTCACCTTCGTCATGTCAAATTTTTAACTTCTGATACTTATCCAATGTCGAGTTATAGCGTAATCCCCAACATGACTAGTTTTTTTCTTCTAGGGTTTTCAAGCATGAAACCCTAATCTCCAGTAGTTGTAGCTGTAGTAGTATTTCAGCTGCAAAAATATTTTTTTCAAGGTATATTTGATACCATGTTAAGTATTTAATGTTTATACAATATCTAATAACATTTTAGCATCATAACAACATAACCATATGCAAAAGGATCACTGAAAAATAGACAAACACAACCACACAAAAGAACACATAGATTTATCTCGAAAAACCCTCATGGGGAAGAAAACCCAACAAAAATTCCTCTATATAGATGTATCAAAAGTAAAAATACAATACCCTAAATAGGTGCTCCTTCTCCCAGCATATATGTATCTCTCTCTCTCCTATGCACTATACACGAGTGTGTGTGACCAAATGAGGAACACAACTCATGTATTTATACTCTTTATGTCACTTGAATTTTAACCTAACAAGTCGGCCCCACTAAACTAACTGGGCTGAATTCACCTAGGAAGACTCAAAATAGTATTATGTTATATTCATTTGGATACTATTGACCCGACTTACTATGGAGGTTGTACCTCATGACTCTATGATGACCAAATACAATAGTAACATATCGAAGGAGCAATAAGACATATCCCTTAGGGTACATCAGTAAAATTCATTTAGAATATTCTTTGAAGTTACAATATTTCAACATGAGATAGTTTCTTACAGATTCGAGACATGTTCGCATGGTTGTTGCAAAGCACGTATTGAGGAATGTGAAGCATACAGTGGATTATGATCTCAAGTGTGATCTATACTTTCATTGGCTACACTTCCATTAGATCTATACTTTCATTGGCTACAATTATGAAATGGAAGATACACTAGATGGACATCATGACAACATTCTTGAATGGTGTATTCAAGAAGGAAGATACACCATTAGTTCTAAAATTGCATTGGTTGCAATTATGAGATGGAAGATACACCAAATGGACATCAAGACAACATTCTTGAATGTTATAGTTGAGGAGGTGTACATAGAAAAACCATTGGGATTCAAGATACACGACATGCATGCTCACGTATGAAAATTGAAGAAGGCATTGTATGGATTGAAATGGGAACCCAATACATGGTACAAAATTATGGATAACTTCTTGATGAGCCTAGGATTTACTAGGAGTAAGGTGGATTCCAACCTTTACTTCAAGGTTGAAGGAAGGAGACCAGTAATCCTCTTACTATATGTCAATGACATGTTCCTGATAGGAGAGGACAAACTCATTGAATATGAAAAGAGGAGACTTGCTAGTGATTTAGAGATGAAATACCTAGGGACGATGAACTACTTCTTAGGCATGAAGGTGTGGTAGAGTGCAGATGGGATTTTCCTTGGTCAAGGAAAGTATGCAATGGAGATTTTGAAGAGATTCAAAATGATGTACTACAGGGAATCAAAATTGAATATAGCCACAGCTATGGAATCAAAATTGAATCTTATGTGTGATGCTTCATCAAAGTCAGTTGATTTCATAATGTATCATCAAATGATTGGTTCATTGATGTACCTGACGAATATGAGACTAGACATATGCTTTGCTATGAACACCCTGAGATGTTAAGTTTTTAATGGTTATTAAAGATCTAATAACATTTTAAAATCATAACATCATAACCATATGCAAAAGGATCACTTAAATATAGATAAGTACAACCACACAAAATAACACACAGATTTATCCCAAGAAACCTTCATGGGTGAGAAAACCCAATAGAACTTCCCCTATATAGATGTATCAAAATTACAAATACAAGACCCCAAACAGGTGCCCCTTATCCCAACATATATGTCTCTCTCTCTCTCCTATGTGTTATACACAAGTGAGTGTGTGTGTCCAAATGAGGAACATGAATCCTCTATTTATACTCTTTCTATCACTTGAATTTTAACCTAACAAGTTGGCCCGACTAAACTGACTAGGCCAACTTCACCTAGGAAGACTCAAAATAGTATTATTATCATATTCATTAGGGTACTATTGACCCGACTTACAATGGATGTTATACCTCATGAATCTATGATGACCAAATACAATAGTAACATCCCAACAGAGGAATAAGACATCTCCCTTGGGTACATCAGTAAAATACATTTATAATATTCTTCGAAGTTACAATATTTCAACACTCTCCCTTAAAGACAAGGGTATTTTACTGATAACAACATCATCAACTATAGTAGCACGGAGAGAGAGCATCTACAACATCATCAAGGTGATACATCTATTCATCATAGGAAATTTTCAACAATCATCAGTAACTCAAAAATTTACAGGAACATCTTCAATACTAGAACATAATCTTCTACAACACCAATTTTTTGTCTTTGATCTTATACAAAACTTGATCACTTGATCCTTTGTAGTAGCACTTCTATCTTCTTGATCCTTTGCAGCAGCACTTCGATCTTCTCGATCCTTTGCAACAACACTTCGATCTTCTCGATCCTTTGCAGCAGCACTTCGATATTCTCAATCCTTTGTAGTAGCACTTTGATATTCTTGATCCTTTGCATAAGCACTTTGATCTTCTAGATCCTTTGTAGAAACACTTCGATCTTCTCGATCCTTTGTAGCAGCACTTTGATCTTCTCGATCCTTTACCCCAGCACTTTGATATTTTTGATCCTCTACCATAACACTACCTATAGTACACATGATCTCTTCATGAGATGATCAATCCATATCAATTTAGGACATAGGTCCAAGGATGATGCAATCCTCAATATCCTACTCCCCCTTAATGAGGAGGGTCCATAGCATCGACTGAATAGATCGTCCACAAATGAATGCATGACCACATCATCTACAAATTAATGTAGATCTCATCCACAAATGAATGGAGGTACTATCATCCACAACTAAATGCAGGACTCAACATAAACCATCCTTATCTTGTTAAAGCTGGGACCACTTCTAAGCGAGTGTTATTCTCTGACATCTACAAATTAATGTAGGAATACTCTCTATGCAATAGTATCGTCTACAACTACAGATCTTGTCTGCAACTGAATATAGGACTTGTCGTCTGAAACTGAATGCAAGACTCAACATAGACCATCCTCATATTGTTAAATCTAGGACCACTCCCAAGATATTTGTATACTATGACATATACAACTGAATGTAGGCACACTCTCCATGCGAGGGTGTCATCTGCAACTACAGATCTCATTTGCAACTAAATGCAGGACTCAACATAGACCATCCTCAGCTTGTTAAAGCTAGGAACACTCCCAAGCAAGTATTATTATATGACACATACAAGTAAATGTAGCCACACTCTCCATGTGAGAGTATCGCCTATAGGACCATCCTTAGTCAGTAAGAGCTAGGACCACTCTCAAGATCAGAGTGTTATTTTCTGTAATACCATCTTCAAAATAGGATACTATCATCCATAGGTGAATGTCGAACCTCTTCAAAATCTGCAAGCGCACTTGGCCTCTTTTGTACTGGAACATCACTGCTATCCGATCATCAATGATAGTCTCATCATCACTCCCCCTTTCTAGGGAGGTTCGTATCATCAACCGGCTCCCCCTTTTCAAGGAGGGTTCATATATTTGACCTGTTCTTCTTTTCTGAGGAGGGTCCATATCATCATCTTTCCTCCTTGCAAAGAAGGTATGTAACATCATCATCACTATTCCACCCGCGAGGAAATTATTATACATCATCATCATTGTTCCTCTCTACGAGGGAAGTCTAAATCATCATCATTGTTCCTCTCTACGAGGGAATTCTACATCATCATCATTGTTCCTTGTTACAAGGAAAGTCTACATCATCATCACTATTCCTCCTTACGAGGAAGGATCTATAACATCATCATTGTTCCTCCTTGCGAGAAAATTATTTTTTAACTACACCAAGCTTGTCATGGAAGCTTGGTCAACACATAAACAAGTTTCTCATCGATACTCACACACTAGATCTTTATATCTCCCTTATGTACCATATCCCTTAGGTAAAAATATCAGATTTCTATGTATTTTTATTTATCATGGAACACATGATTCTCTGTCATCTTTATACAACTCTGGTTATCACATAGAATCACTATGGTGTCCACCTACAAGTCAAATAGACCTGTCATCAACTTATGAATCCATATGGATACATAACTAGCAGAGCAAGATGCTATGTACTCTACTTTAACCATGATGAGAGAAACAATGGACTGTTTCTTGCTAAACCATGAGATCATGGCGTATCCCTGACAATAAAATTTACATGAGGTTATCTTTCTATATGCAGCAATTCCTTCCCAATATAAACCTGTATATCCATACAATATGTATTCATTATCTCTATCATAGTATAATCCAAATTCTATCATACCTTTTAGGTACCTTTTCACATGCTTTGCAACTATCAAGTGAACAATGTAGGCTTAACTAGATACTGACTCAGGGTGTTCACAACAAAGAATATATCTGGCTTGGTATTCATCATATACATCAACATGTTGGTATCCATGGATTTACAATCCAACGTATCAAATATTCTTAATATTTCCACAACATACTTTGTGAAGCCGCATTTCTTCACTACAAGATGAACATGTTGCAATGTAATCAAACTCTTCATGAGATCATACCCGATCTAAAACATCATGAGGTTCTCTTTTTGTCCTCAACACTTCCTATTTACATATACAATGAGTTCATCATGTCAAATCATCGACATATCCCATTCTTCCGCATTCAACCTTGAAGGTCGGAACCCACTCTACTCTTAGTAAATCCTTATTCCAACAGGAAAATGCCCATCCTGTCGTACCATGTTGAACTCAAAGATCTTCTATAGTCACACCCCCTCAGATGGAGCTTCATCTTCCCTCTGCATTTTGTACTCTATGTATCGAAAAATTCTATACCGGAGTGACAGGTATCATCCTCTGTTACCGATCTTCTATGTATCCATCTCAAGTTACTAGATACCAAGATCCCTTATCTTGAACTTTATTGAAAAGTTCCTCGTGCATCCATCTGTGAGCTTGTTTACTTCTATAAGTTTCCATATTCAACCTTGTAGTAAAGTTTAATATATTCATCACTCTATGTGATCCTCAAGCTCCTTATGTAATTGGATGTGCTTATCTATGGGTTCCTTCTGAGCTCGTACAAATCCTTTTCTACACATGTGGTTCTTTGCTTGATATATACTTTTACTTCACAGGATAAGTGTGTATGGTCAATGGAGTATGTCGTTCCATAATCTACTCCCTCTTTCCGAGACATACCATGAACCTGTATTTGTATACTTGATCTTGTAGATCCACATATCCTAGGCATCATATGTCTTGGAACCATATCCTAGGCATCATTCCCCATGATCAACTAATACGTTTTTATCACGGCTTACTCCATAGCTGGAAGGGTCTGCATCAATGATGTCACTCAATTGTGGCACATAACTAGAGTGTATACGAGGCCTCTTTAGTTGGAAGTCATGTCATACTTTTCTTCATATTGATTTATCTCTCATTCCCAAGGTGGTATTCATCTCTCAGAGGTGGATCTACCGCTCTCTTATATTCTTCTGAAGCTCTTTGTTTTGTCATGTTGTCTCTAACCCTGGGAGATTCATTTTCATCTTCATGTGTATTTATTGGAGTGATTCTTGAACTGTTATCACTGTTATTCATAACAAGTGTCATCCTTATTTTCTTGTAGGTGATTGTATGTGATATTCCCTACAAGTCAAATGCACCAGTTGCATCATTTCATAATACATATTCACAATGATAGATTCTTATGCACAAAGATATAATCATGCAAATATTTTATCCAATACAATGTTCATTCATATCCTGTATACACATGTAAAATTTGCAAATGCCTGCCATCTCTACCATAACATCATTGATATTGTGTACTAATCCCAATATGTTAGCAAAGAGGTTTCATTCTAGATAAGTAACAATGGATTGTTCTATATCACCATGTGATACTTACCCATAACATGCATATTAGTAGTATATTGTCATTAATGTAAACATTCAATTATTGATAATACATTTCCGTGAACACAACTAAATAATGACAATTAAAATACTTATCTTTTGTTTGTTTGGTAGACTGCTTCTTGATCCTTATATCCTGGATCCTTCTACTGATTCTAGGAACCCGTGTACTGGTTCTGCGTATCACTAATTTCATTCTTTCTTATCCAAATACTAAAATGTATAAGAGTATGATCTTTGTCTTCACCAGTAGAATTCACATTCCTCATCAGTTGAGTGATCTTCAACGGTGTGAGCATGGTGTATTTATTTGACTTCTTCAAGTTGTCATTTGATTTGAGAAACCCTTGTGAAGTGGAATTGTATGGTCTCTAAGTTCTGTATCTACACATTTTTGAACTGGTTCCTCAATGTCATCTTTCTATTGATATTTTTCCTTCATACAGGCTTCTCATTGTACCGAACATATCCTTGGGAGTCTGCAAGGATGATACATGTGAGATCCAATGGAGGCAAAAATAATCCTCTTGGATTTAACTAAATCCTTCTTGTGCTTTGTCTTCATCTCCCTCTGGATCTGCAACTTCTTCTTTGACATAGTTCTCCAGGTCATGCTTCTTCATGTATGAGAAGCACTCTACAATTTCATTCTTAAAGGTTTTCGGCTTCTTCAAGCTTTTTCTCAATCTTGGCATTGTTTGTCGTCATGATAAAATGAGAACCTCAAATGGAATTAGAGAGGATAGAACCTACCAATGAGATTGCTTCAACTCGATGCTAGCTTGAAATATTTTCTAGAAGCTTGCTTCTAGTAGACCTAGGTTTTGACAGAGAAACCCTAATTTTTCAACTTAGGTATCTTTTAGATCTGATTGGATAGAAAGATGTGCCTCCTCAAGGTGAGCTGAGAAGCATACTCATTTTCCAAAAACTGTGAACATAACTGCAAAATATTGAATGCCCTAATTTTCCTCGGCAATAATGTTAGGTAAAAAACTGAAAATACATAGAACGATAAAATTATTCCATAGAAATATGTGCCCTCCTAGAGCAAGTTTTATGGTCCTCTCTTTTCATCTAATTGGTGGATGGAAGTACCCAGAAAAAGAAGCCCTAGTTTTCTTCAATTTCTTCTACAGAATTTCCTGATCTTGTTTTTTTTGTATCTGCAAAATTCCTACTCTTCTAGGTCTAAGACTAAGTTCTAATATATCTTGGTCTGTATACTTTCCAAACCCATGAGTTATACTAGAATTGGTTTCACCAATTGGGACTTTTGCGAATTTTCTGATGGTGACTTATTTCAGGACTGTTCAGCATAAAGAACTTTTAAAGACTTCCATGTGTCCTTATTTCTCTGGGTATGAAACATTTACCACATAAACTAAAGTATGTTCCCTATCTGAAACATCTTACAAAATTTCATTTGGACCTTCCTAGACTGAGATATAGAAATTCTCCATAGGTCACATGTTTAAGGCTAAATTCTGGGAGAGGCTGGAACCCTAAGTTGGAGGAATCATATCTCCTAGATTATACTGAATCTGAGGCTGAAACATTTACACAGGGTACAAAAATATTTCACCTTCGTCATGTCAAAGTTTTAACTTCTGAGACTTATCCAATGTCGAGTTATAGCAAAATCCCCAACATGACTAGTTTTTTTCTTCTAGGGTTTTCAAGCATGAAACCGTAATCTCCAGTAGTTGTAGCTGTAGTAGTATTTCAGCTGCACAAATATTTTTTTCAGGGTATATTTGATACCATGTTAAGTATTTAATGTTTATACAATATCTAATAACATTTTAGCATCATAACAACATAACCATATGCAAAAGGATCACTGAAATATAGAGAAACACAACCACACAAAAGAACACATAGATTTATCTCGGGAAACCCTCATGGGGAAGAAAACCCAACAAAAATTCCTCTATATAGATGTATCAAAAGTAAAAAGACAATACCCTAAATAGGTGCTCCTTCTCCCAGCAGATATGTATCTCTCTCTCTCCTATTCACTATACACGAGTGTGTGTGTCCAAATGAGGAACTCAACTCATATATTTATACTCTTTCTGTCACTTGAATTTTAACCTAACAAGTCGGCCCCACTAAACTGACTGGGCTGAATTCACCTAGGAAGACTCAAAATAGTATTATATTATATTCATTTGGATACTATTGACCCGACTTACAATGGAGGTTGTACCTCATGACTCTATGATGACCAAATACAATAGTAACATATCGAAGGAGCAATAATACGTATCCCTTAGGGTACATCAGTAAAATACATTTAGAATATTCTTTGAAGTTACAATATTTCAACATGAGATAGTTTCATACGGATCCGAGACATGTTCGCCTAGTTGTTGCAAAGCATGTATTGAGGTATGTGAAGCATACAGTGGATTATGATCTCAAGTGTGACTTGAATTAGAATATTAACCTACACAGTTATGTTGATTCGGTTTGGGAAAGTAGTGCCACTTATAGGAATATCACTTCAGGTTGTTGCTTTAGTTTGGGATCTGGCGTGATCTCCACATTTTGTAGGAAGAAATATTGTGTGGTGTTAAGTACAACCAAGGCAGAGTATGTTTCACTTGATATGATAGTTTTGAGGAAGTATGGATGTGGAAGCTACTGTATGATTTGTTTGATCTCTAGTTAGAAGTGACTTGTATCCTCTGCGACAACTAGAGTTGCGTGAAGCTACCGGAGAACCTAGTGTTCCATGAAAATTAAAAGCACATAGAGATAAAGTTCCATTATATCAAGGATATGGTGCAGAGAGGAGTAGTAAAGGTATAGTGCATGGCAACGAACAAGCAGATAGACAATATATTGACCAATCCTCTATCCAAAGTGAAGTTTGAGTTCTTCAGAGAAACACTTGGTATGATCCAGAAAGAGACACATCAAAAGAGGGAGTGATGAGTTCTAGCATAGTCATAGATATAGGTTATCTTGGTGACATAATGAATCCTGTAGGTTTTACTTGGATATAATATGTCATGGTGAAACTCATAGCTTATCCTTGGATGTATGAGTCCTGGCGAAGCTCGTAGGTTATCCTTGGATGTAATCAATCTTGATATGCTAGAGATGACAAGATACCAATAGACACAGATGCATGAGATCTCACATGGGAAATGAGACAAGTTGTCCGAGTGGAAAAGATAATGGAATAGTATGCATGTTTCTCTGACGTAATCATTCCTGTAGGTTATCCTCAGATGTAATCAGTCTTGGAGAAGCTCGCAGGCTATCCTTGAACGTAATTAGTCCTGGTACAGGTTATCCAAAGTGTAAAATATATTCTCGTGGTACACAGGTTTTTTGGATGTAATAAGTCATGTGGGTTGTCCGGAGTGTAAAAGGGGTCCTGGCATGGAATGTAGGTTTCTCAGATATAATAATTCCTGGAAGGTTTTCTAAATGGCAAAGATCCCGGCCACGAGTTGTTCGGATGTAATAAGTCCTTGAGGTTGAACTAGAATGTAAACGTTTTGGCGTGGTATGCAAGTTGTTTGGTTGTAATCATTCCTTGTATGTGTGTGTTCCCATGTTGGATATGATGAGGTCACAAGGAATTTGGTGTGCACCTGGGCATTTCTCCTATGCTGGTAGAACATAGGTTGATCTGGAGAGATGTAATGCACTTGGTGTGCTCCTAGGAGATTCTTGCATAGTGGGAGTTTTAGGTTTTCTTGATGACGTGAAAGATCCTGACATACTCCTATGTTCATAGAATGCATGTTGTCTTCATATGGGATGTGCTCTATGTGCTCTGCATGTTTTATTTTGTTTTGTGCAAGAAAAAGATATGATCTAGATACGATGAGATGATGGTATGAGATGTAGGTTATTGCAGTGGCAATGTAAATAATGGTCCTCGGCTATACCTATGCGATGGCTTGCTCGTGGATATGATGAAGACCTGCATGAGGAATAGGCCTACACCTAGCATGCAAAAGGACTAGATATATAGAAACTTCTGATGACAAATAGTACTATTCAATGGTTGAGAAGATGATGACCATGGCAGCAACTATGATGATGAATATGTGATGATGACTAGACCAAATGGCTTGATGACTATGGAGAGAGAGAATACCTTCCTAGTTAAGAGGAAGTGTTGATTTATTTGTAACTTTGGAATATATCTTGATGTATATTATCACTATATGTTGTTGTACCCCCATCGAATATTTTTTTCCTCCTTTCGGGATGTCATTATTGTGTATGGACCTTGAGTTACAAACTCCGTTGTAATTCATGGTAATAGTCCCCGGTATAACATCATGTAATGTATTTTTGGAGTCTCTCTAGGAGAAGTAGACCCTAATAGGGTAAGAGGTTGGCCCCAGTCATGCATTGGTAAGTCACTTAAAGAGTATAATTAGGAGGCATCCTCACTCATTTATACACTTACACTCACTCAAGTTCACATAAGGAGAGAGAGAGTTACAAGGAGGAGAGATAAATACATGCACACAAATTATTCTTATTGGGTTTGTTCATCTTGTGATACAGTCTTTGTGACAAAACTATTATGAGGAAGTTTGCGGTGTTTTCTCCTTTATGGTTTCCCTAGTGAAAATATTTGTGTCTTGTGTATCTTCTCTATTTTGTGTATCTTGTTGTACTTATTATTATTTCAGATAAATATCCTAATAAATATAATTAGATTAGAAAACATAACATACCCAACCTTAAAACAGACACATTCTCTTCATTCTTGTGAGTTTGATCCACTCTTAAAGGAATTCTCATCTTTATTACACTGTTTGAGAGAGGAAGCATTTGTTTTGAAGTGGAAACTAACCCTTTAGGGTCACATAAAGCTAGGTTCCGTGTCATTGGGAGGTGTAAATATGTTGCTTACAACATGTATAATACAACCATCCTTGAAACAACTTGTATATAATCCTTTTCTTCTTGTATTGTTGGCTTTGAGCAATAACCAATAAGTAATCAAACAAATAGCATTGTAGCAACAACATAATGTTCAAGCCTAATAAAGAGATTATGGGAGACATCCAATCTCAATTTATACATTGGTTTTGAATTCTAAATTTAAAATATTAACTACAACATGAAGGGATGTGTCCATCCTATCTAAGGATTTATCCATTATTGAGGAGTTCATTAATGATGATCATTGGTGTCTACAAAGGTCCTTAGGGATTAGTTTATTTTCATATGGAATCAATGGATTTGGATGGATTATGATGTGGGAAATATTTGGTACATATTCATTACCATATGGACATTTTGAAGGTTGAGTTGGCATTAAGTGGGAATTCCTTGCTATTTGAAGGACTCTAGGCCTTTGTTGGTATCCTTGTAGACACTAATGTATGGTTTTGTGGACATCTCTTGTTTGCATGAGGGATTCTCGCTTCCTCAAGGAAAAATAAAACTAGGTGGGAACTAAGGGAGGGTCACTAGACAATTCACAAATGACTACCCAATGAAGTCCATTGAAAATTCTTAACAATGAAATCACTTCTAAGGATTACAATTATTATGAGTGATCCTTCTAGGAGAAATTTTGAAGCCTATAAAGAAAGTGATTAGATCTCATTATGACTCAAGCAAGAGAAAGTTTGAGATCTACTCATCTACATCTTATTTGGGTTTTCTTCTCTTTTGGATTGGCGTCCAAGGGTTTGTGTTGCTCTCTCCCTCTCCCTCACACATGACCATTCATAGTGCTACCATGAGCATGTTTTCTGTTGGGCCGTGACTGTTTGAGCTACTAAATTTTGGGCCATGATTTTTATAGCTAGTAACTGTTGGGTATTGACTGTATGAGCTGCTAACTGCTAGGACGTGACTATTTAGCTGAGTTATGAATGTTTGTATCATGCTAGGACATGCTATGACTATTGAAGTTGGGCCATGCCTTATTTAAGCATACTAGGGCTAGGTCGTGATTGTTTGACCCTACTTAGAATGGTCCATTATGAACCTGCTCAGTTGAGTCATGACCATTGTTGATATAGTCTAGGAATATTGTGATTGTTCTGAGGTCTGTTCAGTGGCTTGTATACTTGATGGTGTCCACTGTGACTAATTTAAGGGATAGAGTGTAGGGTGTGTCCCTGGTGCTACCTACCATGATAATTTTCTTAATATATTGTAGCAAGTCATGACTTATTGAGCTATTTAAAGAGTGCCTTTNTTTAAGGTATAGAGTGTAGGGTGTGTCCCTGGTGCTACCTACCATGATAATTTTCTTAATATATTGTAGCAAGTCATGACTTATTGAGCTATTTAAAGAGTGCCTTTTCCCCTTCTCTGCCCTTTGAGATTGTTACCGCTATGTATGAAGGTGTTATTATCTAAGGGTGTATGGTTTACGTATTCCTTGCTAATATTTGATTGTTGTATGACTTTCCTAAAGACTTTCATTTATTGTATCAAGGATTTGAAGTTTCCATCCTCATTTCTGGACTATTTTGATTAACACTTTGAGGTATGTACGTGTCTAACTCTACCCTACAAAAATCTATCTCTCTCTCTTAGGTATGCCCATTATTTTTTTAGTGACTTGTCTCCTAAGAGACAAAGTCTAATATGAAAAATAGATTTGATTATAAGGACGGTCCAAACCAAAATTTCTTTCTCCTTTAGTGATGTTAATTTTTAATTTTGTTTAACTTGTTCATTAGTTTAATAATGTTGTTGTTATTTATTGTCCTTGTATGCTTCAACTTTAACACATGGACCTTTGGGGAGTATTAAAGTTGAAAGAGATGAACATTATGCTTAAATTTATCTTACTTTGCCACTGCTATACTTTTACTTCATCATTTTGGTGAGTAGATTTGCATTATTGCACAAGTTAGTTAAAATTAAAAATAAAAAAAATCTAAAACTTTAAAAAAATCTACAGGTTTCAATAATAATAATATATGGGAATATGGTTAAGCCCAAATTAACTAGCTGGGAAATAACAAATGTGATCATAAGAAAACGCTTGGGTTGTTCTACAAATGACAAGTTATGATAACATGTGACAAAAACAAGATCTTAGGTCACAATGATGACTTGTAAGTATATCACAAATGTTATCTCATGTAGATTATTTATGATATTCTTTACTCCAAACTTGTTTTGCAGGAGAATAGGTTAAAGATTCAATAAGACTTCCCCGTAATTCATCAACTTTAATTTT
Source organism: Pseudotsuga menziesii (assembly GCA_001517045.1). Classification (NCBI taxonomy): domain Eukaryota; kingdom Viridiplantae; phylum Streptophyta; class Pinopsida; order Pinales; family Pinaceae; genus Pseudotsuga; species Pseudotsuga menziesii. Next base: position 190,581 of record LPNX010558660.1, read on the forward strand.
TAGTGGAACCATAAAATAATAGCATAGAAAGTGCATAGATGAAACAACTTACAAGAATTAAATCATTTTTTTGCGCAACCCAGAAAAATATCACGGTCATTACTGCAAAGTATGTTCCCAAAACAGCCCTATTTGTAAAAATTTCCTTCAATTTACAACTATTAGAATAATGGGACAACTTGACATCATCCTTATAAATAGTCATAATTGTACCTAGTAAAGAGGATATGAGAGTGCAATATTGTCTTGAAATTGATACTTGTGATCTTTTAGCATCAATAATCATGCAGTCATGTTGTTGCAAGAAATCATAAATATTCAAACCATTTGTTGATTGCTATGTTCTTCAAGAGAATGACTACTTACTATGATTCATTTGTGACCAAAATGGGTAATTTGAACCTCTAGTTTAATAATCAAAACAACATAGATATTACAAGAAGCATGTTTAGGTCTTCAAGCTACTAAAATATGACATCAAAAAATAGATCATTATCTAGAATCACTGAGTTTCATTCATGCAAGAGAATCAAATAGATCAATTTGTGTGTGATATTCCACCTTAGATATCCCCTTGTGGCCTTCATCAACTTTCATGGAAAATTTTATCATGCAGTTCATCATTGCCTCCCATGCAAATAGTCTATCAAAGAAATATAAATATATTCTTTGAGTAGAAAATGTTTTTACAATCAATTTTAATCATAGAAGATATTTCTTTAACTTAATGAGTTGTTCTATTGCACCTTATACCAAGCCAAGGTAATTTTTAACTGATAATTATGGGGAATTTATGGCTGCTAAGTATTTGTTGAAGACAACCTTTGATAAAGGACAATTTCAGATCCAAGACTTTGGAGACTCCTTGCTATAGTTATCTCTTGGATGAATAATCAATTCCAGATTTAAAACATTATTTTACTTCCATTGGATGAGCAGCTCAAGGAGATATCCAAGAAGTTTTAGGTGATCACTTACTCACATGTGTTCAGAGATATGCATACCTCATCTGATGCATTCTCAAAGGTTGGGCTTCTGCTTCCAACTAAACAAGTATTGTTGGAGGAATTACTTAATGACCACATATCTAATTTTAGACAAGAGACAATTATACTTTAATATTCTATCATTTAAGTATTGATTTTTTTTTATTGTTGGCATCTCATAGATCTATGTTATATGTCAGTATGAGGACATTTTAGAACTGTTGAAATTTAATAGAAATATAATATAATTTTTCTAATGTATCTGGGCCACTAGGCGTTTCCTTTTCCTTTTCAAGTGCCTTCCCACATGTTCCTCCACATGAATGTGGAGTATGATAAAATTAAATTTTTGGTTCTTGCACCTTCCCACAAAAACAATAGTAATGAAGATCATCCCGGAATGAAAGTTGTGTAGACTAAAAATTGGGGCATCTCCATTTAGGACCTGACTTTCTTAGTTAACTAATCTATAGAGGATGTAACTCTTGATAGGTGTTACTATATCATATTCATTTTTCTAAAGAAAAGAAGGAAACACTAATATAGAACACGATGACTAAATATATAATGGGAAAAAATCCAAAGATATCTCCCAACCATACAACCATTATTATCATCAAGTACCCACATATTGTTACAAACATGGGCATGTTATTGTGTTTTATTTTATTTACATATTAAGTTTAATCTAGCATCCTAGAAAGTTCTATAGGTGTATATTGCTAATCATACAACAACAACAAAACCAATATGTTATAAAGTGATTTTAGTGTAGATAATAAAAAAACTAGAGACAAGGAAAAGATCATCATATGATTTATTAAGCTCCCTTATAAACATGAATCTCTAACAATTTTAAAAAGTTAGGAAGTAAAAAATATTCGGTATGTATTGACGCTTAAAATTTTTAAGATTCTTTTTATAAGAAATTGGAAACATGGTTTGTTGGGTTGGTGAAAGTAAGATGATTCTAAATCCACCAATAGGGTTTAAGTCTCTCTAAAGACATCTTTGTGCTTGTGTTTGTTCTTTTTTTGTGTTGTTTCAAGGAATTCTGCAACCGGTGCAGACAATGCTTGTTACTCTACACTATATGATACAAGCATAGAAAATAAAACCACAACAACATATCCTTTCCCTAGATAGTTAATTTACTAAACATGAAACCACTCTCATAACTCAGATCTGAATACTTTTTGTCCTTGTTCCAATATTCTTGATGCAATATTCAATACCTATAGAGAAACATCAAAAGACAAAACAACAATATGAGAGCAACAAGATAAATTAACAATCTATGCTAGTGATCAAGGAATCTAACAATATTTAATTGATTTTGACAAAAATCAAGTATGGGAAAGCGGAACACTTTTGTATTAATGAATAAAGAAGGTAAATCTACAACCAAGTCCTTGATGTTTCCAGCTTTGTCTTCCACAATGGACTTATAATACTCCTCACTCACAACAAGCTCTTCTCACATAGACTCACTCAAACTTGCCTCTATACCAGATCTCAGTCCAATAGCATAAGGATGCTTTCTTTGGTCTCCCCTCACTCCCTCCATGAAGGATTCATTTATAGGCCAAATGAGATGATATTCACTTGGGAAATGGATAGGAGATGATCCCTATAGGTGATGAAGTTGAATGCCACCTCTCCCTAGCTAGTAGGAACCAAATCCACGGAGCCTTTCATACAGAAGCTTCTAGAATCTTCTTTTTTTCTTATTTTAAGTCCACAAGCACTTTTTGCTTAAGGGAGAGATGCACCGACAATTTTTTCTCAAACGGAAAGAGCCCCAATAGTTCCTAATGTAAAGAGACAAAAGGTGTCGATGCTCTGTCATAACTGGGTAAGTGCACCGGTCTCCTCAAAGATGGAAAAAGGTCACCATAAGAATCTCTTACCAGTCTCTCTGAAGGGTAATCAAGAAACTAGTGGATATTTTAGGTGCAACAGAATTCCCCCCAAAGTATGAAGCTAGAAGGATATGATAGGTAAAATACTTTGCTAGACATCAATCCGGTATTAGAGGCAATAAGATATGAGATCACAATTGACACAAGACCAGTAAATGACTTATCTGACTCAATCATGATTGCAAACCAATACATTGCAGATACATGAAGATGACGATGTCATGGATACCAAGAATACACTGTAGATCCATGATCAATGACATAGAGAGCGGAACATGGCTACGGAACATACAAAGTATATCCATGTTATTCAAACCCAATACTGGACATAGCCACCAAACATACAATGTGGACCCATGTCATGACTCCAAATAATCTTCCATCGCAACCTGAGGATAGGAAATTATGAAGATGAAGCCTAATTGCTCAGGGTCTTCATTCCAATCTCTAACCGATACGATTCTAGCCATGTGAATAGATGTATTGACATCGAACATGGTAGAAACCACTTGATTACCAGTCATTGATGTATACTATTAAAAAGTGGAAGGGAAAACACCATTAATGTTAATGATCCCCAAGGTATCTCAATACATTCCCCCAAGTGTGAATAGAAGTTTTGAATTTGAACACTTGATAGAATCTTTCAATCAGAGGTCATTGATGAAAACATGTTGTTGAAAGTGAGGAAAACTGCCATTGAGGAATGCAGTATTCAAGGTACTTGACTAGGTTTCTAAATCTAGTTCTTGGATGATGTGTTAAAGTTGACAGGAATAGACTCGTCGAAGGAGGGACATGATTTTCCCCCCATCATCGACACAAAACATGGAACAAAAGTTGATTTTGAAGTGATGAGAAAACCATGAAACGTAACTCAGACACAACTGATTTGGTAGGAAGGTAAATTTACTGACAAGCTGAATTATCGAAGAGACATCCTTTGAACAATTAGCAGCACGACAAATGACTTGGAAACATTGACTTGACGAGATAGAAACTAGATGTAATGCAGGGAATATGAAGAAGCATTCTTTTAATTGACTCAGAGGAGTTAGGTGACTCGCGAAAGTGGATTGAATTAGAGACAAGATGAATACCCAAATTTTCAGATATGCAAATGAAGACAGGTGCCATGTTCAAAGGTGGACTATGAACTACCATAAATACAAATGGAAAAATATTCCCCTTTTCTTTAATTTCCCCACCACCAAGGATGAGTTCCTCTTTTCATTTTTACAAGTTCAAGGAGGGTAACAAACACCCGTTGTAGCTCATCAAGCGATGAGTCCATTCTCACATGTTTTATGAACCTGAAAAAGGAGGGGTTCATTCCCAGAAAGAGTCCTTGATCATTTGATTTTATGATTCTGATGAAAGTGAACTCAGCATCGTTCATTTTTAGAGATTCTGAACGAAAACACAGAGACTCCAAAAGGTCATTTTTTGTCATATTTAGTCCCTATGGCCTGAAAAAGTATAATGCCTTGGAGAACTCCTCTAGATGAAATCAACCAAAGCGTTCCCTTTTTGTCAATAGGCCTAATCGGTTCGAAAAAGAGATAATCTACCACCGCAAGTATGTCGTTCTAATAATTTTATAAGCGTGAACGTAACAAGTTCGCTTGGTAATCTTTTTGTGTTTTTAAGAAGACTGAAAATAGCTTAAATATAACTCAATAAAGGGTTCTCTTTTTCATAATCCAATTTTAACGAGTCTAAAAAGAAGCAAAAAAGGACTCTATACTCTTTTACTAGATTTTTAATGAGCATGCAAAAAGTATGAAAAACGCTCGGCACTTTTTCATTTTTACCCTAAGTATGAAAAAGACAAAAAAGAACTTGAATCATAGCCACAAGCTTTATGAATTTCACTTGAAAACTTTGAAAACCATGTTAAAATAAATTTCATCAAAAACTATAAAAAAAATGATAAAAACCCATAAAATTAAAGTAATTTTATTATAATAACAAAAATAAAAAAAGTTAAAATTACTATAAATAGGTGTAAATTGGAAAACGTTTTACCATTTGTGTTTTTACCATAATGAGACGGTGATTTTCATGAAAAGGAGTTGATATTCAGGTGTTGATTCCATGATTTATAATTCGTCTTTCTTTGAGATGTTTGGAGCAGGTAAGAGTCAAAACCTTTCTCTTCACATTTACGGTGCCATTTTTTGATTTTCGACCAGTTTTTAGGGTTTCTTGAGTGTTTTCGAAATGGAACTGCATGCTCAGGATGACGCCTTTTCTTCTGTTGGGTTCTACGTCGACGCTTTGATGTGCTGGTACATAGGCTTCGAAGGTGCTCTGTCCACAGCCATCAAAGGCACCGGCACCAATGCTTTGATGTTCTGGGACATAGGCGCCGAAGGCGCTCTGTCCACAGCCAGCAAAGGTTTTGATGCTTTGTCTATGTGGAGAAAAGGCGCCGACAGCCAGGGTAAACAAAAAATCTCATTTTTGACCATTAATTTTCAATTTGTTTTCCTTCCCTCAACCTTGATGTGTGTCTAATGCATGTTTAAAATCTTTTTGTAGGAGAAAAACCACCCAAACCATGGTGATTTGGAAAGAAAGCGAACATGAAACCGAATATTTCCAAGCGGTTAATGACCCACCCACTATGAGAGCTCTTTGAGACTATGGGATGCTTAAGTATTTCAAAGTTCCTGGAATGAAGGCATATATACGCCTTCTAGAACACATCATTGATATGTGGGACCCTGACCAACAACGTTTCATGGTTGGGACCCACACACTGAGCATAGACATAGATGACATAAATTTCCCGACCGAGTTTTCTTGCATAGGGAGATAAGTAGTTATGTTTGGCCCACAGGGCAGTGATTCTACATTGGATGATTTGATTGATAGATACTGTTCGTTGGGGACACATTCCCAAGGGGGGGGAATCCTTATAAAATGGATAGTAGATCGACCTTTGAGGATAGTGATTTACACTATTGGGAAGGTTGTTGGTACCATATCAGCCCTTTTGACCACCAGGGCACACATGTTATATGCCATAGAATGTATGGCACCCACAATATTCAACTGGTGTGAAGGTATGCTAGTCAGCTTAAAGGACCAATTAAACAAGTGCAGACGGGGAAAATCAAGCAGTTTGGCTATGGGGAAGTGGTAGTATATTTCTTCCTAGAGAGGGTACCATTGATGAGGCCCTAGGTATCCATGATAAGGATATATTCCAAAGATCTCAGGATGGTCAGGTGGGTACTCATCATGGCCCGTCACGGTGGTGGAGGTTCGAAGGTTTCTTATGGACCAATCTTATTTCGTTGGTTGCAAAACTAGTTACGATGATAGAAGACTATGCTTATGAGGGAGCATATTTCCACCATGACCCTAAACTTCAATTGCGAGAGGGAGAGGAGTGGGATGATAGAGGTAATAAAGATGTTACCGTTCATGTTTTTAATTTTTCAATTTTTATTTGATTTTTATCTTGCAATGTTGAGATATGTGAAAATGACTTGTGAAGACATTGGACCTTCTCGCCCAGCTAGAGCATTGCCTATTGAAAGGTGAGTAGTGGTCAAAGAGATTGAGATCCACCATGAAGAGGTGGGTGAGGAGCTCTGGGAGAACGAGGAGAACTTGCAACGCTTTCCTATAGGGATCCCAGATATCTCTACTGATGATTTACCCAAACGATACCAATGTTAGACCATGGGAGTTTCACGCAACTTTTCTAGGCTACTCCATAGAGTGGCTCAGGCCGTGGTGTGATATCATGAGTACCATCATGAGGATTAGTCCACAGAGTCTTTTTCATTTTTGTATATGTATTTACACTAAAAGATTAGACGCTTCAGTTTTTTCCCCATATATATGTGTTTTGAAACTATGACAATTCTAAACATTGGGTGATCTAAAAGCTTGATGCTTCAGCACATTTTGTATCTCAACTTTATCTTTTATATATATATATGACAAAATTTATTTACAGATGTGTATACAAAATTTGATGTGAGAATGTCACACCTACTTATGAATTCAGATGCATGTTTTTTATGTTATAATGAGCTTAACTATGAACAATATACCAATCTAGGACAAAATTTTCTAGGGAATCTGCCACATCATTTAAATGTCTTGGAATGTGTTGATATGAAACTTTCTCAAAATACCTTTCTAGGATCCTAACCCTTCAAAATATACGCAGGACAAAGGGATTTTGGATGGTGTAGACTCGGTTTAACTGATGCACAACAAATTTCGAGTCTAGGTAAACCATAATCTCTTTTACATCATTAGCTAGGGATTCCGTCAACAATCCAATCACCGCATGATACTTTGTGAGATTATTGGTGGAGGAACCCAAACAAACACCCCCTACACTCACCAGATCACCTGTAGGAGAGTATAGTACCCAAGACGCTGATGCAAGATTCAATTTGTAACGATTATCACCGTCTGCGAAACCGATAAAAGTGGTCATCTGTCCATTAAACATAATACTTACATAAGTAGGGTTGTGAAAAAAACACATATTATATCACAAAAAAAACACACTTTTTAAAACAAGACACACAACACTCTATAAGCATTATTTACAAAGAGCCTATGCTAGATGACCTAGCCATAGTATCTTTTGAGGTAGAGCCCATTGCGGGGCTCTCCCAAGGGTATCCCATCATATTCCATTAGCTCATATGCACCTTTTCCAAAAACACTACTAATAATGTATGACCCATGCCACATAGATTCTAGTTTCCCTGCCCCCATCTTATAATGTTTCTAGTCATAAGTCAAGATCAGATCTCCTTCATTAAACAAGTGGGGTTGAACAAATATATCATATTGGGATTTCATTCATCACGTGTGTGCCTCATTTTCTAAAGAAGCATCACAGCGAGTTTCGTCAAGCTTGTTTAAATACAAAAACCATTCATTTTCTAGTGTGGTGTTGGGAAAAATTTCCACTGCGAGATTTAGAGAAGGAATTCCGCACTCTATTGGAAGAGTGACCTGTAGTCCATACACTAATTGAAATGGTGTGAAACCACTAGAAGTTTTTACAGTAGTCCTATAGGCCAAAAGCACAGAAAAAAGTTGCAAATTCCAATTAGATTTGGCCTGCCCTACCATTTGTTGAAGCATGGCGTTTAGAACTTTATTAATCGCTTCAACCTAGCCATTGTCCTATGGGTAGTAAGGCGTAGATTTATCATGGTGAAACCCTAACTTTGCACTAAGTTCTGCCATCATGTTATTTTGGAAATGTGACCCATGATTGGTCACAATGGCCCTAGGAATTTTGAATCAAGTAATGATATGGTTAAAAAGGAATAAAGAAATTGTATTTCCATCTTCAGCATATGTGGGCATAGCCTCAGCCCATTTAGTAAAGTAGTCCATGACCACAATAATGTAGTCATTCCCCCTAAATAAGGTGGGTCTATAGTGCATAGAGTCGAATCCCCATTTTTCCAAAGGGCTAAGTTATATGACAAGATGAAGCGGAGCTAGATGGGTGCACTTCTTAGAGGTAAATAATTGACAAGGTGGGCATTTCTTGACAGATTCAATACAATATTTGAAAATCGAAGGCCAGAAATACCTTGCACACAAGATCTTCTGGGTGGTATCCAACCCATAGAGGTGACCACCATAAGATCCAAAGTGCCAATCATTCAAGACGATTTCAGTTTCTTCATGGGTGAGACAATGTCATAATATGAAATCAACACCATGGCAGTATAAGGTATCATTTAAAATGAGGTAATACTTGTATTGGTAGTGGATGCGACGATGCTCATCATGAGTGGCATTAGGCTGATATCGTTGAGTCTAGATATAGAGATTAAGATCTCCATACCAGGGATCAATCATACTAATGAGGAACAAAGATTCATAAGGTAATGAATCGATGGGATCTGTTTTCTCAGTAACAAGGGGAAGGTCACACATAAGCTAAATGAAAACTAGCGACTTCTTGGAAGTGGTTTTAGTAAATTCAAACTCAAAATCCTGGAGAATGACAATCCAACGTGATTATTTTCCCCCAAGTACTTGACAGTTCAAGACATAATACATGGGGTTAGAATCTGCATAGATAGCACTAGTTGTGCGGAGCAAGATGTAATGACTAAACTTCTGGACTGCGATGACCGTGGCCAGAGAAAATTTATCCACATGTGAGTATCGGTTTTCAGAATCTGGAATATTCTTACTAGCATAGTAAATCACATCATTCCTGGTCATGTTCATCAGTCTGAACTGATACCATACCAATAGTCGAAAGGGATGCAGCCACATACAGGGAATAATCCTTTGTATAATCAGGTGGTTGTAGCATATGTGCATGTGTAAGAGAATGATTGAGGTTGTTGAATGCATGTTGTGCAAATTCATCCCAAACAAAAAGAGTATCCTTTTTTAACAACCACATGAAACCATGTGTCTTTTCAGTGTAGTTGCAGATGAAACAACGTAAAAAAAATTCCTTCCCTTGCAAAATTTGGGGTTATGTTATGCCGATGGGAGCGGGTAAAGCCAAGATGGCTTCAATATTCAAAGGGTCAATATGGATGCCATCCTTGAACATGATGAAACCAAGTTGTCGGCCAATTTTGACACAAAAAACACATTTATGTGGGTTTAAACGAATGTGGAAATGTCGACATCTAAGAAAAATATCTCTTAGATGATCAACATGGTGATCTCGCTGCTTCGAATGAGCAGGAAGGTCATCGAGATAAGGTTCCAAAAAATGTTTAATGCCGTGGAAATCATATGACATGGCGCGTTGAAAAGTAGCACCAACATTTTTCAAGCCAAAAGGGAGTTTTCGATAGGCAAGGATCCCCCATGGGAAAATAAAAGTCATCTTATGTTGATATGAAGGGAGAATTTCGATTTTATATGAAGGGAGAATTTCGATCTGATTATCGATGGCACTCCTAGCATAGTTATCGATAAATTGATCGATGTAGGGGGTGGGGAAGTTTTCTTTTGGAGAAGCCCGATTCGAATCCCAAAAATCGATACAAACCCTAATAGTACCCTGCTTTTTGGTCACAAGAATTGTGTTGGACACCCATTCAGTCAAGGGCACAGGGTAAATGAAGCCGACTCTAAGAAGTTTTTAAACTTCCTCCTTGATGCTTGTTGCTTTTCGTGAATGTACCTAGCGTAATTTTTGTCAAACTCGATTGGCAGTATGGTAGGTTTTAATCTCATGAATGACAATGGAGGGATCAATCCCTGGAATTTATTCATAAGTCCAAGCAAACACATCTCTAAATTCCTTGAATAAGGCCGTATAGGATTGAATCTCTGAAGGTGAAGGGTTTTGTCCTATTTGAATATTCTCTGAAACACCAGGTTTCACTGATATACCCATTGTAATCGTTTTGGTAATATTACATAAATTACCCTCAGACTCGACACCACAAATGAGGATCGGGGACTAAGGGTCCATGACTATATCAGATGAAACCACAGATGCGAATTTATCTTCTACCACATGGAAAATGGGAAGGAAAGAAGATCTATCATGATGATATTTCCAAGGAATCTCTTCTAGGGACATAACTTCCATGATGGATTAATCAGAGGGGAGTGTATGCGAAAGAAAATCTAGAGACAAGGGGGGTGTCTATCCAATATGGTAGGTGATACGAATCTGAGGCCACCAACAAATGATCGTTGGTGGTGGGGTCATCGATAGTTTGAATGGAATTGTATAATTTCTGAAAAGGATTCATCGATGCTGATTCAAGAATGGAATTTCCTTTGTTTATGATAGAGGTAGAAATAATATTTATGGATGCGGACTGTGAAATAGGAGGAGTATTTGATAACAAAAAGACTCCCATGAGTGAAGAGTCTTTAAGAAGGCCTACGCCAATGTTCTGATATTACGGGGTATTCATAAATGGAAATTTGTTCGCATTGTTCGAAATGGAATTTGGTGAAATGAAATCTAACTGGTCTATCGTAACAATCCTTCCTAGGAATGGGAACTAGACAATCCACAAAAATGGATGAGGCTACAACTTGCATAGCATAAAACCAATTGTGACCTAGGAGAAGGTTGTAATCCAAAGGAGCATCAACAACTTCAAAATGAATGGAAACTGATTTCCCCCCTAGTTCAATCTGGAGAGTGGGAAATAATCCATATGGTTAAAATCCGTGACCATCAAAGGCCTTCAGTGTAGTAGGTGAACGATTAATTTCAGGAGAACCAATGGATCTCCAACAAGACAGAGACATAATCAAAGTAGAGGCTCCCTCATCCAATACGGTACACTAGATGTTCTTTCCAGTAACCTTTGTGGACAACTAGAAAGCCAACTGATGTGAGAGCCTAGTTTTAAAGTAATCCAACTTGAAAGTGATGATTTTACTATTCTCAGGATCCAAAGCTCGAAGGGTTGTTAGCAAATTCTTTCGTTGTGTGGAACAAGTTTGGAGTACCTATAGAGCTGGCATAGCGCAAGGTTCCTGGGCCAAATATTCTACTATATTATAGTATTGGGCAGCACGTGCATTAGGATTGAAAACAAACTTATGAAGTGTACTCTTAGGTCGGAAAAAAATTTCATCAGGAATAGGTTTTTCGATCTGAAGATCGTTACTTGGAGGAGGGGTGGAAGCTAAAGGTTTATCAAATGGAACCTCATCAGTTTTATTTTCTGAAGGAGGGTCATAACTCTGAGATCGAGTGTTTAGGTTAATCGTCTCACTTGATTTCATTTTTACTTCATTGATGGATGATGAAGAAGGCCCATGCAAAGATTGATGATCAATCAATTGTTGTTGGGTGGGGAAAGGGTCTGTAAGAACTTTCGTGGTGGGTAAAATTTTCAAAAAAAATTTAACTTCCTCTCGATGAGGATACTCTTTGCCGAAATGATCACCTCCAAAAATCAGGCAAGGATACTTTTCCTTTCTCTTATTTTTAGAATCGACATCTGGTTTTTGTGGTCTATTGCCTTCTTGTTGATTATTGAATTTTTTATATTTGTTTTTACCTTCCTTCTTTCATCCTGAATATTTAGTGGACTAAACAACGATTACTTCGGAGGGAACAACAAGAGGAGATGCAGTTTTGGGTGGTGGTGTAGGTTTACATACTGGTGCAACAAGTTGATTTTTATTTTTGGTATATTTTTCCGCCAATTGAGTTTGAACTAAAGCAAGAATGCCATCTGCAGGTGGTATAGCTGTAGTTCTTGAAGGATCAGATGTGGGACGAGGATCATGAGGAATTAAATCATACAAATTTCCTGACTAGGAATAAACCAAGTCTAAGTACTTAGCACCACTAATAGCCTGCTCCTCAGTGACAACACCTCCCATGGCAACATCTCTAGAAATGGGGGGAAGTAAATATTTTGTAAACCAATCAACAAGTAGCTGGTTAGGAATAGGAGCCTTAATAAACCTACGTATTCATCTAAATTCATGTATATGATCGGAGATATGGGTGGAGGTAGTTTGATGAAGAAAGGTTAACAGGTCTATACATGTCTCATACCAAATTGGTAACTGAAAATGAGTTAAAAATTCCATTGCTAAACCATTAAAATCCCAAAAAGAGTGATGAGGTAGCTCTATATACCATTTTGCAGCTACTACGGTGAGGGTTCTTTGACATAAACGTAGACGTATTGAACCATCCATCGGAGAATTTGATAAGCACCATAAATGAAAATTCATCACATGGTTTTTAGGGTCCTCACCAGGTTTACCATCAAATTTAGGTATGTCCAAAGGTAACTTAACTAGAATGGTCAGCCATGAGGGATCATGATGTATAGGATCATTGATCAATATGGACCAAATCCGGCAGATCTAATGTAGCCAAAGATGGAAATTCTTGATTTGGTTGAGGATATTGGTAATACTGGTGAGGCATTTGTGGACCAGTAGAACCATAAGTAGATTGATAAATTGGCATAGATGATGCCCCTACGACTAGTTGGTTAGGTGGTTGGTTGCTAGAAGGTCCACCAAAGGGTGCGCCACCTGAGGGAGGTGATCCTCCAGGGGGTGGACCTTTGTCGGTAGCTGGTGGGGGTGGTGGTCCTCTAGGTGGTGGTGGGGGTCCTCTAGATGGTGGTCCTCTAGATGGTGGTCCGCCATAAGGTGGTGGTCCACCATAAGGTGGTGGTCCGCCATAAGGTGGTCCTTCGGATGGCGGTCCTCTAGGTGGTGGCCCTCTATATGGTGATCATCCAGATGGTGGTCCTCCAGATGGTGGTTGTCCATATGGTCCACTAGGTCCTCTGTATCCTCTAGGTATTCTAGGTCCTCTACGGGGTCCTCCATAAGGAGGGCCTCTGGGTGGACCTCCAAAACCTCCAACGATGTTTACAAAAGCTCCTCCATAGGATGAGAAATTAGACCAATTTGGTTTTCCCCAAGGAACGTAAAAATTTCCGAGGTAAGTCATTCAAGGATAAACTATCCCCGATGGTACTGGTTAATAATATTGATGAACCTTAGGTAGTTGATTCCTAGGATAAGTGTATCCTCAAGAAAGTGGAGTAACGGCTGGTTGGACCCATGAAGATCCTCCATGGACGAAAGAAGGTACAACCATAGTGGTATTAGGAGGAGGGGTATTTACTGTTGGTGGTCCTATTGGTAAATTTTTCCCCATACTAGAAATGATTCCCCCTGTAGGTGAAGAACCTTTAGTTGGGGAATTCCCCCAAGGTGTAGAAACTATCGGGGAATTAGAAACTGATGGAGAGTTTTGACTGGGTGGGATGGGAGTGGAGGTTTGACCTGGATTTTGAGCAACCAATTTTTGGGCTGATGACCCTAAGACAAAAGCTAATTGAGGTGATGAAAGGGCATGATACCCAGGTGGGATTGTTCTCGAAAGTCTGGGAAGAGGAGAGACACTTCTCCTCCTTAAATTTTCTCCCCTTTTGCGCAAATACTCAATAGATTTCTGGAAAAAATATTCATTTGACAGAGCATTTTGAATGAGCTTCCTTAGAGGGGTAAGTATGGATGGCTCAATTTTAGTTTTGGTAGTTCCATATTCAGAAATGGACTGGTCTAGGGAGGTTCTCCAAAAAGGATCATTTGGACCATATTCTTCCTCTATGGTTTCATCGGATGGGTGATTTAATGTGCAGTTCGATGAGCCAGGTTGACCTTCCATTGGAAAGTGCAAGTTTGTGTCAGGCGCAAGAGGTTGTTGGATCAAAGGATTATTTTAAATAGAGAATTCTTCTCTAGTTCCAGTAACTGAAGTATTTTCTATACGAGCATCAAGAGAAGTTGGTCGTTGCATGGCTTCACCTTCATTTCCTTCCATGGTAGGAGGAGATTCAGGTGGTAAACCCTGCAACCTACGAGAACGTCTCACAAGTTGTCCAACCAAGGTGGTGGCTGAGACTTTCTACTCTAGGTTTCAAAAAGAAGAAAATACACACAAACAAACCTACGCAAGCTAAGGCTACAAGCAAACATAAATTACAGGATGGGCTAAAGATAACTGGTTCCTCACTAGGATTGTCATGTTGTTACAACTTGTGATATACCGTAGGGTCCAATAGTGAAACATGACAAGGAGGACTAGAACCGTACCCTTTCATGAACACCCAATTACCTGGATGACACATGCGTAGTATCTCCCCGAGTGATGTTCTCAATGTATTTCTCCAACAAGATGGTCAAAAGGATTTTCTCAGATGGTTATGGAATCCTATAAGGGTCTCCCAATATACGCAAGGTATGTGGGAGCTCAAATCTGTATTAGTGTTTTCTAAGGCACAACCGTTCAAAAGGGGCCCTCTGATATACAATCGAGTACGTGAAGTACCTTTCTATATACATGAAGGGTATGTGAAAGGTCATTCTATATACCGACGATATTTAGAGGAACCACATAGACCCCGGTATGTAGTTCAAGCATGAAATGACAACTCCTATGTTTTAAGAAGTCAGAACACGTCTCTATCCTATCACTCAAATTGCTATAAATTTTATCCTAGGCTATCGTTTATTTTATCTTGATGGTTAGTGAATGTTTGTAAGGTGTATTTCAAGATGCAGATTATATTGTATATGTGATGTAACTTATTTTTCCTTTGATGAGAACTATCTAAAGTAGGGAATAGACCTTTCTTTCTTCATTCAAAAACACCAATTCCATGCTACTTTCAACAACCCAATTTTCAAGACCTAACAAGCAATTCTTCAAACACAAAAACTTTTTCACTAATAAGAATTATCTGATTAAAGAAAAGGAAGGAGAGCCTCTAATGTTTTTCAAAATTAAAATTTTCTCAATGATACCCAAAAATATCTACTTGCCTAATCACTCATGCAAGCCAAGAATAAACTTTTCTAAAGGATAAACGAGACAAGCTAGCTAATTTATTTTTGTATTTTTAAATATAATTCTGAAACATAAAGAACATAAAGAAACTAAAGTAAACTGATTTAAAAGAGGCTATCAATCTTCTTCTTTAGAATAAACTTTTTAGACAACAGGACACACAAATAAAACATCCAAAACTATACTTTCACACAATTCCTTTTCACTATAACTCCTTTACTAATAGAGAAAATAATTTTTTTTGAAACTGAGCTCAGCAAATGAGAATCATACCATCAAACCATCAGACTCAGCAATCGAATTCAAGCAAATCACACTGGAAATTTTCAAAGAAGCAAAAATCATCAAAAATAAAATTTGCAGGAAGTATGGGACCTACCTTGGCACACAACAAAAGGTTGCACCAGAGCGCTAGAAAGAGTTTGGATCTTTATTTCCACTACAAAAAGGCACAAAAAACACTCTGTGTAAACAAAACAAAGGTGTTGAACGTGATTATTGTCAAGACGTGAAAGGTACCTGTAGCAAAACGACGCCTTATGATATCAGGATAAGTGTGCTAGCAAATTTGTAGGTGGAAAAAAATAAAGATCTGCACAAGGAACCAAAAACTGGAATGAGTTGGAATGATAGAAGTAAAAGCAACTTCAAAAGAGGAAATTGATGAAGTAACAAGATGGATCACTCACCTTATCCACTGAAATGAGATAAGGAAGAAAATGTAAATTCTACAAGTGAGAAAGTTACCAACAGTTGTAGATATAACTGGATCTGCTCCAGATCTGACTGGATTTTCCCCATATCTAACTGGATCTACCCCATATCTAACTGGATTAAGCTATCCCCAATATGGTCTCCAATTTTGTTTCAAGGAATTTTGCAACTGGTGTCGACACAGCTTGTTCCTCTACCTTGTATGATACAAGCATAGAACAAAAAACCACAACAGCATATCCTTTCCCTAGATAGTTAATTTACTTAACATGAAATCACTTTTATACCTCATATTTGAATGCTTTTTGTCCTTGTTCCAATATTCTTCATGCAATCTTCAATACCTGCAGAGAAATATCAAAAGACAAAACAACAACATGAGAACAACATGATAAATTAACAATCTATGCTAGTGATCAAGGAATCTAACAATATTAATTTATATTGACACAAATCAAGTATGGGAAAGGGGGACACTTTTGTATTAATGAATAAATAAGGTAAAGCTACAACCAAATCCTTGATGTTTCCAGCTTTGTCTTCCACAATGGACTTACAATACTCCTCAATCACAACAAGATATTCACATATAGACTCACTCAAACTTGCCTCTATACCAAATCTCAGTCCAACAACATAAGGATGCTTTCGTTGGTCTCCCCTCACTCCCTCCATGAAGGCTTCACTTATAGGACAAATGAGATGAGATTCACTTAGGTAATGGATAGGAGATGACCCCTATAGGTGAGGAAGGTGAATTCCACCTCTCCCTAGCTAGTAGGAACCAACTCCATGGAGACTTTCATATGGAAGCTTCTAGAATATTCGATTTTCTTGTTTTAATTCTACCGACGCTTTTTGCTTAAGGGAGAAAGGCTCCGATGCTTTTTTCTCAAAGGGAAAGAGCACCAAAGACACCTAATTTCAAGAGACAAAGTCATCGATGCTTAGTCATAACTGGGTAAGTGCGCCATTCTCCTCAAAGATGGAAAAAAGTCACCATAAGAATCTCTGACCAGGCTCTCTGAAGGGTAATCAAGAAACTAGTGGATATTTTAGGTGCAACAATGTCTATCCTTGTGAGTACAATATGGGGGAAGTGTAATAATTAGGAAAATTTGGTGGGTTATATATCCCCTCTTATGGCCTCTCAATTGAATGATTTTTATTTGAATGTTGTAAGTTGTCCACTCATATTTATAGTCTCTTATATTGGGGAAGGCTATACTTGATATATATTATAGTAAAAGGATCTACTGCCACAACTTTGAGTTGCTGACACCCTATCAACATTAGCTAAGTCATTTTTCTTAGAATACATCATAATTTTTCATTGACTTGTGAATCATTATTGTGCCTTGTCATCACATGAAACATTTTACATGAAAACATATTTCACTTATTTGCATCACGTGTGTTTCTTCCTTATCAAATTTTGCACTATAAATGTGATGTGTGCATCATAGGATGACAAAAGGATAAATTCTTGTGTCATGTGTGCATCATGACTATAAGGTATTGTGTTGTGCTACGTTGCAAACCAAAATTCCTAACAAATACTTTAATAATAAAAATATAAGTTAGTTGTGTATCGTGTTATAGGAGAAATACATATAAGTAGGTGTTAGGATGTATAGAGGAGAACATGCCACTGGAAATTCAAAAAATATATATGTCTCGTGTTTTTTTGTCTTTGAGAAAACCAACTACTATGTTTAGAAGCCTATCTAGCATAATTGTAAATAGAAGTTGAAATTCCATGCATTGATTCTTTAGACCCAAATAGGCTATAAGTTAAGCTATCAACAGACACTTGGAGAAATGGGTGCACCATGTAGTGTGAGTACTGAGAGACATTGCTCTTGGTTGGAGTCCATTTCATTGGGAGTATTTGGGCTTTCTCTTGCTCCCTTATTCTGTTATGTTTCCTCTAGATCCTTTTCGTCAAATTCTAGAGCCTAGTAAGCATCCTTTGGTTCATGTGCATTATCCTACTTTTCTATTAGTTCTATTAAGTAGATAGAAATGATAATATTTTCATATTTTGTGTGCAGTTGATTAAACATTTTTATAACGATTGTATCTTGATGAGCCTCTCCTTTAAGAATGCTCTCAATTCCATAGGTAGCAGGTTCCTTTATATAACAATGAAGATCCATAGTCTAGGTCTACTTAGACTCTCAAATCTTATAGAAACCAATATCAATATGAGATGTCAAGTTCCTTGATCTTCCTCCATGATAGAGATTATTCCTCCCTTCCACCTAGACTTATCTTCCATTTCCTCTACCTCCTTATGAACAATTGCAAAGTGATTGGACAGGTAGGATATAACTATGGCTGCTACATCCCTAGTCTTCCTCTTTCGTAGAAGAGGTAATATTTTTGCATGAAATCATCCTTTGGGTGGTATTCCCCTCCTTTCTCCCCTCTGAACCAACTAAGAAGCATTTCCAATGGATGGAACTCAAGCTACCATAAAGGAAGTATTAGAAAACCACCAACCTTCCACATTGAATAGGCCTCCAAAATGGTTCAACAATTTAGAAAACTATCCAAGAACATTCTTTCATACTTCAAGCCCCACCACCTCATCCAACATTCCATCATGGTAAATGGTTGTAATCATGAGAGACCTCTTGTAATGAAGATTGCAATACCCTTCCCTCGTGTTGAATACCATCCTGAACCTTTATATTATCTAATATTGCAACAATGATACCCCTCAAATATATGTTTAAAGCTTAAATGCATGGTGTGCACTCTCCTGTTTTAGATTTCTAAGATACTCCAAAAAGTGTTTACAATATGTTTGGGGGTGTTTCACGTGATGTGAGGTGCATGGTATAGATACTTAAAAAGTGTTTACAATATGTTTGGGGGTGGTTCATGTGATGTAAGGTGCATGGTATATGGATGAACCTTATATGTGCCATGATGGACATACACATGTGAGGTGGATTACTTTTTAATTGCTACACCTCATCTTGGTGCTTATGTTATGCATCTTTATGGATTAGTGGCTTATGAAGCCTATGTATTTATTCATGATGGTCATGTGAAGGTTGGTTGCTCATTTGGGAGGACAAATTCATTTGTTTGAGGAGCATTAGGCATCATGGAGGAGGAAATTGACCCTCAGATTGCATGGTCACACTTGGTTGATTGTATGCAGGCTTGTGATTGACTTAAGGACACCTCAATTAAGGTAGTGATCATGTAACTCCAATGCTCCTCTTATTCCATGTGCCTCCCACATGGTTCTCCACATGAATGTGGAGTGAGATAAAATTCCATTTCTGGTTCTTGCACCTTCCCACAAAAACAATAGTAATGAATATCATCTGGGGATGAAAGTTGCGCAAATTGAAAATCAGGGGATATCTAGTTGGAACCCTGACTTTCCCATCTAACTAATCAATAGAGGATGGGACCAATGCTTATTTTTTAATTTTTTTAAAAAACTTTAAACAGATTCAGATATCCAACTTCTAGCGCACTTGAGAGTCATCGGATCTGCTACATACAACACAATACATCTAACTATGATTTCATAGCTCCGACGAGAGGCTCTTCGGATATTCGACTGATCTCATAATTGAGATTCGTTGGAGTTGTTATGCAAGTCAATACACCTCTAAAAATGATTTCATACCTCAGATGACATTGTAAAGTCATATTTTCTAATGATTACAATTGATAATGGATGTCAGTTAGAGCATACAAGGTGTGTCAATTTTTTAACGCATAAGTGTAGAATATTCTATGTTATTATCGTCGGATATTTGAATGCATGCCAAGTGGATTGGTAAAAAGTAACACATGTTCTTCTACATCTGGATGTCGAAAAAGATACAGCTGGTTTTGTGTTTGGATATCCAATGTAATCCCTCAAACATTTAAGAAAAATTAGATTTGGCAGATTTTGGAAACTAAGTGGTTGGATTTCAAGCAAATTAACTATTGGAATTTGGGTTAAAATATCATAGTGCTTTATCCAAATATCCATTGTATTTGGAGAATGATAGAGACCAGTAAATAACCCCACTTGTATTCATTCTGATAATCCAATTGATTTCTTCTTCGTTGATGGAAAAGAATCTTGATATCTAGCGTATCCTTCCTCTTCACAAATCAGGGCATAGTTGGTTAGAAAGGATTGTTGGGTGTTATATTGTCTTAATTAATTCACCAAATATTATCGATTATCAATCGAGGTTTGTAATCTTAGAGCTCATACAAAATATATGCGAAGGTAGAAGGGTTCCTAAGGTGTCATAGAAATATTTTTAATAAAGAAAAGATTGAAAGATCTTTCAAAATGAAAAACCGAGTCAAACTCTAGAAATTCAACTACTAAGGTAATTAGGCTAGGACATGTTTACTAGATTAGAACAGTATCGAGCTATAAAACTCTACTCTATCAACCATAAACTTTGTATTTTATAAATAACACTATTCTAATAAAGTAAACTACTCCTCTATAGTGTACTAATTCTTTATTAATTAACTATTATGCTTCTTAATATGTGAATTAGAAAGGTTTAGAACAGATTTAGAACTCTTACAAAAGATTATGTTATTTGATACAATATTATGATTATTTAATTAATCTAAGAAACCTAATAACTAAACTATACAGGCGGTTTGACAAATATACAGTGATTGAACCAATATATCTAGATCCACTCTCCTTGATTGTTCTAAGGATATGCATTCATGGTTATCGATACTGGAGAAGGAGGTGTATCAAAATGGATTTCAAAAGAAATAAGAAACTGAATAGTATTAGATCTAACTTAACCTCTACAAATAAATGTAAACTAAGTAGTGTCCAATTACGGGTGATAGTAAACATTGTGATTTATTCCATAAGCAAGTGACTTTAACGGAAAAAGATATTATGAACAACTAATCTATTAATTAAAAACATATCTCTTTTAGCAATTACTCAAAATTTAAAGGTATACTACTCTTATATGAAACACGTGTGAGGAAAATATGACATAGAAACAAGTAGAAAAATTAATAAAGAAAACTCCTCTAAATCCTATTCTATGAATCTTTTCAGTAACCACACAATGAAGGAAGTAGATCCTATGCTACGATCAATTTACAAAGTACTAGTGTGTTTCTCTGGAAATTAACATGTCTAATCCTAAATACAAATATAAACTAAACTAAATGGAAAATATAATTACCAAATGTAACAAATGAAGAAATTATAAACAAAAGAGATAAAACAAAACACAATTCAACACATGCTAAGTTAAAAGGAGGTGAAAGATAGAGATGGAACTTGATAGATACTTTAAATGATCTAGAATAAGGTCCTAATTATTGATATAACCATTGTCTAATTACTAAATAGAACATAATTCGAAATCCAAAGAAATAGAACTTTAAACAGGTTTAAAACAGAATGGGAAATATTAAAGGCAGGATGAAGGACTGAATGACAGTCTGAACGGACGGTATGAATAACAGTCCGTATGAGGAAAAGAATGGAAATTAGGAAATAAATGGCCTAGATGATCTAAATATCAGCTGATTTCGTGCATACAAGAATAGGATGCATAAATAATAGTAATTGAACCTAGTTAATAATTGAAATAACAAATAGATAACTGGTACTAGTTTATGGTTGTAAAGAGACTATTCCCTATTATAAAATGAAACAAACTGGAATATAACTTAAACTAGTATACAACTAAACAAGAATTTACAGAACTAATTCTAA
Organism: Pseudotsuga menziesii; assembly: GCA_001517045.1. Taxonomy (NCBI): domain Eukaryota; kingdom Viridiplantae; phylum Streptophyta; class Pinopsida; order Pinales; family Pinaceae; genus Pseudotsuga; species Pseudotsuga menziesii. The sequence continues at coordinate 212,283 of LPNX010558660.1, forward strand.
CTACAAACTAAACCTAAGATACTAAATTAACTAAATCATATCTAATTGCAAACATAACATTTGATATTAAGCTGAAAGAGAAACTGGAAGGAAAACTAGAAATAAGCTACGCGCACGACCAGTTACTTTAATTCAAGAAATATAAATTATACTAACAGCACATCATTACTCATAATAAAACATATGCTACAGGAAATAAGGAAATGAAAAATATCAACTTACAGGAAACCAATTTGCATAAATAAAACAGAAATAGAAACTACTTATCTGCAAGAAAGGAGATAACAAGAACACACAAAGGAATGGAGACCACTTGTTGTTGAGGGTCCCTCTCAGCAATCAGGATGATGATTCAATCAATCACTCACAGGAACAAGAACATGTATACATAGCGAAAATAGAACTTATATTAACATTCAGAACATATTTTTTACAGAGCTTATTCTCTAATGTCAACTGACAAATTTACAAACTAGCTAACTAATTGTGCTCTCGCTTGGAGGTGACTATATATAATGTTTAGAAGGATGAGCGAGGTGTCCCTTTCAGTGGTCAACCACTCCTAAAATAATCAACCTTTGTGGTGAACAAACAACCATATGGCAATACATAGTCTTCCTCCTGCTCTCTTGTGCGCCGGTTCTCTTCGTGTGTACTGTGGCATATAGATTCTCATTGATGTCGAATTGGATTGTGGTTTCGAATGGAGAAAGCAGGATGGTGAGCCTTCTTATAACAAGGACCACCATAACATCAAACACATGGACAACAGAACAGTTGAAGACTATTTTGTGCTTTAATCACTTGGGAATATGCTAACTAACAGCATGAAGGATGATCGAAAGGCTGAATGGCAAGATGGATATGCTTTGTGCATATCTAGCATGAATGCATGTCCAATGTTGGCTCGTTTAAAGACTATGATCTGAAAAACAAATTCATATAACAGACATATTTCCAAATATAACAAAATTGCTTAGTAAAATCATGAAATAATAAAAATAAACCAAGACTTACATAAATTCCAAATGTGTTTGTACCTGGGGTTGAATGATAAGATGTACGACAAGAATTATGTCAAAAAGGTGACAAAATAGATGCCAAAAGAGTAAATTACAAGCCGAGAATAGTGACAAAACCGAGATCAACAAATATCTTTGTCTTTTTTCTCAATAGCCAAATGACGAAAAAATTCATCCAAACTTGGATCTGGATCAGGGTTCGATAGATCCACGAATACCTTAGTGGTGCAAGATCTTTAAGTAGTAGCTGAATATTCTTGATTTCAATGCGAGATAGTTGCATAGATCCTCTTGCTCTAATGTAAATACATATATATTTTTCAATAGGTCAAATTTCATTTCAATCTTATGAGGAGCAATTACTTCCAAAAAATATTCATCAAATTCAACCATTTCAACAAAGAAAAGGAGGAAATTCACAGTTGTAGTGCAAATGTAAGCCATTCTTACAAAAATGATGTGTGTATTAGATCATGTAATAGTGTTTGCAATCATATCTCAAAGTTCTATTGGAAAATTTGATGCAGAGGGGAACCCCAAAACACCATATCCCAACTGCTCTCCCAAGGATTTAGTTTGCTCTACATTTAGCAAACCTCTAAATTTGTCTTCTTGGCCAAATATTTATTCTGCGTGTCTGAATCATCCTCAACTAATTCGACCCACAACTCTTATTCCACAAAATCAATTCCGCAAATGAGTTTTCTGCAATTGTATTTCCGCAAGATAGATTTCCACAACCTTGATTCCGCAAACTTAGTATTTCTGCAACTCAATATTTCTGTAATCGAGTTTTTGAAACTTAGTTTCTGTAACAAGATTTCCACAAGATCCTTTCCGCTATTGTGGATTGTGGGTTGCAGGTATGCAATTCCCAATTTTCCAAAAACTAACCTCAACAATCATGCGGTCACAATGGTCCTTTCTAAAATCGGATTGCAGATTGTGAATACACCTTCCCAATTTTCCAAAAAATGGGCTTCCACAATTTTCCTCCCGCAAGTCTCTTTCCACAATTACAGAGAACCATCAATCTCTTGCGGCTTTGATCTCGTCCGTCGATCTGCTAATACCTACGGAACTTTACTTTAACTTTGCGGATCTCTTATCTCCCATGCAGGTTCACTTTTTGAATTCTTTCCCTACCGTCGATCCATCTTCTCTCCTTTAATATGGATCATCCAATCTTAATTATGATCTCTGCAACTCTATGTCGATTAATCAGAGCATTGTTCTATCTATCTCTGTCCAACTTCCTTGAACTCTTCCTGGTTCAATTCAAAACTTCACCTCTGCATAATGTTTACAAAGGAGAATCAATCCTCTCAGTGATCAGTGACATAGGATTTATTCATGTGTTTTTCACACACAAATATCCATCAAACAATCTCTGTAACCTTCCACTCTCAAAATCCCTAAATTCAAAGGACGACACACACAGACCTATCAACCATTAACATAGGTTAATCAAGCATTCAACTAATAAAATCTTACACTCAAACAGAGTTGAAATTACATGGAGATATGCCGAAATAGGATTTCCTTCATTTAACACAAGGAATCTGTACATTCACAATTATCTCAAAACATGTGTTCTAATCCTCTTATTATGGTACAACTATGACCAACTATATTTCCTTGGATTGATTTCTCCTTGATTGGACACCTCTAGCCAGATTTACATTGTTTGGCTACCATTTAGCCAGATTTACATTTTTTGGCTACCCTACTATTTCCTCGAAGGCTTACAGAATATATAAAATAGGATCCAGGAACCAATTCAGGCTCAAATACTCAATACACTCAACAACATGCTAACTAATTCTAATTAAGGCAAACTCTTAAGACTATCCTATGACTCACTTCCATTAGATGAGGGATTTGTTACATTACTCACACTTTGACTCTATAATTCATTCATACACCTAGTGAATCACCTAAATGACTCATCACACATTTAGAATCACCTTTAAACATAGGTTTATTTACAATATAATAGTTCAATGACTATTAATTTAGGAAATGAGGACCCCTTCTAGGTCTGATCCAAACGTTGGGATTAAATTTGGATGGAGATCAAGATGCTCCTGCATTAGACTCCCTAGGAAGAAATAAATATGACCTCCTGGTCATAATTTTTAGTATTCAATATACCAGGATCCCAAAATTTGTTCTACATCTAGTCATTCATCTCATCATGTTGTTTTTTCTTTGTCATCTTCAGTTCTCCTAGTTTCCATATTTTCTAGTGCAATACCTCACTAGCTTTTATTCTATAGTATTCTTCTATCATCTATATTCTGTTGTCATTTTGTTTCTTTTCTCTGCTGATGTAAAAATCCATTCTTTCTTCATGCCTTCTCTGAGACACCTTCACCATCGGCATCCTTAATTATTAAATCTCCATGTCCAGTCTGTTCTTTGGCTGGTACACTTGCATCTTCTTGTTTTAAAATTGTTGTAGTTCTCTTGACTCTCTACTGCTATCCACTCACTCACAAGACATTTGTAATTTTTTGACCTCCTATCTGCTCCTTTCCAACGCCATAACCAAGCATTAAGCAGTCATCTGTGTCAATCCTTAGTTGATCAACCAATCTTCTAGCATTTCTAACTCTTCATCATACTTTATGAGGTTAGAAAGTTTATCTTTGGCTTCATTAGCCAACTCTACAATAGCAAGTTACTCTAGGTATTGATCACCCTTTTGGGACAATATGGTCTCTTATTTTTTCATGACTGGTTTATTTCTCTGTCTACCTTCACTTTCTTCAATACCTGCAAACACATACCAAAAATCAGTTTCAAAAAAATGAGACTCTAAAGTCCCTGCTGATATTTTCTCTGGCATCCTCCCTTTGTGTTGGTCTGAACATAACATCAAACTTTCACCATCATCAATTTCTTCAATAGTCTGAAATAAATGCTGCATACAATCTTCATAGTATACCATATCACCTCTTACTACAACAGAATTATATTATGTCATCATGCTTTTGGAAAGCACATCTTATTTTTCTTCAGACTTCATGACAAGCCAAGGTGAATGTTCAACTTTTTCCTTCATCAAATGTAATTCTGATTCTTCCCTATAGAAATGTCTTTGCACATTTATTTTTCTTCCTTCATCTTCCGATCATCTCCAAATGACTATGTTCCTCCATCAAGCAACTCATCAATTAGTTCCTTTTGTTGCAATACTTCATACCTTTCCTCATTTGAGAGAGTTTCTTCATCATATTTGAAGACAATTTCAAAATACTTCCCATCATATGCAACAAAACTTGTAATCATAAACAAATCAACATTCTCAAAAACATAATACCTCTTGATCTCATTTGGACTCACAATAATCTCCTCCATAAGTTGTTCTGTACTCTTTACATAATCCATGAGACTTTCAACTAGTCTCTCCTTTTATGCATCCTTACTCACATATTCTCCCAACAATTGGCCATGTTCTAGTTCACATACCAAAACATCCATCTCAAACTCAACTATCTTGAGTTCTTCCTTCAACCTAGAAGACATATTTTTCTTGAGCTTCACCTATAATGAATGCCATCTCACTTTCTTCTTTCTTACTATCCAACCATACCTCTGGTTCTCTTTCTGTAGAAGAATCTCCAAACGAATAAGTTGCAATCCTATGCCAACTAATTCTCTATCATACTCCTCTTGAATCTTCTTGTTGATGTATTCTACCTTGACATGTTTTCTTCTACTGAGGATTTTCTTTGAACCTTTTCAATGACTTCTAGTAGTCATCATCTCCATCTTCTTTTCTTCTCTGAATTTCATCTTGTTCACTTGTGGACTGCTCCCAAGCCTCTTCTCAGCAAGTCTTCATACCTGCTACTATACCTCAACAAGATATCTCTCCTTGAGCTTGTCCTTTTGGTATCCTTGGTTCTTCTCTTCTAGGACCTCTTGAGCAACCTTGTTGCTCCTTTTGGATTTTGTAGAACCACTTATCCTTTGAGAACATTCAACTTGTTACCTTCTTATCCAACCTCAGTTATATCCTTAGGTTTCGCTGCTGCTTTCTCTTTCCTCTAATAGTTTACAAACTCTTCATCAAGAATACAATTATCCTTGATACATCTCTAGTTTCCATCGCTGCTGTCAAACCTTTCTGGTTTGTTCAACAAATTCTTATAACCAGAGTTAAATAAAACATCAATCACTCCATACCTTTAAGACTTTTCCACTTGTATAGTTGGCTGAAAACATTTTCCTTGTCCGCAATTCTAGATTTAAATCAATTTTGAATACTCTCACTTGACCAATCCTCTCAACACAATTGTTAGTCTTCAACTTTAACATGAATTGAAAATCAGAATTTGATTTACCTCTTGGATCTAGTCTGAGCTCTAACAATATTCATGCAGAATCTTCTACACTCTGCTACCTTCATTTATAATTATTTTTCTGCTCTAATACCACACAATGCTATCAACATAAGTAATCATAGAAACATATCAAACTTATGCTTTGATATATCACTTGATGCAGAGCACTCAACCTACAATATCTTCTTTCACTGATACCACATGATGCAGAGGGGAACCCCAAAACACCATATCCGAACTGTTGTCCCCAGGATTTAGTTTGCTATACATTTAGAAAACCTCTAAATTTGGATTCTCGGCCAAATATTTCTTTTGCGTGTCTGAATTAGCCTCAACTAATTTGATCCACAACTCTTATTTCGAAAACTCAATTTTGCAAATGAGTTTTCCACAATTGTCTTTTCGCAAGACAGATTTATGCAAGTTTGCTTCCGCAACCTTAGTCTTTCTACAACTCAATCTTTCCAAAATTGAGTTTCTACAACAACCTTTCCACAAGGTCCTTTGTGCAATTGTGGATTGCGGGTATGTAATTCCCAATTTTCCAAAAACTAACTTCCACAATCATGCAGTTGCAACGGTCCTTTCTGCAATCAAATTACGAATTGCGGATACAAACTTCCCACTTTTTCCAAAAATGGGCTTCCACAATTTTCCTCCTGCAAGTCTCTTTCCGCAATTCCTGAGAACCATCAATCTCTTGCGGATTTGATCTCATCTGTCGATATGCTATCACCCATGGAACTTCACTTCAACTTTGTATATCTCTTATCTCTTGTGCAAGTTCACTTTTTGAATTCTTTCCCCATTGTCGATCCATCTTCTCTCCTTTAATACGGATCATCCAATCTTAATTATGATCTCTGCAACTGTATGTCGATTGATCAGAGCATCGATCAATCGATCTATGTCCAAATTCCTCAAACTCATCTTGGTTCAATTCTGAACTTCACCTCTGCAAAATGTTTACAAAGGAGCATGAGTCCTCTCAATGATCGATGACATAGGATTTATTCATGTGTTTTCACACATAGAGATCCGTCAAACAATCTATGTATCCTTCCACTCTAAAAATACCTAAATTCATAATATGACACACACAGACCTATCAACCATTAACAGAGGTTAATCAAACACTCATCTCATAAAATCTTAAACTCAGATAGAGTTGCAATTAAACAGAGATATGCTGAAATAGGCTTTCCTTCATTCAATATTATAAGGAATCTATACATTCACAATTATCTCAGAACCTGCATTCTGATCCTCTTAGTTTGGTACAACTATGACCAACTATCTTTCTATAATGAACAAAAATGTATAATAAATAAACACTGAATAACTACTAATAATTAAATAACTAAACTCTTAACGAAGATTGTAACAAATATAAAATAATATATTAATTATAGTTATAAATTATTAGGTGAAAGGTTGTAACCCTTCACTACACATGCTCAAGCCTATAAAGGCGAGCCTCAATGTAATTATCATCATATCTATTTTATCAATTTGTATATATTCATGGATTATTTGTATTTTAGAAAGTGGAAGTTCTAGAATTCATAGTAAAACGGTTTTTTACCGTTACAGTGGTATCAGAGCTAGTTTGTGATCCAGGCCTTTGACCATATTGTCAATTTTAATCATAATCCTAGGGAGTCCCTAAATTTATGGTCTTTGACCAAGTAAAAAAAGAAAATAAAGTCAAAAGAAAAAATAAAACGGAAGGAGTAAAAAAAAAGAGAGAAGAAGAAGGAAGATTGCCATAAAAAAAGGAAGGTAAAAAAAAAGGACAAAAGTGAAACCACACATGGTTTCTTAAAGTGGGTTTGGGTTTGAATATAAAAGTGCATAATAGTTACTAGTAAAGAGCAAGTGAGATTTGAACTTAGGTTGGGAATGTAACACTCATTCCTCCCAACCACCCAATCTACTCACATTTTACAAAACTTAAGGGGAAAAAATAAAAAATAAAAGGTGCATAATAATTGCTACTAAGAAGCAAGTGATATTTGAACTTAGGTGGGGAAGCTAACACTCATTCCTCCCAACCACCCAATCTATTAGCATGTTACAAAACTATTGGAAAAAAATAAAAGTTAAGGACTAGAATTTGGAAGGCGAAAATTTTAAAGCATATAAAGAAGTAAAGTCCAAAATAAATAAATAAAATTTTGACACAAACAAAAGAAAATGGATTCTAATGGAAAAAACAAGGAAGATGTTTAATCACTTTAAAAACTTATGTTTCAATGTTACTCCAAATAAAAGGAACAATTAGAGGGAAATACACTACTATTTCTATTGTTCCCGACAAACCTAATAATTATATTAGTGATGAATTTGTTAATGAGCTACCGATTCTGAGGACGAATATAAGTGAAAGGTTAGACTTTTTGAATAACAAAGAATATGAAATAAGATATTTACAAAGAAACATTGGAGATTATACTGGTGTTTCACAATTTATAGTTAAAACCTTGTGGAGTAGTAACGGTGACCTAGTTTTGGGATTACCATGGCTAAAAACATTGGGGAATTTTATCTTAAATGTTGAAAAAAAAATTATGACATTCCCCTACAAAAATAAAAAAATTACATTGTCGAACATTAACACGAAGACATAATCAGAGGTCGCATCACCTAAATACTTCAAAGAAATATCAAAGATGTTATCGGAGGGGAATGAGAAATCAATACAGAACGATTTCAACAAGGTTATTGAAGGTAAAAAAGAAGAGATTTCTCATCTAAGAGATCATAACCATAAATTACTTCTGCAAGTCAAGAATGCAAAAGATAAGTTTCAACACAATCAATAGTTAGAAGAGGAGACTCAAGATCTTCAAAAATAATTATCATGCAAAGACAAAGAAATCTCTTCTTTAAAAAGGGTTAATTAGGAATTGTTAGAGCAAATAAAAAACTTAAAAGAAAGAGAACCCAAAAATCGAGGCAAACAATATGACGCCATCAATTCAAACTATAAAGAACAACTCTTACACTTAAATGAAGTTAATCAAGACATGCTTATACAAGTTAGGAAGCTAAAGCAGGAAAATAAATCTTTACAAGAAAATCTAGATTGCAAGAGATCAAGTGTCGACAAAGAAACGATGACTAATGCAATAGAGAAGTCATCAAGGGCTCAAATTCAAACATCAGAAAAGGGAAGCAATGCAAATCTTGTCAATGTTCAAAAGAACAATCTTATTGTCACATCGCTACAAGCATCAACGGAAAATGGTTCCAAAAAACAATTACAAAAATCATTAGAAGCACCAAAAGTTGAAGTTCTAGTAAACACTTCTCAAGCGATTCGAGTTCCATATCGCCATCCAAATCACAAGATTCATTATGATAAACGACAAGATCAAAAGGAAAATTACCAGTATTATTCCTACAAGGAGAAAAGACAAAATCGACAACTCCCGACAATCAATTCACAAGCAATTCTGTTGAAGGTAGATCTTGGATGGACAACTTCACAAATGACGCAACATTTCCACACAATGTTAAAGAACGTATCGTCTTATTTCGTCGAGTGTTGAAACTACCAACACACAATGTCATGAGAAAGCGTTACGAGCAAGAACAAGGGATAAAGTCTTCCATAATTGTGCTTTGAGGACAAAGCAATTCTAAGGGAAAGACAATGTAATGAACAAAAATATATAATAAATAAACACTAAATAACTACTAATAATTAAATAGCTGAACTCATAGCAAAGATTGTAACAAATATAAAATAATATATTAATTATAGTTATAAATTACTAGGTGAAATGTTGTAACCCTTCACTACACATGATCAAGCCTATAAAGGCGAGCCTCAATGTAATTGTCATCATATCTATTTTATCAATATTTATATATGTTCATGGATTATTTTTATTTTTGAAAGTGGAAGTTCGAGAAGTTACAGTAAATGGTATTTTACCGTTACACTTTCCTTGGCCTGGTTTCTCCTTGATTGGCCACCTCTAGCTAGATTTACATTGTTTGGCTACCCTTTAGCCAAATTTATATTGTTTGTATACCCTATTATTGCCTTGAAGGATTACAAAATTTATACAGTAGGATTCATGAACCAATTCGGGTTTAGATCCTTAATACACTCAACAATCTACTAACTAATTCTAATTAAGGAAAACTCTTAAGGCTATCCAATGACTTGCTACCATGAGATGAGGTATTTGTTACACGACTCACATTTTGATTCTATCATTCATTCATTCACCTAGTGACTCACCTAAATGACTCATCCCCCATTTAGAATCACATTTAAGCATATGTTTATTTACAATATAATAGTTCAATGACTATTAATTCAGGAAATGAGGACCCCTTCTAGGTCTAATCCAAACATTGGGCTTGGATTTGGATGGAGAGAAAGATGCTCTTGCATCAAAATGTGGATATTCCATATCCATCTATTTTGATGATATTAAAACAACCACTTTTGCACCTTCATAATATGCATCCAGAATCCCCTTACAAGAGAGTATTCAAAACCATTAGTTCCCTGTACTAGATGAAATAACCAACTTGGAGGACCCACAACTCTCTAGTGGAAAAAGATGGTAAGTCAAGTGCAAATATGTATGTAACTCCAATTGTTTACTACCCAAATGAATGCTCAGCATGTGTTTATTGAAATACCAATGGAAACATTTCAAATATTAGTGAGGTCATATGAGGGTAATACCATTACATTATAGGTACAATGGTTGGACTTTGTTAAATCCATTAAGCTAAAATTGTAAAACAAAATGAGGATTATGATGGAATAAGAACACCTTAAATTAATTAGAAAGCTACTAGATGGTCATTTTATGTGACTAGATTATGACATTGGTAAGGATTCCATGTTATTCATACCTCTTTCTCTTTGTGGAAGAGACAATTGTAAGGATATACTCTCCTTGTCCAAGTGCTACTCTTTTAAGGATGCAATTACTAACAAATCCTATGAAATTGTGCCAACTCATCCACACAATGTGTATATTTTGGAGAAATCATGTGAGGTCACTAATGAGATAGTGTTTAACCTCTTATCATACTATGAATCTATGGCCCAATAATCTATTGATTTAATAGTTTTTGGCTTTAGACATTAAATTTGCACCGGTGGTTGTATATGTATTAGACAAAGGATTGTGAGGTCTATCTTTTCTCTAAATATTTATTTAATTTCTAATTTAACATTCCTATTGATTATCAAAAGTTTTTGAATAATATTTGTGGTCATGCAGAAAAGTAGGTATTCTTGTTACTCCATGGTTTTTAGATTTTAACCCATCTTCTATGTTTAGCACTAAAATTTATATTTGAGTACATCCCTTAAATTTGTCAATACACTTTTAGGGATTAATAGTTTCTGAAAACATCAAGAATTCATTGGAAAGATATTTAAACACACATATATATAATGGCTAAAGCTTGGTCTTTTACATATGCATTTATATTTGTAAAGTTTAAGAGTAGTAAGAAATTATCATATACACTAACCCGTTAAAGGAAAGGTTCTAAATAGACTTAGGTATTGGATTATTAAAATACCACTTTTAAGTGTGAATGCACCAACAAGCAAAACATATGTGTGACTTTAAAAAAGTGTCTACAGTATATTATAAACACTTTAATAAAGGTCTTACTAAATATCTTGTAAACTTCATATTATTATTATAATTTTATCCTCCTACACCACTTGTTTTCATACTTACACATTTTTTTGGTGTTTACTGTTTTCTTCACTTCCTTTCACTTTATATCATCACTTCCACCTCAGTCCCTTATTACGGCGTACATTTGCATCGTCATGTGCAATTGCTAATTATTATTGTTTGGGTATGTAGTTAAATAAAAACAAAATGAACAAGGAGTTTAGTTCAAATATGAAGAAGTGCAATAGAATAATTCTACATAAATTAATAATAGATGAATATAAATTTGTGGTGAAACCAATGGAAGTTGTTAGTCACGCTCACATAAAGAGAGAGATAAAGAAATGGATGCATGTTTTAGGATATATATACACAAATTTAAATGTATAGTAGCATTATGAAATTGCCAACTTGTTAGGATGGATCTTCGTTAGTGTTTTCCCAATCATATGAAGGGATGGTTATAACTTTGGGAATGAAATTTAATTTCATTGTGCAAATACTATGGTTTTTCATTTTGAGAGTTAAAACCAAAAGAAAAATAAAAAACTGGTTATATTAGCTTTTATATCAATTTTTTATTATCTAACGATAAGTTGTGGAAATCTACGAAAAGATTGATAAAAACCATTACCAATACCATTGATGATTAAAAACGTAAAAAACTCCAACACTCTCAAAAGCATTATAAACATTTAATTTTTACCATTGAAATGATTAAAAAGCAAAATTTATCCCATTTCAATTAAATTTAAATTTAAAAATACAAAAAAAAATTCAAAACATTTTTCGTTTACACTAATCTATGTTTCATTTATGTAATGACACGTCTTTAAAAAACATGTTTTCATTTATGTGATGCTCCATCTTTAAAGAAAATGTCTTTATTTATGTGATGCCATAAATTATTATGTTCCCCTATATAGTTTTCGATGCGATCTAGGGCATTAGTTGAGAGGGTAAATTTAATTTTTCAACGTGAATTATAGTTTGCACATAGGTATAATTATTTCAAAAACTATGGGTTGTGTGAGGTTGATGTCATTCTAATTTTGTGTTGTCCCCCAGATAGCGTAGGAATTCGTCACTCAAGTTATTTTATAGTGATGTGGTGAATTTAATCTATAAAATCTGTAATTTCTGTTGTTTGTTGGGCTATTTTAAGTTCAGAATTGAAATCCGTTGACAGAAAACCTCCAAGTTCCAACATCCACACTTTTTGTAAGATTTAGCAGGGTTTTTGAAAGTTTTAAAAATTCCGTGAAGATTCATGGCAAAAAACCTGGTAAAAACCACGTGGAAACAGAAATAAAAAAGTCCCCTCTACAACTGGGAAGTATAATGTCTCAAGCATGTGTGGATAAGTGTGGTTGCAATAACTTATTTGTTAGTCTCCTGGTTAGACAGCTTCGTAGAGGAGATACATGCGGTGTGCATTCATGGCAGTGCAATAAATCATTAATTAAGACCACTTTCATCTTTGTCAAGTCAGAGTAAAGCTAGAACACCTTTTTAGATGGCTGTAAAAAGTCATAATACTGATAAAAATATAGGGTTAATGGCGTACATAAAAGGCGAAGGCCAACAATAACCAGCTCGGTAATCAAACTTGGTTGTATTCACGGAAGAGCAATAAACACCTTGTATCGCAGCAATTAATGCTGCGGCTGTGGAGCACAATAATGGTTGAATCACAGTGAGATCAAATCGGACAGTTGCTATGTCCCATAAAGGCAACATTAATTGCTGCGCTGCAGAGTGCTTATTGCTTTCTGTATTTGCTTCTTTTCTAATCCATGATGCACGACATAATACAGACCCATGAGCCCACCGCGATTACATGGATGCAAGCGCATCATAATTTTAGAATATGATATGCATGGATGCAAGCGCACTCATCCCAGGACTCTTTGAATTTAATAAACGCGGTAAGTAATTTGAAATGCCCGCTCGAAATTTAAATTTGGATTTGGCTACCCGCTTAGTGTGATTTCGATTGGCAACTTGGATTTGAATTGCAAAGAGAATTGATTCGTTTTCTAAATACTGGCAGGGGGTTCCAATTGTCTTTTTGTCTCTCATGCAACTATTTTTAGGTTTCAGATGGGAAATACTGCAGGCAATGCAGAAGATTCTTTATTTTCACCGTGGAATTTCTGTGCGAGGCATCTCGTCCCTCTGTCATATATTGAAATCTTTCTCACTGCCATACCTAAATCGATTTCCATTGGAGCAAACGAGATTGAAATGGGTGCCGAGGAGGCTTTGAGATTGGCGGGCACTGATAAACCCTTCGAGCTTAACCCCAAAGAAGGTTCTGAGTGCTGTATGAATTTTTGGTTGGTGGTAGTTCTAAGTAGGTTCGAGTTATAGGATTGTAGACGATATGCTCATCGACAAAGAGTTCTCTTGAAATGCCAGGGATATCCAACAAGAACAGACATGCTTCATATTCATGGCAACGAAATCCATTTCTTGCCTCTACAATTCATCGTAAAAAAGAAAGGGGGATGGAAGAGATCCTCCAAGTCGTTGGGGAAAAAGATTCTTGGTGGGATTTGAGGAGGGCCTTGGAGACGAAGAAATAGCGACAATATTTTATGGAATTGGAAACATAAAAGAAATCTATGTTTCTGGTCCAGGTATTAGTAGATATTCCCTGCTATACATCTGTAATATGTAATTTTATGAGTCTATCAGCTGCTCAGAACTTATTTTTTTATAAATTAACATTTCTGTAAAAGTAATATTTCTTTTGTTTTGGGGATATTTGGTATGCAGGCTAACACGATGCTCGCACCAAGTGGTTGCGCAGAGAGAAAGACCAATGATGTCTAGGGAAGGGTTCTCTGCAGAGCTACAAACTTTTGTTTCGTGTGCAAGAATTGAATGAAGGAATTCCAAATACAAAAAAAAGTTGATGGAGCCTGGAGGGAAGAAGAAGATGAAGTGGGCAGAATGAGAAATTGTTGAGTAGAAATTCACTTTGGCAAGGGCAATTTGTTTCCCTTGTAATATTACATTATTGTGTATTGTTGTTTTTTGGATTTATCTTTGTCATTTGCTTTTTTTCGTATTCATCCACCAAGGTTTAAAGCTCGAGAAATAAGTGATGTGGACGTTGATAAAAAATCTTGCTCGCAACAATCCATACCCCTTGTAATAATCCGATTTGGCCTCCACGCATTCTCGGAGTTATTGCTTTGCCATAGATATGTGTAGATCTATATGAGTGAGTAGATATCGACAACACCATGCATCTTTTCAAAATTTAATGAAGCATAGGATCATCAAGCTTGCAAAATTCAAATAGAGAATAAGATTGTAGAAGAGAGAGAATAAATACTTATGAAACCAATCCTTGGAATAATAATCACAATCTATTAGTCACTATTAATCCACCTATTCAATAAATAATATGTAATACAATGGTTATACATATAGGATAGTTCAAATACCTAAGATATGATTCAAATCTACCAACTTGGATTGAGTCAAAAGCTAACTCAGTGTGGGAAAATCACCACTAGAGCTTACTAATGTAACTAGAGATCACTAAAACAGTTTACAACCAGTTAAATGAAGAGGGTAGGTGAGCAAATGTGCCCTATTTCCTTTGAATCATGGAAAGTGGTGCTAACTGGACTTAAATGAATACCTATTAGAGTCAATTGCTAGAGACTGATGGTGGCATTCAAAGTGGGTTCCTAAATTATAGGGATTGGTCCTTGGGGCACTTAAAATCATGCAATAGTGGCAAATGTCCTCTAGGTGCCTTTAATCCTGACTTTGGACAAAGTGGGCCCTAACAACTAAGACCAAAGGTCACCCATACAATTTATGCAAAAAATAACAATTGCTTTAAAAAACCAAGGAGATGGGGAAAAACTCATGGCAACCCCCCCTCCCCTGCACCCCCTTGCCCCCTCAAAATAAGCAGGAAAACCATGAACAAGCTTTCATACTAAGAGAAAAAAAATCTTCTTGAGTAAAGACTTGTGAAAATGTTTCTGCAATCTATATCTTTGTGGAGCAATAATGCAGAGTGATGGTTCTTGTGTGCACTAGTTTCCTGGGGTTGTGCATGTGAACTTTTCTATCTTCTTCTAATCCGATGATAGATAGGAGAAGTAATGTTGTATTTGTCTCTTCTTTCTGGAGGAAGAGTGACATGATCCAATTTGTTATTCGGTGAGCAGAATTGTTGATAACACCTTATCATGTAGCATCTCTCCGGGAGCTTGTTGCACCTCTCTAAATTTGCTTGACATAGGGCAAGGATTTCTTTTTGAAACTTGGATCTTGTGCTCCTCATGCTAGATGGCTCTCCAGTCATGTTCCCAACTGCCTAAATAACCTTTTGTGCCCATTTAGGCCTAGGATTGGGAGTAGGGACTGGATTTGGATATGGATCACTGTGAAGTTCATCTTCAATTTCATAAACTAATTCAATTGGATCCTCTACTTTGGATTCTGAATCTGAAATGCTAATTGAAACATCATCATATGTAAAAGGTGTAGGAAGAATGGTTTTACCTTCCCTTTCAAATGGTAGCTGAGAATGTACTAGATCTGAGTATGGAAGAAAGTGTGAGAATTCATATGCCTTGGAGGCATGGTTTGCAACACCTTTCTCTATAATACTCTCATTTGAGATATCTAAGATCTCCACTCAGTCAGGAACAAATACTACTCGCTTTGTTAGGCCAAAATGTGTTATATAGTATACAGATACAAAATTTGCAGCTAAGGAGGGAACATAGAGTACATCTTTGAACACTCGATGCTTTAACTTGATTGAACCCTTTCCTTTAGCTCAAATTTGAGTGTTATCACCCATGTGAATACTTCAGCCGTCAATAAGTGGTAATGAAGAGAATGATTCTCTAGATGCAACCATATGATTGGAGGCTCCTGAATCAATGAGGAAGGCATGTGTTTTTAAACAACTAGCCTTCAGTGCATGGTATCTCTCATCATTATCTTCAGTCTTGTCTCCAGATTCAACCTTCCTTGCTCCTTCAAGGAGGGTAAAAATTGTGTTTCTCAAGGAGTTTTGTCATCTGATCTATGGTCTTATTCATACAATATTTCTCTGTATGGTTTCCTTTATTACAATAGGAGCACTTTCCCTCCTCAAAACTTTGATGTTTGACCTTCCTAGAGCCTGAGGCTTCATCTGATGGATCAAACTCATCTTTATGTTCAAATTCAATGTTTTTCTTTTCTTTAGCTTTTTGCTTCCTTCTTGCTTGCACATTCCTTGTCTCACCAGTTAAGAGAGCTTGATTGGAAGAGGATCTGAACGATCCCCTATGTATCAGCTTGTCTTGTTCTTGAAGTAGAGACCTTGTGAAGGATTCAAGGGATGGTATTTGCCAATTAGGAGTAGTCAGTCTCCCAGAGTGAAATGTAGATACAAACACTGAGAATTATGGGCCAAGTTTGCTTAGTATGGAGAGCACCAATTTCTCATCCTTCTTCTCAATCCCGCATTACTTGCATTGCGTGACCAATGATTTGAATTTTGAGAAAAAACTATTGTATAGTTTCGAATTTACTAGGATGTAGTGCTATCGACTCATTCTCTAGGAGATGACCCCTCAGCTCATCCTATTTTCCAAACAAGGATTCAAGCTTATCCCATACTTCTTTTGGAGTCTTGATTCCATCAAGATGGATCAATAGCTCCCTGGAGATGTGGATGCGCATGAAGCCAAAAGCTTCAACAAGCTTATTTAGATGCTTTGATTTTTCAATATATTGCTGGGGTTCGGCCTCTCTGCCCATGTTGATCATGTATAGACCCTTGTTGTGCAAGACAATCTGTATATCTTCCCTCCAATCAAGGTAATTGAAGGGTGTAAGGATTATGGGAGTCAGAGCTATTGAATTCTCTATTTCACAGCTATATTGATCAACAATTCTTCAGAAATTCTTTGAATGTACCTGCAAAAACACTACAAAACAACTCAATTCAAATCATTTTATACCAAACACTATTTGCTTTGACATGTGCACTTTATCTGGGTGCATCACACCTACATCTAGAATTCTCTGGACAAAATCCATAGGGAGCAAGGCAATAATTCCAGGATTTATGTGGAACACATTGGCTTCTGGTGCATCAATGGAAGCTTCCAAGGTTTGCTACTAGCCTTGATACCAACTCTGATACCATATAAAATTCAATGAAGCATAGGATCATCAAGCCCGTATAATTCAAATGGAGAATAAGATTGTAGAAGAGAGAGAATCAATTCAGTAAACTCTGCTCATTAATTCATGGAAAATAAACATTCATGATACCAATAATTGGAATAATAATAATAATCCATTAATTAGTATTAATCCACATATTCAGTAAATAACATGTAATAAAATGGTTATACATATAGGAGAATTCGAATACCTAAGATAGGATTCGAACCTACCAACCTGGAGTGACTCTGGAGCTAACTCGGTGTTGGAAAATCACCACTGGAGCTTGCTAATACAACTCTGGATCACTAAAACAGTTCACAATCAGTTAACTGAAGAGGGTAGGTGAGAAAATGCGCCCTACTTCCACTGAATCATGGAAACTAGCTCTAGGATGACTGAGAGTGATCTAACTGACGGGAATCAGAGCATAACTGGACTTAACTGAATACATACTAGATTTAACTGCTAGAGACTGCTTGTGGCACTCATAGTGGGTTCCTAGATTATTGGGATTGGTCCTTGGGGAACCTAAAATCATGCAATAAGGTGCAACAAGTGGCAAACTTTCCCCTAGGTGTGCCCCCCATGCACTAGTGGAGTGATAAAGACCTCCTAAGCTAGGAAAATAGACAAATAGACTATGACTATGTGGTCAAAGGAAGGATTAATAATAATCCCAACACATGATCTATTTCTTAACAAATCATAAAGGGTAATACATATGGGGCTTGTATATAAAGTTAATGAATGAGAAATATAAAAAAAATGTGGCTTGTATATGAGGTGGGCAGAATGAGAAATGGTTACGAGTGAGGTTAAGGATCTAAGCCAAACACGAGACTCCCTCTTCTTTTTCTTAAATCTCTCCTCTTTTTCTTACTTAGTTGGGACTTCTCTTTTTCTTACTTTGCTAAAATTGAATTAAATAATGAGGGTTTTTAATAAATATTGTTTTTTAGAAATACAAAAAAGAAAATTAGAACTTGAATTGAATAATGAGGTTTTTCAAATAAATATTATTTTATAGAAATGCAAAAGAGAAAATTAGAAGTTATTAATACATAGTGATATGAAGTCAACATTAAAAAAATTAAGTAACATAATTCAATAGTAATAATTTATTTTAGTTTTATTGGTTTTCTTTTCTTTAAGTGATCTTATATTTAAACGAGCAAAGAGAAAATTAGAAGTTATTAATACATAATGATATGAAGTCAACATTAAAAAAATAAGGTAACATAATTCAATAGTAATAATTTATTTTAGTTTTATTGATTTTCTTTTCTTTAAGTGATCTTATATTTAAACTCAAACTTGCATATTTGGACATGAACTTAAAAAATTAAACTTTGAACTTTAAAAACTTCGTATTTGCATATGTATTTGAATTTAAAACTTTGGCAAACAAAAAATTATATGTGATAAATGTATTTTAAATGCTTTTTATAATAACAATTTGCTCCCACTTTGTTAATGTTGTTATTTCTACAGCTAGTCAACCCATTCATAGATGTTTTTTAAGGCAATCCTTAATGGTTATTAGCTAAGGTATGTAGACTATGAACACTATAAAACATTCTTGAAGATCACTAAGTGTTTAGGTACACGCTAAGTTTGAATTCTTAACTCAACTTTTTATTAATGAATCTTTGTAGCTTGCAAAAAAAAAAGTAACATGATTAAAGCTTAATTTACCTAAACATAAATACAAAAATACATATTTACATATTTATAGTTATGGTGATTTTTTTTTTAAATACATAATTATAGTAATGATGAATCTTCAATTGACACATTTAGCATTTCCCATGGCTCCAAACCATCATAATAATTCCTAATTTGATGATGATTGTATCAATGGTACATATTCAATAAGTAGGAAAAATACTATGTACATAAGACCACTCCAAATCACCATTTAAACCAAGAGGTTTTACCTAAGGAAACTTCACTTGTAGAACCAATATTTTATCATGTTCATTCATAAAAAAGGTTTTAAAATTGTGAAAAATCAAGGCAATATATAGTTTCATACTAAGGGGGGAGAGGTATTTTTTAATTGAAGCAAGTTTATAGGTATTTGGAGGATGAGGGTGCAGATATTATCAATATCACAAGGGTGTTATAGCGATTGGGTGATTATTGGTTGGGAAAGAAATCAATACACAACAAACAATGGTGAAAATCTCTTTCAAAAGTAGAAATCAATAGTGAAGTCATACCTCCATCCCTTGTTGAGATTACTTGAATCCTTTATATGGTGAGATAGATTGAGAAATAGAGGCCTTGTGTCACATACCTCGACTATATGTATTAGTTGTTCCAATCCCCTTTTATATATGTATTTATGTAGGCAGGGTTTTGTCTCTAATTTTGTATGGTTTACTTTGTTGTTGACCAGAATTATACATTTATAAAATTGCATAGCTTTATCCCATATTTAAGGGAAAGGGTGTTTTCTAATTCAAGGGGCTCTCATGAAAACCTTGATTTTTCACTATCTTGAGCTCTTTTTGAGTGGGTGATTTTCGTTGAGAGAATGAGGTTTTCCAGGGTTTTCTAATGCTGGATAAGTTAGTATAGCCACACACAACCTCATGGGGATGTGTATACTTTCCTTTATTTCATTACATAGGGAGAGGATTATGATTACATGGAATTTATTGAGCTCATATAATAAATTAAGTCTCATATTTGGAAATATGGGTCTCATCACTAAAATGAAAATAATATCCACATGTTATGTCTAACCTTAATATTAATGTAGAAGTTGAGAATTATGGGAAACTCAGGAATATTCAAGTGAGTATTAGTGAGGATTCCCTATTTAGACTAAGAAAGGTTATTTTTTAGGATTTAGGGTGTCTAGACAATAATAATGAGTATATAATTAGGAATTCCCCAACATACTTATAAGTAAATCGAGTTCTTAATCCCACCTGTATTGTTCACTATAATGTTCCCTCATGCAAGAGATTGTTTTACCACACCCAAGGCAATACTTTAGGTTCTCATATTGCAGAGAATCCATGATCATGTATTAAAGTTTGAAAAGGGGTGAAAGTAGTATAACACCAAGCCCTTACATCTAAGGCTATCTTACTATGATGACATATCTTTGACCCGTATTAGGTCAATGCAATTTTCTTTTTTTTTGTGATTTGCAAACTTATAAAAGCTCTATCATGTAGGTCAATGCACTTTGCATTAAAGACTATAAATTAATAAGAATGATTTTGAAGGCATTATTGGATGTTGCTTTTAGTTTTATTAAATCTAATGAAGTTATCTTAGAGTTGGAAAAAGATAAAATCACTTCTCGATATATATATATAGAAATATAGAATATAAATATTTTTATTAGAAAAATAATTATATCAAAATGAATTTATATTATTATTAAGTTTATATTATTATTGACGTAATTACTTTAAAATAACTTAATTTGAGTTAGATAATTGAAACTTAATGAATATTGAAGTTTTGAAAAATGCATTTGCAATATAAGATAATAAACTAACCATGATTACACATGCCATGAAAATAAATGTATCTAAAATTCATTGGAAGAAAGATGAATGTGGTGTATTTTTTACATAAATAAGTTGTTAAATTTTAATAAAAGTTTTATTTTTTAATAGTGTATTGAAGGAATTGATTTTTTTATAGATATTATATATTGATCTAAGGGCCAATCACGTTAAACGACTCATGAGCCTAATATTTCATCACATATAAGGGATCCTAAGGAGTAAATGCCTCCGACGAGATTCGAACTCAGGTAGAGAGTGAAATAACCAAATCCCCCAACCATCCAAGCTACATCCCATAGATATATATATAATTGATTAAGATCAATTAAATTTAAAATATTATATATATAAATCATTATATTTTATTATTATTACTTATATTTAAGCTTACATATATTATTTACACATATTGCACATACATGGTTTCATATAGGGGTAACTTTGTATGTTGGAATGTAATAAAGAGAACACAGCCCAAAGTAATATGGGAAAATATTTTATAAATATTAACAAATTAAAATTGCATAATAGTTAGTCCCTTTCTTGGTTTTTATGAAAGTTCTTGGTTTTTATGAAAGTAATTTTAATGAAAATAAAGTGATATTTTTTGGCCAAATAAAAAGACAATACACACATTTCAAATCTAGTTAATTTATACTATGATAGATTGGTCTATAATGATCATTCATTAGTTTTATTGTTGTTTTTAAATATTAGTAGAATTTGTTAATTATTTTAATTTTTTTTATCTATATTTCAATTTCATATAAAAAGGAGCTAACTTGAGGTGATTCAACATGTGTGTACTAGCTATTTATTTTGTGTTCAGTTAAGAGTCACATCCGATTGTAATTTATAATTGTGCAAGTGATAAGTCCTGTATAATTAATTATATAAACAAGAGTGGCTGCAAAGTAGATAGTCCCCGCCTTATGTTTCGATTGAGGGAGGGAACTATAGTAAAAACCATAACTATTTGATTGAGTAAAAGCTACTTGACTTGGATCCATGTGTCATAATATTAAGAACTGGTTAGAGAGTATTTAGTTTAATTTAGTTTAGTTTTATGAACCAAATAAAGAACTGACATAAACAAAATCAACGTTTGTTAATAAATAAACGATACAAAAAAATCGATGCTTGTTAATAGATATGGCATACACATATTTAAAATGATTACTTATATTTAAAAGACCTGAGCCAATTGTCTGAAGAGTTACAATGTTTGTAAAGAGGTAAACCCTAGAGCCATGAAATTAATAACTTATACTGATAACTTGGTCCGTAATTGTCGAATGTGGTTTATTATTGGGTTGACCTTATGCAAATACTCAAGGAATGAAGGCTTTTTTTTTTAAATCGATGGTGAAATCCATTAAACCATTACGAAAGAAGACTCACTTAACCTCATAACTAATTTCCAAGATTGCCAATTTACCAGCATGGAAGTAAATGTGTATCATGAAAGTACCAATTCAAATGCTTTTTTCCCTTGTATAATTATCGTGCATGCTTGCAATGGAAAAAACTAGAATGGATACAACCCATCAAATGCAAGCAATGATACATTTGCTTGAAGGTTGAAATTATACAAAATTATGGATCATTGAGGCATTCCTTAAGCTAATAAGTGTGTAAATAAAATTAAACTTGGTCGGAAGACTGCATATTGGCAGGCGTACTCAGACATGCCTAGCATCACACATGTTGAAAGAAGACTAAGGCATGTGCAGGTAACGAAAGATGGCAGGTAAGAGAACACACAATTCCACACCCTTGTGGATAACCAGACATGCATCACTCTAGTGAAATGAGATCAAGATAGTATTGTTGAGAGTGGAAGGTCGCCTTTTGGAATCCCACGAAGGACACAAACACTCAAACATACAAAATATTGTGTCAATAACCAAACCACCAGTTAATAGATTACACTTCACTATCTGGATCAACGATGTAAAAAATAAAAGAATACGCATATCAATTGAATAGTTGAGAGAGCACAAAAGTCAAGGATAGTACAATCGAACCCCACCCATGTTCCAGTTTGAGGCAATGCACTCGGTTGGCCACTAATGAATCCAACATGACCACGTTTAAGCCATGCAAGCTAAGAATTCCATTAGGTGCCAACCTTGGTCGAGTATTTCGACAACTTTGAACCAATGAACAATATCTCAAAGCATTCAACATGAGGTCATTGTCCTTCATTTTTCTTAAATATGCTTTGGTGACATCTAGAGAGGGGGAAGCTAAAGATTGACCAGATGCTTAAATGATAGACATATACCTCTTCCATTTTGCTTAATGGATCCCCCTCTAGAACATTTTCTCCTTCAAGAGGCATCATGCAAGAATAACTTCTATCCCCATTCCTGTTTATTATAATGGTAGAAGGTTTAGGCCAATCCTTAAAGGTGGTTGTGGCCGAAAGACAAATTACAGGCATTTGGATTCATGGGAACGATATGTTATCCTCCCACTTCTAGTGTGTTGATGATACCATACAGATGAGAACCCCTACTATTAAAGAGACTAAATCCCTTCAATCAATTTTAAATGATTTTCAATAGAATTTAGGTACTTCTATCAACCTCAATAAATCTCAAATATTCATTTTGAATACACCTTTGGCTGTTTAAATTAATATTTATAGAAAATTAGTTTCCAACGAAGCTCCCTTCCTTCCAAATACCTTAAAACTCGGGTTTAACTAGCAATTTCTTTATCCGCTAGTCTATGCAAACTTTACTGGAAAAAAGGGGAAAAAAAAACCTCCAACTGGTGTTATAGCTGATTTTACCACACTTAGTGGGTCCTTTTTTTATGGCCTTCCCTGTCCGTATGCAGAATCTGTGAACCCCCTTTTCCGAATATAAACTTTGATGCTCCAAAAACTACCTTTACAAAGTCATGTTTATTGGTATACCCAGGTCACTAGCCTACAGTCGTGTGTACACATAGCTTGCTCCACTATGACCCATGTACATTGGGAAATGTGCTCAAAAATAAAATATTTGGATTTTTCCTCATTAAATCACTAATAACTTGACTATTGGCCTTCCATATGCTTGGAAACGCTACTACTCGACCCTTCACTTCCTATTGAAGGGATAAATATTGAGCTACTTGGATGCATTAGAGGAGGAGAACTTGTGAGAGCAAAGAAACTATAATGGATTTGTGCCCCATTCTTACATACTTGCGTCTGCATCCCTTTGTCCTTTGAGCAACCATTGATGTTATTCCCAAGCTTTCCATTGCCTTGTGATCTTGCCATTGATATGGAGGATTGAAGTGGTGGAGGAATATGTTTCTTCGTTTCGACAAGGTGCCGACAGAGTTTGTCACTTATATCTTTGTTTATAATTAATAGAAATATCCATTTCTCACCCATTATATGTGTAACTATGAATATTCTTTATCCATGGACGTAGTTTCTTTGATTGTATATATATTGAATTGATATATGCTAGAGTAGGTTCTAACACTTAAAATCTATCATGCTTGTATATTTCGTTGCTGTTGAAAATGGAATGTAGGTGCAAGTGTGGTTGAAAGCTCAACATGGATCTACTACGAACGTCTAAAACAAGGTACGCTTCTCATCCCTTAGTGTTAGACTTATTTATCTCTTTGTAATATTGGATGTGGATTGATTTATGGTGTCATACTATTCGTTGTGCTCCACCCCAAGCCATAGAAATTTTTCTCCGTAATAGAATTGGTGACTTCGCTGGGGAATTTCCTTTTTGTTGGGGTTTCGGTGCATGGGGTACTTGATTTGCTCTCTGTTTCTCTGTGTTTCTGTGTCGTGTTCAGTAATGTGTTATCCCATTGGTATTCCTTTGAAGTAATTTGATTCTTAGCCTACCTTTTTACCACCTTTCTCTTACTGTACGTGGGTCATGGAGGTAACAGTCTCGTATACACGCGGGCTATAGTACTTACAGTCGCATATACACACGGTTTTTTGTGAACAGTTTCATATATCTCCCTTGGTGAGTGAGATATTGATGCCTGAGAGATGTTGGGTGGGTTGTGAGTGTTGCTGAGTCTTCTTGGGTGCATAGGATGTTTGTTTACTGCTTCTGTACTAACCATAGACTTCTTTTTCTTTAATTTTAGTTAAAATTTGTTCTTGTCATTCTTCTCCTTTTTTGTTTTGGTATTAGTGCATTAGACCTTTAGGTCTTAGTGTCTTTCTTGGCTTGTGTATGATACTTGTTGCAAGGTCTAGGAGTCATAGAGTCTTTTTGTTACATTTTCATATCATTCATAATTAAAATACAAAAATATTTTTATTTTTGGCATGATTTTGCATTATGCATTTGCATGGAAATGGTACTTACATTAGGTTTGCTTAGATGAAAAAGGGTTCAGGATTTCATGCAGGAATGATTGCATTGAAAATTGAAGAGAAATTTATGCATTTCATGTAGTGGCATACCCCTTTTTGATATTCATTGAGACAAATTTCACTTCGCATCATTTGTTAGGTGTGCATATTTATTCCCATGCTTGAGTCATAACATCAATAGTTGCACGTTCATTACCCTTGAGAAATCACAACCCTTAAAATTCACGCTTAACTTAAAATTGATTACACAATTTTATTTAATAGAGGTGCATCAACAAGCTTAGGTTGTAGAGTCTTGGAATAGGGTGTCATGAGTAAATATTTTCAAGACTATGAAAAAAAACAACTAGGTGTCTTTCTAGGTGAGAAGAGAAATCCTTGATATAATTAGTGTTTTCAGGAGGCTCCTCTTACACGAGGAAACATACATGTTTGTGGTGGGGATAGCCCCTTGCCACTCTATGTACATCGTCAGAGATATTTCCAAGATCTTATTCGTATCTGGGGGCTTTCGAGGTACCTTTGGTGCTTTCGAGCTTCAGGCTTTGTTACCCTACCCATACGATAGATCCTTCCTACGACTGTCAGCCTGGGCATTGGTTATATTGGGGTGACCTTAGTTTCCTTACCTAGGTATCGCAAGGGGTACTTGCAGAGGTTATTATGTGAGTGTCCTGGTCAGGTAGGGGTCAAACAACACAATCACTATATGCGTTGAAGCCGAGGAACAACACAGTCACACCTTCGCTCATAGTGAATGGGAGTCTCAGGCCTCTCCTAGGCGAGGCATACCTACTGCATTAGAGAGCTCACTTATCCTCCCTCTTGGCTTGTTTGCATTTGACTTAGATTTTCTTAGGGGTGTGCTCTTTGTGCACTAGATTTCTCTAGACATTGTAATTAGTTAATCCTTGTTATTTTTGTGGAGTCATCATGGATCGAGTTCTTGCACTCCGTCGATCTCGACGTTTAGTAGGGTTTTTTCCTTGTGGATCTCCTCCTCCTCCTCAGAAGAGGATTAGACATTCTAGGTGAACTTTTACACACTATGATTCACACACCGTTCTCATCATGAGCACTACATTTGAGAACGCAAAGATCCCTCCTTCTTCATCCTCCAGAATGGGGAATGCGACCATTATGAGAACTGGGACTCCAGTTGACACCGAACCTCACAGAGTTGGTACTTCCTACGATTCATGACCCCATCTATCGGATTTTGCAGCTGCTTATCGGAGATCTTCCTCGGGAAGGTCAAGTAGCGAGGCTCATCATGTTCCCTCTAGCACAGGTCCCTTTAGGTTTGGCATGCCAGACCTCATTGATACTTTTCTGTCATCTGTCGTTGATCCTAGTATTGATCCTAATGTTATGCTCGAAGGCACTGCCATTCCTTTCCATGATGATAGATTTGATAGTGGTAATATTGCACCTTCTACTCCATTTGTGGGAGGCTTTTCATACCTTTCGTCCGGGCATAACACCGGTGTTTACTCTCACAGAGGTGACCCTAAACATGTGAACATTGGAGGCACTAATTACATTCCATCATATGTTCCATCATCCACCGCACCTATTCTGTCGAATGCCTTTCTTATGAAATATCCTCCTCATAACCTGCATGGTCCTTCAGGACAGGGTGCTTCCTCTAACCATGTTGGTCCCTCGTTGGCAGGTTTTTTTGTGTCGGGAGGTTATGTGCCTCCTTATGTATTCAAGGGTCAACCTTTTTATCAATCCTATAATTATGGTTATGTAGCACGCCATTCCCAAGGTATAACAAACTATAATATTCTTCTGCATCCTTTTATGGGTCATGCAGGAGGAGGTTATTATCTGACTGGCTAAGGCCATGGTATTTACTCTCATCAACCTTATATGAACCAATCTTTTTAGGGAGCATGGAACCAGATGGCACAACCAGGAGAGCATGTGACTACTTTCTGCCTATGCTACTCTTCGAACTCATGCAACCATGATTATGTTTTGCTACGACTGTTTCAACACACACTCATGGGTCCTACAGCGAAATGGTATATAGAGTTGTGTGGGGGAACATATCGGACTTTTAATGACCTAGCCATGACCTTTCTTAACCAATTTCATCTACCGGTACGTTACGATGCCGATACCGAGCTCTTGTCGACATTTCAGCAGGATAAAGCCATGCACATCTCTGACCTTATTCAAGAGTGGAGTAGACGAAAGAGGTTGATTAAGGCCAACATTCCACCTAATTTTTTGTTGGAATGGTTCCTCAAATATCTATTGCCTTATATTGCGAAGGATGTTTCGATGTCCTGAGTTATGAATGAGCAAGATATCTTCCAAGCTCAACGGTTAGACTTGATTTATGCTCATTCTGGGATCCTTTATGAGATTATCCCTAATGCACCACGGTCAAAATTTGAACCTAAGTTTAAACCTAGCCCACATGTCGATGGTATTGTTGGCTCCATGAGTACCAAGGTCGTAGACCGGGTTATGAATCAAATGCAAAATTTATCTATTAATCAGCTTGCAACCAGATAAGCTATGGCTTCTTCCAATCCCACCCAATCGACGAATGTGCTCTCGGTACATTCGCCGGACCAGAAGGGTAACCAGTTGCCCATACGAAATAGAAAGAAGGGAAGAAACAATAGAACGGGTGGGAATAGGAAGGAGAACTCAAACGATGACAAGAACAAAAATGATGCTAAGGGGGACAAGAAGCCTAAACAGAAGGTTAAATTCCCTTGCAAGCTTTGTGGGGGAGACCATCTCACATACTTGTGCCCCTATATTAATGAGGCCTTGAAGTTCATTGCATAAAGACCTGTTGTGTTGACTGACCCTTTATCTCATAATCAAAATATGGCTTCGAGGAACATGGATGCCGAAAACACTTTTGGTAGGAATGAAAACCCACCAAATGCGAAAGATGGCCACGGTTATATCAACATGATGTCTGTCACTAATGTTGTGACCCGCAAAAAATATTACGGTCTGTCGCAACCCAACTTGGGTAAAGATCCTACACCTCCTGAGATACCTTTGCATATTGACAAGCCTGGAGATATACCTTGTATACCTAAGGGAGTCCTAAAGCGCCTGGGGCACAATCCTAATGCCCGATCCACCCATCATTATTCTATTGTTGAGAACTTGGGTCGGAATCCCTGTGCGACGTCAGCTCTTGAAGTCCTTCAAACTTGTCATGCATAGAGGAGAGAATTGTTGTCAGCCCTCAAGATGGTTGATTCTAATCCTTCCACTATAGTTAGATTTGAAACCCATGAGGTCCAACCTCGCTTTCCTTACCTTGTGGATTTCTTAGTCCATGTGGAGTGTATGAATAACACAATGAAACACACAGTTGTTAATGAGGGAGTTGCGGCCTCCATGATCTCTCTGGCTTGTTGGAAAGGCCTTGGATCACTCACGTTCTCAAAATCCATGACCATGTTGACTACATTCAATGGAAATTTATTTCGGTCGCATGGTATTATTCCTTCTCTCCAAGTCCAGTTGGGAGGGAAGACCATGTTGATCGAGGTTGAGGTGGTTGATGCACCTCTTAAATACAATCTTTTACTAGGTTGGAATTGGATCTACGCTATGAAAGCGATTGTGTCTTCCATTTTTCGTGTCATTTGCTTCCCTTTTGAGGATCAGATTGTCACGATTGACCATATGTCATTTGATAGCTCCAGTTCGGTTGCATCGTCGGGATCCACCATCCCAGCTATAGACAATTCTCAGCTTGCAACTGAGAATTTTAGTGTTGGAATGTATCTGTCATTGATGGGATCCTTTAATATTGCAACAACAATCCTAGCTATTGGTTCCACTGTTGGTAGTGATTCGTCATTGTTGAGTTCGGTCCCATTTCACACAATGTATTTGGACGACCCTTGGACTCTCTCTTCTCCAAGCACTTCAGATGAGGACCCTAGACCTACCAAGATGGAGATGCCATTATCTGCAGTGAAAGTTTCTTATTAATCCGTTCTTGATCCCGTTGTAGACCCCGATCCTTCTTCCTCGTGGACGAAAGAAGAGGATCTATTTTCACTTCCCACTTGGGTGGTTGCGTTGTCATGCTTGCATGATTTCCTCGATGATGTTATTCCTTCGGGTGAAGAGATTCTCGAGGCCATGAATGGTTTCGAACAACCTTGAGAGGAGTTGCACCATCGCTCTTACTTACTCCCGGAACTCGAAAAGATCGAGCGTGATGACTTTAGATCGACCCTTAGCGAGAATGTTGGTCGTCATGTAGTCCCATTAGGCACTCATGGTGTCTATGCCGAAGGGAACATGGTGAACTTGTCACTTACGATCCCTATCGACATTTCTCGTATTCCTGGCAAGATAGAGAATGTTTACATTGGTGCATATTGTTCTCCCAATGAAATTAAGGCATACACTGATCTTTTTAAAGAACTTTGTGATGTTTTCGCTTGGTCGTATGACAAAAATGCCAGGAATAGACCCTCGTATTGTCGAGCATGAGATTAAAACTTATCTCAATGCTAATCCTATTTGACAACGTTTACGCGCGATGAACCCCCGTAAGGCAACTGCCATTAAGGACGAGATAGAAAAGTTACTCAAAGCTAGTGTTAGCACTATTTTATGGCAGGAATTGGTGTTTTCGCAAACTTATCTCAATGCTAATCCTATTTGACAACGTTTACGCGCGATGAACCCTCGTAAGGCAACTGCCATTAAGGACGAGATAGAAAAGTTACTCAAAGCTAGTGTTAGCACTATTTTATGGCAGGAATTGGTGTTTTTGCATTATAAATTTTGAAGCTTTGAATGGTTATTTCGCAGTTTCAAAACAAAACTTTGCTAGTTTGATAATTTATTAAATTTTTCCAAATTCTTGCAAGCAAAAGGCATTGCTTGTTTGGTAATAATATTTGGGCAAAATGCCATTAAGGACGAGATAGAAAAGTTACTCAAAGCTAGTGTTAGCACTATTTTATGGCACGAATTGGTGTTTTCGCATGATTAAATTTTGAAGCTTTGAATGGTTATTTGGCAGTTTCAAAACAAAACTTTGCTAGTTTGATAATTTATTAAATTTTTCCAAATTCGGCATTGCTTGTTTTGTAATGATATTTGGGCAAAATGAAATATAAATTTAATGGCATGGAATAGCTTATTTAGTAATTATTAGCTGTACATAGTGAAACCACTGACATATATAAGCAAATATAACATTTATCACCCAGTACATGTGGGATAATATCCCACCCAAAATACAAAAGCGCAGTGCAAAATCCCAGGGCGTGCAGGAGAGGCCGTGAGCAGGATTTGTACCTGAAACATCAAATTCTCACGTTGGATGGAGGATGATATCGAGATGAGGACATTATGGTTGTTGTAATTTTGGGCATTGGTACAAATGCCTGTTACATGGAAAGTACATATGCAATCCTAAAATCGCAAAGTTTTCTCCCAAAATCTGGCTATATGGTTATCGACGCAGAGTGGGTGAATTTTGGTCTTTCATCTCTCAGTAATAGAATTTGATAGGGATCTTGACGCTGATAGTATAAATCCTGTACAATTTGAGCAAAAACGTGACAACAAATGTTGAGGAGGTCATACGCCGTATCAAACGCATTGCTCCAGTACAATGCTTCCCGGAAGAGGACGAGAATGCTCCTGAACCGCCCATAGTCTGTACAATGGGGTGTTACAGAGCTGGTGGAGGGTGCCTTAAGACTTAAGAGCCTTTGTATGGTGGATCCTACATGGCATCCTTGGTCTTGATTCGCTGCTCCAACATGCTTAGACAATGAAAAGTTTCTTGTATAATATATTTAATCTGTCTGTTTGTCAACTCAGCTGGATAATGCCGATTTCAAGGTTCTTAATTTTGCGCATGAAGTGATGTAACGGACTCACGGTACCAAGATTTCCTTTGAAGGGCTCAAGCATCGTATGTTTGAGATTTCACTATCGGATCTTCAGAAGTGATGAAGATTAGGCTTATAAGGGAAGATATATTGTTGATGGATAAGGGAAGATAAATCATATACATTAATTTTGGTTTTATGCTATTCAGTTCTCCTCGAGGCGTAAATTTTGAAGTAATCCCTTCATTTAAATCAGAAAAAAATGGATTATTTGCATTATAATTGGCTTTATAGGTTGGCCACTAGAAGTCATTGTGAAACTCATTTTTGCACTTGAAACACTTTTCTTGGATTACTTAAGGCTGAAAATTTTAGGAGAAAACATTCTTCAAAACACAAGTCAAAATTGGGTGGAAAAAATGAAGCATTTGAAGGGAAAAGATCCAAATTTTGTAACTAGAGAAGAGCACTGCTCCTGTGCATCTTGTATCAAATATCAATTGAGAAAATTCATATCAATTGACAGCCTCAGGCCATGGATATGGAGGAAAACTTCTTGCTTCTAGAAGGCATGTAGCCATCTCTTTCAAGGATTTGTTCCTCCTCTCAGATACACCATTCTGTTGTGGTGTCTATGGGACTGAGTGTTGCATTTGAATGCCTTCTTATGCACAAAGATGTTGAAATTATCTTTTGACATACTCACCACCATTATCAAATCTAAGTGCTTTGATGTTTTTTCAGAGAGTGTTCTCATCCAAGGCTTTGAAGATTTTGAAGGTCTCAAATACCTCAAACTTCTGCTTCAGAAAGTATAACCAGCAATACCTTGAACAATCATCAATGAAGGTTAGAAAATATTTGGATCCATTCATAGATTTTATAAGCATCGGTTTGAATACATCACTGTGAATTAGAATTAATGTGTAGGAAACTCTTTTTTCCTTCCCAACCTCATACCTTTTCTCTGGATTCCTCCTTACAACCAACCGATGCACACTCCTTCATAGGATTTGATGAGAGGAAGTTCTCTTTTCATTATGCAACTGCTAGAGATACTTGAAGTTCAAGTGGCCAAATATTTCATGCCACAACTTGCTTCTATTATTGGCATGAGTCAATAAGGCACTTGGATATGAATTGTGAAGAAATTGAGAAAACTCATATGCCTTGAAGGCATGATTAGAAACTCCTTTCAGTATTAGATGTCCAATAGAGACTTTTGAAATCTCCACTATGTTAGGATCAAATGTGACTCTCTTGGGAGAACTAGTATGTGTAATATGGTATACATATAACAAGTTTACTACTAGGGAGGGAACATAGAGCACATTTTGGAACTCTCCATGCTCAATTTTAATGTATCCTTTCTCGACAGTTAGGATTTGTGAATTATCTCCCATATGGATGCTTGGTCCTCCAGAGAGATACATATAAGTGAATGATTCTTTAGAGGAAATGATGTGGTTGCGAGCTCCATAATCAATGAGATATTCCTTTGACTGAGTGAAGCCTTCCTTCAAAGCATGACACCTCTCATGTTCTTTTGTCTTGTTACCAGCATCAGACTTCTTTATAACTTCAAGAAGGGAAATGTTGTTATGGTCAAGGAGCTTAGACATCTGGTCAATGGTCTTCTTCATACATTGGTTCTCTGGATGAAATCCTCTCTTGCATTAATAACACTCAGCTTTGTCAAACTTCTTGTGCTTATCTTTCTTGGAACCAAAGGCTCCATCTGAAGGATTCTGCTTATCCTTTGGCTTCGAATCAATTTTCTTCTTCTATTTCCCTCTTTGATCCCCTTTGTTTGCACATTCTCAGTCTCTCCCGCTAAGAAAGCCTTATTCTTGGAGAATTCGAGAGGTCCCATCTGAATAATCTTATCTTGTTTATGGATTATTGACTCTATGAAGGCATCTAGGGATGGAATTCGCCAATTGAGAGTTGTCAATATCCCAGAGTGGAAAGTAGACACAAACACTGAGAATTCTGAGCCCAGTTTTCTCATAATGGAGAGCGCCAATTTCTCATCCTTCTTCTCAATCCCACACTTCTTGCATTGCATGACAAGGGATTTGAATTTAGTGAATAATGGTTGTATTGTTTCGAATTTACTAAGTTTTAGTGCTACCATTTCATTCTCCAGGATATGGACCCTCAGCTCATCCTGTTTTCCAAACAAGGATTCACTCTTATCCTATACTTCTTTTGGAGTCTTGAGGCCATCAAGATGGAAAAACAACTCCATGGAGATGTGCATGCACATGAAGAAATTTTTTTTATCAAGATTATTTAGATACTTGGATTTTTCAAGATATTATTGGAATTCGACTTCTCTGCCCATGGAGACCCTGTACATACCCTTGTTGCGCAAGACAATCTGCATATCTTCCCTCCAATAAGGTAATTGAAGGGTGTAAGAATTATGTGAGTCAGAGATGTTGAATTCTCCATTTCATATCTTCTAGAGAAACAAATTCTTCAAGAAATATTTGAATCTACCTGCAAAAACACTGCAAAACAATTCAATTCGCTAATAAATGAGATCGAACATTCTCCACTTCGACATGTGCACTTTCTCTGGGTGCATCACATCTGGATAGACTTCTCTGGACAACATCCATATGGTGCAATGGAAGTTTATGAGGTTTGTTGATGGCCTGAATACCTACTCTAATACCATTTTAATTTTAGGGAAGCATGGATTCTCACACCTAAATGAAAGCAATCTGAAAAGAAGGTTGCAGAAGAATGCACAATTCAATATAAACTAATAAATAGATCCATGGAAAAAATCACACACATATGAGGCAAAAAATGGTCAGAATATCATTACACTAATTATCATTGATGTCTCTGTAATACAATGGTCATACAATATGGAGAATTCAAATGCCTTAGATAGGATTCAAATTCACCAACTCAAACGGACTCTGGTGCTAACTCAGGTGGGAAAAATCACCACTAGAGCTCACTAATGCAACTCTGGTTCACTAATTCAGTCTACAATCAGTTAACTGAATAGGGTAGGTGAACAAAGGCACTCACACTCCCTTAAATCATGCAAACTAGTGCTAGGATGACCAAGAGTGAACTAACTAATGGTAATCAAAGCCTAACTGAACATAATTGAAGACATACTAAGGTCAATTGAAGGAAACTATCGGTGGCACTCAGAGTGAGTTCCTAAATTATAGGGATTGGTCCTTGAGACTCCTCAACTCATGCAAAGAGGCACAGTAAGTGGTAGGTGGACCCTAGGTGTGTCCCTTGTGCACTAGTGAAGTGATGTAGACCTCCTAAGTTAGGAACATGGACAATTAGACTAAGTGGGAAAAGGGAGGATTAATTAATCCTAACAAGGGGTTGGCTGGTTTATCCAAAAAGCTAGCACTTCATAGAATTGTAGAGGTACAAAGGACAGATATCATTTTTATTCAGGAATTGATGTGTGAAGGAGGGAATATTGTTACTGAACTTCTATAAATTTTGGAAAGGTGGAGTTTTGAATTCGTGGATGCAAAAGGTAGACCGGGAGGTCTCATTGTTGGATGGAGAAATAAAAGTATGTTATATAAAAACACTTGGGTGATGGAGAATGGTCTAGGCCTTTCCTTTTATTCAATGGAATTAAAATCAATTTGTGTTCTTGTCAATATTTATGGCTCTTATATAAAGAGCGAAGTTTTTTAGGATAATCTATTGTCAAAAAATGTATTGGGAGGAAGAACTTGATATTGGGAGGTGATTTAAAATTTTCAATGGGATTGTCTGAAAGTAGAGGACCATGTGCTCGGGATGATTCTCTGACGCATTAATTTATGCAGAAGCTGGAGTAGGGTCTAACTGATATAGAACCATCTAAGTTGAATCCAACATGGTCTAATAAAAGAACATGTTTTAACAATATTTGTAAAAGTTTGGATCAATTTTTAGTCTCTGAAGATATGTTGGAAAATCATTTATGGCTCAAACAATGGGCGGGGAATGGCGGGGAGTCGGATCATTACCCTTTTTTCTTTGAGATAAATTATGGAAGTAAGAAAACCCTATGCCCTTTTAAATTTAATTCCAATTGGATAAAATATGAAGAGTGTTAAAATTTTGAAATATAGTTGGGATCCTTTTGATATATATTCTCAGAATTCACCTTCTATTCATTTTTCTAAAAATATGAAAAATATCAAAGAGGTATCAATCAAGTGGTTTGCTCAGAAGAAAATTTCCAAGGAGCATGATCTTAAGCATATTGAAAATTTACTTATTGGTAAATACAATGTTAAGGGGTTTGGATTTATATTAGAGGAAAAGAAAGAGAAAATTGTAGGTTTGGAAGTGTGTAGAAGAAAAATATGGAGGATCGAGAAGCAAAATCAAGACTAAAAAGCATATCTTTGTGGTTACAAAATGGAGATGAGAACTTGAAATTTTTGCATCAGCTTTTCAAATCACAAAAAGAATATAAATTATATTTGGAAAACAAATTTTGACCTGAGTGAATAATTTGAAGGATTTGACGATATTTCTCGGGATGGAATTCATCTTTTTGAGCATTTATTTTAAATGGAAGAGAAAATATATTTATCCAAGACTATGAAAATTGCATAGTTTTTCCCATCAAACATATCCATGGAATACAATGAAATGATCATGGAAGAAGTTACTATGAATGAACTACAAGATGTTTTTCCTCAACTCAAGAAATAAAGAAGTCCAGGTCTGGATGGGATTCCTATTGAATTTTACCTGGGTTTGTTTGAATTTTTGGCCCCAAATCTGATGTTGGTTATAGAAGAATCTAGAAAGAGTGGTAAAATACTAGTGATTTTCAATTTAAATTTCATAGTGCTTATTCCCAAGTCAGAATCTCCAAATAGTTTTGAATATTTCAGACTAATTTCACTATGTAATTGTATATACAAGATTATTGGTAAAGTCATTTCCTCGAGGATAAAAAAAAAGTTTTAAGTAACTACATTTCTAGGGAAATGTTCGGTTTCTACATGGTCATCAGATTCACGAATCTATTGGCGTAGTCCAGGAGGGTATGCACACTATCAAGAATAAGAAATCTCAAGGGGTGGTGATAAAAATTGACTTGTCAAAGGCGTATGATAGAGTAAGCTAGATGTACCTTCGGGTTATACTTTCTCACATGGGGTTTGTTGTAGCTTTCATATCATGGGTAATGGGTTGTCTTCTATCTATCTCTTTCTTCTATCCTTGGTAATGGGTTAGCTTCTAATTTTTCCAAGCCCAACAGGGGCATTAGACAGGGATTCCCTCTAGATCCGCTTCTTTTTATTATCGTTGCTAAAGGTTTAGGAAGGGCCATACTTGATGCAAAACTAAAAGGGGAAATTGTTGGTACTAGATATGGAGATCAGATATGTCTAACAGATATATTATTTGTGGACGATATAATTTTATTTTCAGATGGAACACATAGGGAGTTGGAAAAGTTTCATAATAACCTACATGTTTTCTCTGTGGCTTCGGGTATGGAGGTAAACAACGGTAAATCAAACACATTAATTGATGGAATAGATGACAGGGAAGTATGTTACATCAGTAATATGTTTCCTTTCATAGTTTCACCTTTGGAAAATGGTTTGAAATATTTGGGGTTCCGTTTAAAATCGACCTCATATAAGAACAAGGACTAGGACTGACTAATTTCTAGTGTGAAGTTATAATTAAAAATTAAAGTCATCTTTGGCTATCTAAAGGTGGAAAAGTTGTTCTTGTTAAATATATTCTAGATCCAATTCCAGTTTTTTGGGTGAATTTTAGGATTCATGTGGGTAAAATTAGAATATTATGCTTCAACTTCTTGTGGTCTATTAGTCAAGAACAAAAGGGCACGGTGTGGATAAAATGGAAAGCTTTAGTACTTCCAAAAACTTGTTGTGGGTGGGGTTTTAAGATTCCATTATTGGTTGCTAAATATTTGGAAGCTAAAAATTTCTAGTGTTTGATAAAGGGAAAATGCCTATGGGTTCAGATTGCAGTTAGGAAGTATATTTTCTCAAGTATTGTTCTGGAATGGATTTGTATTATGAATGTTAACCCAAAAAATCCATCACTAAGCTCTCCATGACCTACACCACCCAAGAACACCACTTCACGACCCTCCATTAGACCCCCACACCCTCAAAAATGCTTAAGGATAAAGAAAAGGGCTTAAAACCCCAAAAAGGAGCCTAAAATACTCTCCTAGGAGCTAAAGCCCCCAAAAAGAGGCTAAAACCCTAAAAGGAGCTAAAATTAGGGCGAAAGGGACTAAAAGCCCAAAAAAGGGGCTAAAGCCTAGACTAAGGGCTTAAAACCCTAAAACCCCAAAAAAGCTATAAAAGGAGGGTGGGGGTCACTCTCAAAACACTTCTCCCTTGCATACTGTTATGCTACCCATGGATGCCTTGAGACCCTTTGTCTCTCAAGCCACCCACACTCCCTCTCCTCCATCTCCATTGAGCCATAGCTCCCCCATCCAAGAGAGGTGCTTCTTCAAGCTAGGGCATGGTGGCCCATTCCACCCAAAGAGAAGGTATAGCTTGTTATTTGTTGTATTTGCTTAGTAATTTCTTTGCTTTCTAATCCATGGTTTCATTTGCAGGTTTATTTCCTAACTTGTTTTGCAGGTATTTCGGTTTACTGTAGATTAATGATTGTTTGCAGGTTATTGGAAGCGGAACCCTAACCTTTGTTTGCAGAGGGGTTCTCCATATTTCTCTTCTATCTTTGTGTTCATTACTATTCTTTACATTCTATTTTTCCTTTCAGTCTTTCTGCAAGTAGGAACCTACCCTTCTGCCCTATAGACAAAAGGGAGCCATTCCTGCCCCTATAGCAAGGAGAAATCCTTGCTACAGAACTGGCGACCATACCAGGTCGATCCCACAGGATCCCTGGTCCATATTTTTAAAATTTCAAGTTTTTTAATTTTTTCCCTTGTTTTTAAAATTTCATTTCAAATTTAGTTTAGATCTAGTTTATTTCCAGTTATTAGTGTTTCTAAAGCCTCTTCTAGGAAAATCTGAGTTATTTTGGCCACAGTACAGGTTACAATTGGCTGGATCTGACTCAGGATCAGAAAAACCCCAAATCTGGGGCAGGTCGCACTTATCGGGCCTGAACAGGGGATGAGGGTGCACTTAATGGCCTAACAGGCATGCCCAAGGTGCACTTAATCTCCTGAAAGGTGTGACTTCACTTAGAAACACAGACTGCGACTGTCTATGAAATCTGTGCGACCCCCTCGCCTGTTTCTGAAATTTTTTTGCGACCCCCTCGCCAAATTTGATCAGAAATGTGCAGTTTGTCAATCAGAGTTTCAATTTCAGTTTAATAGGGGTTAAATTTTAGTTTAATAGGGACTGTTAGTGCGGCTCAGCCACCTCTGTCCAACATACTAGTTTAATTTAAGTTGTTGTTTTAATTTCCTGTAATTGCATCAACAAACAAAGTGTAAATTCAAAGTAAATTTTAATGGCTTAATTAAATGAATGTAGCTTAACTAAAATCAACCTAAAACTAACTGTCTTGCTTACCCTTCCTCCTCTACCTAGTCATCACCCTCCGGGGTATTCTGGGATACAACGAAGGACAAGCTTGTATAGACCTAGGCCCTTCATTGAATATTTTTCTAAACCATTAAAACCGGATGACCTGGAAGGTAGAGGGGGTAGAGAAGGAGGGATTCTCACGACGCTAAGCGTCCTCCCTATTGACCAACCTTGCATCCGGGAGGTGACCTATGGATCTACGAATGGGCTTAGTCCCATTGTGTTGAGAGCCCAGCACCTTCTCTTGGTCAAAGAGGAATATCAGTGTGAGGTAGTCATCTAGTTAGGCCAAAAACATTCAGGGTTAAAAACTGTATTTGTTTACAAATTTCTAATTACTTAATGCTTGCATACATAATGACATGAATTCCACCACAATATGATGAAGTCATAAACCATTTGTAGCTACCAAATACCAGAAAGACAGACAAACAAATACACCATACCAAGTAATCAACCCAACTCAGTTCATGACGCTGAGAGAGCCTTAAAATTTATCAATTTACATTGAGTTCAAACAATCTGCAGTCTTTGAGGACATAAGTCCCTGACTGCTTCAACTGTGGGAAGTACTTGGGCTCTGCCCAGAAACTCATTGTGAGGAGTACCATAGGAACCCCAAAGTAGCTGGCCGCTGAGAGGAATTGCCAAGCGAAACGAGCAACGACCCCTTCCGATTGAGTAAAAACACCTGTGAGGAAAAAGCCAAGTACTGTCTTCTGGCAGTCTTGGTGGCCGAATGACCACCTACAACCAATAGGAAGCCACTGAAACCGGGGTCCAAACATCATTCCCATCAGTTTGATAAACATTTAACACAATTGATCCCTCACGCTCTTCCTCACGCCTAAGAGGCGAACCACCACCATTCAAAACATTGAACCAACACCGTCGAGCCTATTCTTGATGAACTCACACACCATCAGAAGGCCACACAACCTCTGATTCAGATTCAAACCCATATCAGTCTGAACCAGACCTCCATACTGCACCATCAAGCCCCATGGCTAGTGCAAACCCAGATCCATTTTTCGGCATAGCCATAGCAAGTGGACCCATGTCCACACCACAACTTGTCACCAACAACCCTACATATGGCCCAAGCACAATCATGCAAACTGTCATCAGTCAGCTGCCACCACCCATAGTGACAATCCAAGCTGGCCCAGCTACAACACATGGGGGTAGTGTCCCCTCCACCTACACTGCCCCTCCTTCCACACAGGGGGGCAATGGACCTTCCACTTATGTTGCCCCTACTGTCATACATGGGGGAAACATACCTGCCACCCATACTATCCCCCCCACAACACTTGGGTGCATTGGTCCATCCACAATGGTGCCACCGTAAGTACCCCCAACTGTGCAGATGCATTATGCACCTGCAAACCCCACCACCATCACAACCCCATATCATATCAACATGGGGTCAAATATTCCATTCATGGCTCATCTTAACCTTCCTTATTTGGCTCGGTTAACAAATGACCCCATCCGCCACCAAGATTTCTAGCCACCCATGCCAATTAAGCTGCCATCAGACATCCCCAAGTTTGAAGGCAAGGCAGGGGAATGTCCCCAAAACCATATTATGACATTCCATCTATGGTGCTCATCCAACAACATCGCAAATGATTCCATCAGGCTGAGGCTATTCCAACGCACCCTTACAGGCGCTGCGGCCAAATGGTACATTGAGCTGCCACAAGCCAAGTACCCTGATTTCAATTCCCTAGCTTTCATGTTCCTACAGTATTTCCAACTCCCCGTCAGATATGACGAGGGGGTGGAGATCCTGTTATCATGCTGTCAGAACACCACCACTCATATAACTGACCATATCCATGAGTGGCGGTGATGCCGTAGCCTATGTAAAATACAACTTGACGACAAGATCTTCTTGGATTGGTTCCTTAAGACCTTGCTCCCACCCATAGCAAAGGATGTCGCATCCGAACGTCCCTAATCCGAAGAAGAGGCCATACTGAAAAATCAATAGTTTGACCTCATCTATGCTTAGTCTGGATACCTGTACACCATCATCCCAGACGCTCCCCGCACACGCACCTCTTACAGGGACGCACCGGGGGCATCCCATGCTACAGATGGCATCATAGGATTAGTATCCCAACAGCAACAACATTGATCAACACCACCTGCAGTTCCATCACAACCAAGCAACCCTGCTAGTGTTGCTTACCAAAACCAAAATCCGGACTATGCAAGAATGATGTCCCAGTCCGGACCAACAACTTCCTATGCACATCCTGCACCACCGCAACAGTCTCAGGCCATGGCTTGTCCAACACAGTAGTATGCGGGGCAAATTCCCACATTTGTGGCACCACCACCCCCACAAATATACTATGCACCGCTAGTGCAAACAGTTCAAGTCCCTTCCCCCACTCCACCCGCTTCGTTGGGACAAGTGTTCGCACAACAAAACTGTCCCAACCAGCCTGCCCCTAACAACCAACAAGTGCAAGATAGAAATAATCGGCCCCGGAACCAAGCCAATAACCAACCGCAGGGAGGTGGTCAACAACCAAACCCTCCCAACAATGTTGCAACAAACCAACAAGCCCAAAACCCCCCACGACAGGATGCACCAAGACGCAACACCTTGTTGCGCACAAACCAACCATGCACACTCTGTGATGTTTATGGGCACTACACATTCGAGTGTCCCCTCATGGGTCATGCTAAGAAGGCCATTCAGAACGAATTTCAACAGGCCGCCAACGCTACGAATCAAGCCCAACCAAACCCAGCACCACAAGGACCTCCTCCTATGGTGCTTCAAAACCCACTACCAGTCCAAGGATTGGTGGAAACCGCTCCCCCTCCCCAGGCCAATTCCAATGCTCCGGAGGCACCTCCCACAGCAGAAACAGGTGTTCAGGACCTGCTAGCTATGACGACTGAAGAGGTCAACATGCAAACCAAACGAAATCAGTATGGTACCACCACCGAAACCGCTAACACATCAGTGGCCTCAATGTCCAAAACACTCAATCTACCTCTTCAGTTACCCCCATTCCCGTGCCCCCCCATACGCAAAGTTTCCAATAATGCCACGGCTAGAGCTGCTGTCAACTACAACATCGTGGACGATTTGGCCCAAACACCAACTACCATGTCCGCTCTTGAGGTACTTAAAACATGCCCAACACAGTGAAAATCCTTACTAACTGCCCTTGGGGAAGTAGACCCCTCCGACTCCAAGTTGATCACATTCAACACAGAGAACGGAGAACCGTGCATGCCATCAACCATCGCCTTTCAAATCCCGATGTCCATCTGGAATTTGGTTGTGCACCAGTGCATAGTGGATGAGGGGGCATCCACATGCGTTATGTCTACCTTGGTTTGGCAGAAACTTGGATCACCAATTCTGCAACCGTCCTCCACAACTCTATGGGCTTATGATGGACATCCCACTAAAGCCCAAGGAATCCTCCCCCATGTCCCCATCACATTAGCCAGGAAGACAATGTTGATTGACATAGAGGTCGTCAACACTCAACTGGACTATAACCTTCTCCTCAGAAGGAGTTATATGTATGCCATGAGAGCAGTCGCATCAACTATCTTTCATCTCATGATGTTCCCCCACGAAGGGAAGATTGTGACGGTTGATCAGCTCACTTATCATGATCCGAAAGGGTTAACGGCACCCGCCAACGTTATCCCTACCATCACCACCATTGAGCCGCAAGGGACGACCACACACGCTAATGTCATCCCTACAATCAACACTATGGTTGACAACACACCAGTCGCTCCATTGTTGAATGTGGGCCCTGGGTTGTTTTTCGATACCACCACAATGGCTCCTTTCCCGTTAATGTCACCACAACTGACACAAAACAAAACTGCGGACTTGTGCATGGTCTCATCCAGCACCACTGCACCCAAACAAAAATCGCAGCTGCAGGCCCAACCACAACCACAACATCATCTGCAGTCGCAACACCAACAGTAGCCGCAA
Source organism: Pseudotsuga menziesii (assembly GCA_001517045.1). Lineage (NCBI taxonomy): Eukaryota > Viridiplantae > Streptophyta > Pinopsida > Pinales > Pinaceae > Pseudotsuga > Pseudotsuga menziesii. The sequence continues at coordinate 254,834 of LPNX010558660.1, forward strand.
CATCACCCGCAACAACAACATTATGCGCAGCCGCAACCACAACCGCATCCCCACATGCAACCAGCAGGGAGTTATCTGGGCTCATCTCCAGTCCATACAATTCCCTTCCTCTTTCCCCCACCTGGTGTCATGAGCAAACCGGTAATGGCCACTTTAAGCTTACCCAACTTTACATTGGGAATTCCAGTGTGGTATCTTGATCCACTGACTCAACCAGCAATGCCCCAAGTTGTTTTAACCCCAGTGCAACCCATTGCGGTGGAGTCTCACCCTCCACTTGACCCGCAAAATCCAACCATCACACCTACACCCGCACCGCCCCACCCGAAAAGGGCCAGGGGAAAGAATGCCAAATCCACCGCAGAACCGCGACAAGTCCCGCCTTGTGCTGTCTGAGAGAAACAGGCCCATCCAACTCAGAATTGCCCTAAAATCCCCATGATCCGTGCACATTTAGATGTAATGAATACAACGAAAACATCCCTGTTGTTGAACTCCCAACCGCACCAATAGTTAGGAACAAGGCATTGAGAAAAAACCATGCTTGCGCCCTTTGTAGTTTGTATGGACACTACTCTCACCATTGGTAGGACCTGCCCGAATTTCGAATGGCTCTAGCTGACCCATCAACATTCCCTTGAGTTTGAAATCACCTTGATCGAAGAAGTGCACCCCCCACCGCCTTCTTCAGACACCATGTCCATCTACATGATGTCCAGTTCAACTGACCCTCTTATCTCCACCTCCAATGACGGTCCATCGGACCTGTCTCTTCATTGCTTCAGCAACGATGAGGAGATACTTGAAGCTTTGACCACCCCAGAATACCCATGGGACAACATGCACCATCGCTCGTTCTTCCTCCCTGAAGAATTTGTGTTGCAGTCTGACCAATTTTCCATGGAGACCAAATATTTCATCCATGGGAAGGTCGACTGGTTCAAGAACCCCATCCCAGCACCATATGCCCTCGAAGAAGGGAGTACTGTGAACATTTCGCCAACCATTAAAATCGACATCTCAACCAATTCTGAGATTGTTGAAGAAATCATGTTGGGGGCAACTTGCTCCCCAGAAGAGGTCGATGCCTACAAAGCCCTCTTCCAAGAATTCCATGACATCTTCGCCTGGTCTTACACCGAAATTCCTGGCTTAGATCCATCCATCGTGGAACACCACATCGACACATGGCCCGATGTGGCACCCGTACGCCAAAAGAAATGGCCCATCCATCCTTCCAAAGTGGCCACAGTGAAAGCTGAGATAGAGAAGCTGCGCACAGCCAGCTTCATCTACCCCATTGCATACACCACTTGGGTTTCTAATATTGTTCCCGTGAATAAAAAATAGGGTACCATTCGTGTTTGCACAGACTTCTGCGACCTCAATGGGACATGTCCCAAAGACAACTTCCCCACACCCTTCATTGATCATATCATCGATGCATGCGCTAGACATGAAGTATTTTCCTTCATGGACAGTTTTTCCGAATATAACCAAATCCAAATTCGGAAAGAAGACCGTTATAAGACGGCATTCACAACCCCATGGGGCACATTCGCATATCGAGTCATGCCCTTTGGCCTAGAAAACGCTAGAGCCACCTTCCAGCGTGCCATGACATACTGCTTCCACGACCTCATTCACATTATGTTGGTTTGTTTCAACAACCTCATCACACAGTCGTAGGAGCAAACACAACACATAGATGACCTGCGACAAGTGTTCTTACAATGTCACAAGTACGAAATCCGCTTGAACCCTTTCAAGTTTTTTTTCTATGTTCCCACGGGCCATCTACAAGGATTCATTGTGTCACACAAAGGAATGACTGCTGATCCCTGGAAAGTCCAAACGACTTTCCCTCTAACTTCACCCCTTTGAGTGACAACGTTACAACTTGTATTATAGTCTTTCCATTTTTTTGTTTTACACATTTTTCAAAATTGAGTCTTACGTATCGTTTCCTCTCATTGCTTCAGATGGAGCACACCTCAAACTAGTATATGGGATTCGCGGATGGAGCAAGCAGATGGTCTCCTAACCTCGTCTCAGCTGCATGGGTCATCTAATCCCCATCGCATGAGTTGATCCACATCGACGGAATATGCGTGGGCACCACAACCAACAACCAGGCTGAATATGATGGTGTAAATGGCCTCTTGGTCACCGCTCTTCAGTTAGGTATTCACCATCTTGATGTCTTCTTAGACTCCTAGCTGCTTGTTTCTTAGTTGAGCAACCACTATCGAGTATGTGATCCCTGCCTTTTTAGAAAGTACCTGCACACTAAACAGATGGTTAGAACATTTGAATCCATCACATTCACACATGTTCCTAGAGACCTCAATAGTGTCGCAGATCAAATGGCTAACGATATTCTAAATTGGCACATCCACAACCGCATATAGGAAACATACAACCATAACATCATGCATAATTAT
>LPNX010558660.1:259751-301084 GCA_001517045.1 Pseudotsuga menziesii
CAAAGGGGCCGCACTTTACAAAAAAGCTCAGCATGGGTTGTTGTTAAGCTCTTTTCCAGCCTTCTCATCAAGAAAATATTGCTGAACAAACTTGGTTTCGTTCATCCTCGTAAAAGTATCTGAATGACCGTCCAGTCAGTATAGGTTTAACCTTTTCTAGCCTGATTGGACTACCAACGGTAAAGAAGTCTCTCATCCCCTAGAGGATGGGCAAGCTCTCCTATGTATACTTTTATCCTTTTTCGGGCACAGGAGACTACCAATGAAAAAGAGCCCCCACTGGATTCTTCTTCGTGCTTTCAGGCTCTCTAAAATTGAAAGCACCATCAAGCATTTACCTTCTCGGGCTCGCCAAAAATCCACGAGATCGTACCATAACGGTGTCCCTAGACACCACCCCACAGAAAATAGTTTGGCAGCATTCCCCCATTGGGTCGCCTTTGTTCAAAGTACTCTGCAATGTGTCTTCGTTGGATCCCATCAATATCAAAAGCGTCTACCTCCTCCAAGTATTTCCCATTTGCAATGACATTCCTGGTATTATAGCTATGATCCCATTCCCATGAGTCAAGTTTCATTTGCTTCTTGGTCCACCCTGTCGTCATACTCTGAACAAAGGAATTTGAGTCCACCACACTCCCCCTGCCCCTATTCAATTATTTCCCCCCCCCCCCCCCCCCCCCCCCCCATTCAGTGGGTCAGTCTGTAAATTGTTCACACCTTTCGGTTATCTCCCTCGCGCTCCTGGTCAAGGAAACATCATTGCCTTGACTAGGGGCAAGTCTCCCTCTGTCGATGACAACACATATATTCTAGAGGATAGACCCTAAGGTCCCTGTATCCTGGTTTCATTAACCTCATTGATGAGTTCCTTGGACCACTTGAGAGTAGTCCTTAGTGCCTCTCGGGATGGTTGTTTCTCACGTGCTTAACTCCAACTGCATCATCGCACTGTTGAGATTCGTACAGGGTTTGGTCCGCACAGTACTTGGTCAAAGACCCCAGATGTCACGTGACTCTAGCACATTGATGAGTCTATTCGAGGGACCTAAACATGTTATGTCCCTTGTGATTTCCGTGTTGCGTTGGAGACAATGTTCAGAAGCCCTAGCAGTGCTTCTATATAGATTTATGATTGATGCAACATACTTGTACCACAGAGACTCTGACTCTCAATCAGTGAGTGCATACAACTATGTAGCGTTCCATATCTAGTAGACCGTCAGTCATGAAGATATAGCATTCCATGAGAATTCCATGGGTCCAATGTACCAGATCAGTATTGTATTCAGCCTCACATTGAGGCAACCATTATTGTATCATCAGTTGTATATGATCGGCTCTTGTATTTTAGAGCATAGATCAAATTATTCTTTTGACATTGTCATGAGCATGGGGATGCCCGCCTCATCCACATACATGTCACACATTATTTGTATCTCACCCATTGATGGGAATCATATTAATACAAAAACCAAAAGCCACCATGCCCCAGCCCTGGAAGTGCCACCTCATCGCAGCAAATCCTATGATGTTCGTCGGCCATATGATGAGCTCCTTCCCTCACACATTAGGGGGCAATCTGTTAACCCAAAAAATCCCTCACTAAGCTCTCCATGACCTACACCACCCAAGGACACCACTTCACAACCCTCCATTAGACCCCCACACCCTCAAAAATGCTTAAGGATGGAGAAAAGGGCTTAAAAACCCCAAAAATGAGCCTAAAATACTCTCCTAGGAGCTAAAGCCCCCCAAAAGGGGCTAAAACCCTAAAAGAAGCTAAAATTAGGGCAAAAGGGGCTAAAGCCCGGACCAAGGGCTTAAAACCCCAAAAAAGCTATAAAAGGAGGGTGGGGGGTCACTCTCAAAACACTTCTCCTTTGCATACTGTTATGCTACCCGTGGATGCCTTGAGACCCTTTGTCTCTTAAGCCACCCACACTCCCTCTCCTCCATCTCCATTGAGCCATAGCTCCCCCATCCAAGAGAGGTGCTTCTTCAAGATAGGGCATGGTGGCCCATTCCACCCAAAGAGAAGGTATAGCTTGTTATTTGTTGTATTTGCTTAGTAATTTCTTTGCTTTCTAATCCATGGTTTCATTTGCAGGTTTATTTCCTAACTTGTTTTGCAGGTATTTCGGTTTACTATAGCTTAATGATTGTTTGCAGGTTATTGGAAGCGGAACCCTAACATTTGTTTGTAGAGGGTTTCTCCATATTTCTCTTCCATATTTGTTTTCATTACTGTTCTTTACATTCCATTTTTCCTTTCAGTCTTTCCGCGAGTAGGAACCTACCCTTCTGTCCTATAGACAAAAGGGAGCCATTCCTGCCCCTGTAGCAAGGAGAAATCCCTGCTACAATGACTAAGGAACACATGAATATATATATAGTCTTTTGATATTATTGGTTCGGAATTATTGTGAAAGGTGGGGGGCGGGTCATTGGTGCATTTGGGTGAGGGTCCATGGGTGGTATGCAATACTTGGTTTAACATCCTTGTGCACATGATAGTGTTTTTAAAGGACATAGGGTTTTATAATCTTAACAGTTTTAAATATCTAGTCACTTCTTTGTATAGGAATTAAGGATAGATTGCCATGGATGCAGTGGATCTTACATATAATGACACAACTATTGTCTGGAATGACGATATAATCAATTTAAAAAGAAGCAATTTCAAGATTGATGGAAGTTTAGACAATTTGGTTTGGGCATTCTCTTGTAAAGGAGAATATACTCCACAAGAGGGTTATAATTTTTTGACTCGGAATTTGGTGAACCCACAACAACATTGGTGGTGGAAAGTGGTATGGAAATTCAAGTGCACAATGACAACAAAGATTTTTATGTGTTTTATACTTATGAATAAGGATCTCAGATGGGATATAATCAATATGAAAGGAAGAGAGGTTCCTCGTAGGTTCTACTTGTGTAAAAAAGTGGAAGAATCAAACTATGATTTAGCAGTGGAATGTACATTTACAAGGACAATTTGGACAAAGATAGGAAATAAATTAAATCTGGAAGAGTTATGGAAAGGTGATTTAATGGAATATTGTTTAAAGGAGTGGTGTTTTAAAAAAGAATAAAAAAGTATTAGATCCCTACCCCAGATAGTTACTTGGGGAATATGGATAGAAAGGAACTCTATCTGTTTTGAGGACACATTTTGTTTTTCCTATCAAATGTGCATTACAAAGTCTTGGAATAATTAGATGTTTTCCACATGATAATGTAAATAGAAAAAATGGGAAGATAACTAAGGAAGAAATTGATAAAAGTACACCATGGGGGTATTCTGATGAGGCAGCTCACGGAGAGCCAAGGAAATGTGGTGTAGGAGGGTTACTATATATTTATGACAATCATTGTTTCATATTCAAAGCATGGTTAGGGCATGACACAAATAACTATGCGGAATTGAGTTCCTTGAGGCTTCTCTTATGGATGGAAGTGGAAAAAGAAATTCAAAATATTCAAATATTTAGATACTCGCAAATTATTAAAAGATGGATTACTGGACAAAATAGGATACAAAACATACATTTGGTACCTTTATTATAAGAGACCAAAATATTAAAAGACGTGCTGGAAAATGTGGACATGAAGCATGTTTATAAGGAAAACAATTGTATGGCGGATGAGCTGGCTAAATCTGGAGTTGATATGGTTGAAGGAATTTGGCATATAACTGAACATCAAAAATATAACATATGAGAATATTTCCATGAACATTTCTAATTTATGTTAGAAGGATTTGGTGATCTGGCATTTTGGTTTTTGCAAATGAAATGTAAAAGGATGAAATGAAACTAGTTTTCAAGAACCGTATGTTTACTTCTATATAGACTGTGGATTACTTCGAAAAGAGGTATTGTAAAGAAAAGGTATGATATAAGATATCATATAGATTGGTCGAAAGATTCTAAACAAAATCTATGCTATGATTAGTATGAACGTTTTGGAAAGAAGTAACTCAAAGGACTAATTAGGTTGGAAGCTAGATTTGGATATGCACATGAAATTGCTCATGAATGCATCTAAAGAATGTACAATCTTTTTTATATATAAATATCACGTTTTTTTCTGTGAAAAAAAAAACATTTAAATCAGTTATTAGCTAACCAATTTTGCCCATTATTAAATAAATTGTGAAACTTAACTTCAAATTAAATTTATGACATATTAACATATTAAATAAAACCTAATTTAATGAAAGAAAGGACCAGTAATATTATATATTAATGCAACTTGTAAACATGGATAATTTTAGGGGCTATATATAGCCCATGGGCTATATTATAATAAATAATAATAATAATAATAATAATAATAATAATAATAATATATTTTTAAGGTCACCGCCAAGCGAGACACCAATTTGGTGTATGAGACCCCCTTGTTTGTGGGACAAGGGACCCCCCTCTACGTAGTGATTTAACTGCTAAAGTCTACAGAGGTGTAAAAACACTACCCCCCTCTGGATTTGAACCTATGACCTACTAAGAGGAAACACATGCTCTTAACCATTAGGCTCATTCATGCTGTACAAAAAATTAGCGGGATATTTTCTTATATGGAAAGGGTTTTTTAAGCTAAAATATGTTTGCCCAATATTTATTAGAAAAAAAAAAAAATCCAAAATGAATAGCCTCCCGTATATTAATGAGGAAAATGAAAAAAACTATTTTCACCCTAGCAAAATCTCTCTCCAATATATCTTTCTCCCCCAATTTCTAGATAAATTCTAATGAAATCATTCCTTCGCCCCCAATTTTCAGTAATGAAGGCTCCTAAGGGTTATTTCGCACTCCATTTTCCTTGTAATTTGGGCATATGGTTTCATTTTCCTATATTTTTAGCCAATTTCATGTGATAACTTCTTTGATCCTATGGTTTTCCAGTATTGGAGGGAAAATCATGACCTATTTTTATATATATAAAGGATACAATGATTCATGGTTCACCCACATCAAATTGCACTTACAAGGTGAAGATTCTGGTTGATGTGATTCCACTTTTCATTCTTCTTTTTATCTACATTTTAATCTTCACATAACATCTCCATTGTCAAAATCTCGGGTATTGAAGGGGCATGCCGCAGATGCAACTTATGAAAGAATACAAACTTTCATAATTATTTTATCTAATAATTAGTGTGGTATGCTTTTTATCATGTTATTTTTCATTTTTATCCACAGTTACAATAGATTATTATATTGTAAATTTATCTTTTATCATGATTTTTATCTTGGATGATTTTTTAGACTTATTGAGTTCTAGGGATCTATCGATTGTTAGGGATCATTCAATGTTATTAGGGTTTTATTATATCCTAGGAGTATTGGTTATGTGGAAGTGTTATATAGCTCAAAAGAAATTATTTAATTTATGTATAGTCATGTTTAAACTATTAAATGACATGTATATGTTGTTAGTGCATTCTACTCTTGATGGAGAGACGCCACATGGTTTTTATATATTCAAATTAAATTTGACCCAATTGTTTAAAATGTGCTTTTATTAGGATATTTCTCTGCAATTATTAATGGATATAAGGCATTAATGAGAGTTTATATGTTTGTTATTGTTGATGTTTGAGATTTTTGTAATATAAATGAATGCACAGTTATTATAATGGTGGGGCTATAGTCATGAATGGTATTTGATATCTATTATTTTGCATTCAATGAAGGTGCTAAAACAATTTTACCACATTTTGCATGCTTTCAAAAATTTCAAGGACATGGATACATTGTGTTTATCTGAGAAAAAGTATGTTTTAACAGAGTAGTTCTAATTATATGTGCGATGATGCATTAATGTGCTTTCTATTCTTGTTAATGTATGTTCTTATTTATAATAACCATTGTAAGTTTCTAACTAACTCTAAAAATTATAAATCAAATGACACAATTCATGTTTTGATTGTCAATAAAAGAAAGGAAAAAGTGGCATTCGTATCTATAAACATAAAACAAGTTATTTTTTTCTTAGAGGGTAGCTTAAAAATGAGAGATTTGGAAAATAAGCTAATTGGGAATTCACACACTATATTAAGGTTGTAGGTCTAAATAATACTCCACATTGTAATAATAGTTTGTGGGTGACATAATCGCTCCACAGTGTAAAGTGTTCAATTCTATCAGTGTGTCTGTATGTCAAGATTTGGGTCCCCACATGTCTGTTGGACCATAACGGATGAGATAAAAATTGGAGTCCCCACTTTCCTCGAATCTAGTTATTGTAGTTGTGTTTCACCAACACCTCTAGTTGTGAGTGACCCAACTTGTGAAATATATAAATAAATCCCTCATATCTGCATTCATGCATTGTTCATTTGAGGTTCTAGGAGTGAAGAGAGTCGAGCTCTAGTATATGCTCTTTTATTGCACTACCTTAGTAATCTGCATAATCAAAAGCCAAGTCTTCCTAGAAAAATATCCACCAAGACATTAAAGGTTTTATAACCTGATGAAATATTCGCCAAGTTTTTACAATATTTTATAATTCAGTGAAATATTCCCCAAGATTTTTTACAATTTATTATAATTTAGTAAAAGACTCCCCAAAATTTTACAATGTTTTATAATAAAATGAAAGATTAGCTAAAACAATTATATATACATATTATACTATTGATAAAATAGCCTTCAAATTTTCCTATATATTAGGTAGAGTTGCCCATTTATTATACATATAAATTTTTGGGGTGTTCTTAAAATTATCTGTGCTTGTAAATATAGTGGTGAAAAATTAGTAATTACCAAAATAGTTTGAATGAGTATAAATATATTTTTTCAATGATACTTTGGTCTGTTGTAGGGCTAGATGGATTTCATATCGTCCACTCAGGTTCAATTCCATTGAGACATGTTCTAGCTTACATGTCCAGCTAACGATTTGCTCGACCTACCATCCACAGAAGTGGGGAAGTTTGTTGATATTTCACATGTCTGTGTGACCTAGGAAAGTGGTTTCCCATGTGAATACACACACACACACATTTGAATATCAAAATATTTAAAAAATTTGCTTTTTTATTATTTTTTATACAGTTATGTATAAAAAAAATTTGAAAACTTTAGTTTGGTTAATAAACAATAACCATAACTATAGTAATTAATCCACCCAAATTATAAAATATTATGTTTAAATATGATTATTAACATATTATAAATAATTAACACATAAAATTTCATCGGTCCTTAAAATCAAGCTATCAGATAGGAAAGAGTCATCTACAAGATAGGAAAGAATCAGTCCATATCGCAACACTCCCCCTCAAGTTGGTGCATAGATGTCACACATGTCCAACTTGCCCAAAAACTTCGAGAACACTCGACTTGAAACTTCTTTGGTGAGAATATCAGCCAAATGATCCTCTGATCGAATCTTAGGCAACTCCACAATCTCCTCATCCAACTTCTTAATGAAGAATCTATCTACCTCCACATGTTTTGTTCGATCATGTTGAACTAGATTATGAGCAATTTCACATGCTGCTTTATTGTCACAATATAGTTGAATTGGCTGCCTAGGTAGATAGCCCAAATCTCCGAGGAGAAGTATTAGCCACAATGCTTCACATACTCCAAGTACCATACCTCTAAATTCAGCCTCTGCACTTGATCGGGAAACACGATCGATGCTCTCTATCATGGTGGTTAAGGAGGTGTAGATTCTCACATTTAATTCTCTTCCTTCGTAGGAACCAAGGATCGATGCTCCTAAAAAAAATTATGCTCAACTGGTGAAGGTTGTGCCATCATTGGTGAAGGCGGTGGGAAAGGTGATGGTTAAGGTGGTGGCAACAGTGGTGAAGGCGGTGGCAACAGTGAAGGTGGGAAAGACAGTAGTAGTGATGAGGTTGGTAGTGCCATGAAGACGTTTAACCATGATCGATTTTTCCATTAATTGGTCAGCGTAGTAGGAATCGAGGCTCGGCAATAAGACTCCCAATATTTCATCCAAGTAACAAAATTTGAAAACTTAGGATATCTGCTGCACATGAAATAATGACTCTGGCTACTTTGTCAAAATTTTGGATAAATTGTAAATTCCGAAATCAAATTAATAGTTAGTCAACATTGTTAACAAGTGGTCAACGTTGAATGAAATAAATATACACTACCTTAGGCACGTGTAATAACATATGACATATTAACAATGTTATCCAAAATAACATGGTATAATAATATAATGGCCATTGAAAATTTATGTCAATTTGCTTTCAATCCTAAAAAACAATTCCTCTAAAAACTATCCTTTAATCCTTTTGAAATTTTGTTGGAAGTGGGGCCATTTTTCATTATATTGATAATGTAATTTTTATCTTACTATGATGGAAGTAAAACCATATTTTTATATTTTATATTAATCATGCAATATTTTTATAGTAAATATTTATTTTATTGTGTTAAGTTTTACTAGCAAAGTTGGTATTCAAGAGGTTCAAACTTTGGTGGTGGTCAAAGGAGACATAAAAAAATCCAGACATGCTAAGGGTTGGTTTGGCCTAGATCACGTGCGATCTTCAGGTGATTTTGATGACTCAGAGATGCCCCTAGGTCGTGGTTTCTTAGACCAAAGGCTAGTCCAGCAAGTTAGGGACATTCGAACAAACAAAAAAAAAGTATTGTAAGTTGATTACACTTTATTGTAATATTCTTAAATGGGATAAAAGGGAATAGACTTGTTTACATACGCTTTAGTCGAAATCGGTCTTATCTCAAGTCGAGGGGGATTGAAACTCTCTAGCGTTGTTTCTTCCATAAGCTTCGCATACGTATTGATCATGATAGGATTATTTTTATTGTGCTTGAAATGGACATTAATGAAGTGAACTACGAAGAGTCCATTCCCAGTCCTGTGTAGATCTTTTTCTCTAATGGTGAATTTAGGGAGGCATGACGACAACGTGGGACATTTGCAACCCTACACTTGGACTCTGGTCAAAATCCGACAAGTGAGCACGTAGAGGATGCTTTCAGGGAATGTGAGGAGGTTAATATAAATGCTTCAATACTCTTAGCCTATGCACATGAGGGTGAAAAGATCTCTTGGAGCACCCTCGAAGTGGGCACACGTGTAATCATGAGGGTTTTCTTTCAAAACAAGGTGCACCATAGTCTATCTGATGTCATTTGATTGACATAAACTAGGGAGAAATCCAAGTGACCATCCTGAAAACCATCAAAATGAACATTGATATCCAATACAAATGCTACAAATATTTAAAATTTAAATTTGATATAATGTCACAACACTGTACTTCACTTGAATGCCTCCATTTTTTGAAATCACATTTGTAAGGGAGGGGATTTTGACCCTCTGTTACGTCATCAAAGCTGGGCTTTAGGGTTGCCCCTTTTCAAGGGGGGTGGAGAGCTTCTTACTTGCTTCTGAACAAGTGCAGGAAAGCAGAATTATGGGACTGGAAGAACAAAAAAATGTTTTTTGGACTATTGGTTGCCCCAGTTAATGTTTATGGATGTGAATTTTTGGGGAGAAGTATGTCAAACCACAAGTGGATACAAATAGAAATAATTTAAAAGCACTTAACCACTAGTAACCTTGAAGTCAAGTCAATGGTCCCATATGAGATCCTGCTAGCTAAGGTTGGTATGTTCCCAATGGAGGCTTCAATCATCATTAGTTTAAGTTACTTAAAAAAGGTGGAAGGCATGGATCAAGACCACTAGCCCAAGATGGTTGTTGCAAAAAAGATAAAACATAGGAAGAATAATTGGAGGAAGCAAAATCACAAGCAGATGGGAAAATGGGGAATTAAATGCCAGGACTTTCCTAACTCTAAAGAGGAGATAAAAAAAGTGGGTGCTTTGAAAAGTTCAGGACAACCATGTGGGAAAATCAGATTGGCCAAAAGAAAACGCTATATGTCAAATATCTCAACCCAACATGGTCGCATGAGGAAAAGACTTATTTGAGAGCTACAATCAAGGGAAAGGATAAAATTTTAATAGCACAACTAAGGACCAAGTCTCACGATATTAGATGTGAAATGGGGATATGGATAACCCTTAAGGAAGATTGGGAAAAAAGAGCTTGCATATTTTGTAGGAAAGGAGATGTTAAAATCAAATGGCATTTCATCATGGAATGACTGGCATATGAGGATATTCGCAATCAGTTTGAAAACAATCTAAAGGTGGCCAGTTTAAATGAACTATTTGAGGAAACAAGGATTCTACAAATTGTGAATTTCTTGATTAAGATTCACGACAAGAGAAATGCAATGGTCCCTTAGACTGCTTGGGCTCATGTATGTCATTAAAATTTATTCAATTCAATACAATCCATGTGCAGATGATATCTTCCTAGAGGATACCATGCTTTAAATAAAGATCGTGTGCTTTAAATAAATACATTGACATAGGCACTCATGTGTCATCACCCTCCTCAAGTAGCTTCTCCACGTAGAAGTATCTAGATCCTCATAATCATAATCGAAAACCAAAGAACCCTAATTGTATCCTATCAAGGAAAGACAAAGTTAAATTGGTAATTAGGTCTAACCTGCAGATCGAAGATATCCCAGTCTATTTAAGTCGAGCTCTTGTGGGTCATTTTAGGTGAAAATTTATGCGAGCCATCTCTTTATGGTCATGGGTTATGGATAACTGGGAAAAATTATTGGGCTATTATCCAAGATTTCACATCTTGTGTTGCAGGTGACTTTGTTTTATATTCAAAAAAGAAGAGGAAAATAAGCTTATCTAGGAAAGCAATTGTCCATGGGAGCCTTGGGCTTAAACCTTTGCAAATGGAGGGTGGATTTCGTCCCGTGCCATGAACATGTCATGAACTTGTTGCAGGTCATGGTTTATTATTCTTGGCTTTCCCCATTTTGTTTTGGTGGAAGCGTCAAGAACTTATGGAGGATATAGCATTGGTTACCTCAAATGCTTCTTGGTTTCATAGAATTGATTACTAGAGTTTGTTGTTTAGATTGTATAAATGTCCTCGGGTCGGACATGTGCAAGCTCATTGTTCTTCTAGCCTTGGTCCTTTTATGGATGTAAAAAAATTCTAGAAAAGGAAAGAAGTGCAAGTGCAGGTGGTGAATGAGAAACTTCCTGTGTGTAATCTAGGTTCAAGTCTCCCAAAGGAGGATATGGTTAATGGATTAAAAAAGGACTCCTTCAAGAGCCATACATCCAACTCTCTCTAGGGTAAGAACGATAATTCCCCTATTGAGCCTCTTATTTTTCAAAGTAATGAAGCTCCTCATTTACTTTATGCTCCCTCCCCCCTTCCCCACAAGCCCTTGGAACCTAATTGGGCTCCATGCTCTTCCCCCCTCCCTAGATCTTAAGAAGGTCACTCCCAACAAGGAATAGTGTGATGTGTCTATGCTTCAAAAGTATGAATGTATAGCCTTGAAGGAAGCCTTAGTTCAAGGCTCTTCACCTTTGTCTAAGCATCCACAATTAAAAATCAATTGTGCACTCTCCAACGCCTCTTCATCTGTAGCTCCTCTTATTTCCTCCCTTGTTCCCTCCATTGTCTCTAATTGTTCTACTATCAAAATCCAAGAAGAATGATGTAAGAGTTTGTAAAGGGGGACTTGCTATGGATAAGCATGCATGAGGAGGTCAAGGAAGGAAATCATATTTGTCCTTAGCTCATAAACAAGCAAGAACCATTGTCATTTTTGCAAACAAGCTACAATAGACTAGGCCCTTAGAGCAAATAAATCTCGAGGCAAAGCTCCATCATGATTATCCTATCTCTCAAAGTTCAACATGTTGAGGGCCCAATCCTCAAATAACTTCTTAAAGTCCATAACCTAGATGTGATTCTATCCAAGGAAAATATGTGTGCATGAGTGAGAGCTATTGAAGACTTTTCACCTTGGTTTAAGGAATGGTCCTTCAATATGATTAATGCAGATGGTTTTTTGGGGTTGACTCTCACTGGGTGGATTCCTACTCTATCTATGCAATCTTCTTTTGAATTCCACTCTTGTATCTAGATTGAAGCTTGGACAAAGCGTATATTACAATTTTTAAAGTTCTAAACATCTATGGACCTTATGGAGAGACATGAATACTAGAAGTCGTTGGCATCATTAGGTGCGTTATTTGGGAGAAATATCATTATAGGGGGAGATTCATTGGAGCGGGTTTTAGATTTGTCTTGGAAATCATGCACTGGAGATAAACCGTAGGACAAGATAGCATTTGTACCAAAATCGTGCAAAATGAAGAAGTTAATTAAGATTTAGTTAGAAGTTTTGTCCACCTTGTAATGGGTTCTGCCAAAGATGTGATCTTTAAATAGGTAGGATATCTAAGGGTAAGGGGTTAGCTTATGGATGGATAAATGACACATGTTAGTTGCTCTAAGTCAATGTTTTGACATGTCGTGCTGGGTAGTTGAAGACTGTAACAGAATACTAATGTGAAATGCACAAGTTATATAAAATTGTTCTTCTATGATTGTAAATGAGTTACTTTGTTTCTAGTATGTTGCAACTGTATTGAATGTGATGAATGGTTATATTTACTATGAATATGAATGATATGTTGTTGTAGAGAATGTGTTCTTTATGTTCTTGGGTGAGTTATATATGCTTCGCATTAGGTGAATGGATGTTAAATTTGTTAGATTAATGTTCAAAACCCTTTAACACTACGGAAGTTTGGTTCCTCCAGTCCTCCTTGATACCTCGGGTGAGACTTTTCCTACTTGTAGCTGATGTTGAAAGGGACAATTTCTAGGGTTTTGTTGGTGTGATTTATGATGAACCTTGGGTCTTCCCATGCACCAACAATATTTAAATTTTACCTTAACAAGTAGATAGGTTTGGGGAACCCACTCTCACCAAGACCCTCTTGGTGATTTCTTTGCTCATACTCTCGAGAAGGTTCACCATGTCAATATGGAACTGGTGAAGTTGATGGCTACCTAGAGAGATGGACATAAAAGAGTGGAGGGAATCTCGAAAAGAATGGATAGGTACGACTTGTATGGGTCTCTTTTGAATGGAACAACAATACTTAAATCATGGGTAATAATGGGTTGCCAGTAGAACCACCTTCCTATTTTGTGTAAAATTGATAAAGTTGAATGGAAACCGCAACCTCCTTCCAAATTTAACCATGCTTGGTTGATGGAGGATGATTACAAAATACTGATAAAGACATGATGGAAAAAGTTGCAGGTTGATAATGGTGTTTCACTTATGAAATAATTTGCAGATAATCTAGCGAAGGCTCATAAAAAACTCAAGGGTGTAGTTGAAATATTTTAAGAAGAAATCACAAGAGGAACTCCTTGAAGTGGAAGCAAGTGTAAATCTATTATACACTGCAAACTATAAAGGAGTTTTATTTGATAGTGAATGATCATTTATAGCTTCATTGGAAGCTAGGAGACAAGAGATGTTAAAAAATGAGAAGATAACATGGAAAGGATGCCATTGAGCACTTTAAGGAACTCTTCAAAGAACCCATAGGGTGCCTTATTCTTTAGGTTCTCAAGTTAGTTCCTAGAATCATTAATGACAATATGATTTTTTTCTTAGATGTTGATGCTTCTGAGGAAGAGCTCCTTACAACCCTCTTTTTGATGAATAAGGGAAAAATTCCCGATCCATATGGCTTCTCCATTGAATTATTCATGTTGTTTTATGACCTTATTAAATAAGATCTACTCAAGATGGGCAAGGAGTCCAAAAGGACGAGTAAAGCAGTGTTCCAAGGGGGCACGTCCCCTAGGGTGGGGAAGGAACCCTCTCTCTTCCCCATGTTTCTGAGATGGGGAAACCCTTACGGAAACATTTCCCCATGTACCCCTTTTGAGGGAAACTCAAGGAGACACATTTCCCCAAGTTTCCCAGATGTGGAATGTGTTCCCCCCTAGGGGTGCTTCTAGGCATCTCCCTCTACGTTTTCCCCCAATTGGGGATACAATTAAAACATAATTAAACTAAAACAAGTCAATCGAGCACACTCCTTGATGCTTATTTGATCCGATGTTGATTCATTTCAACTACTTTTCATTGTTTCAGTTTTGAATCTAGATAGTATATACTAGATATTGATGACAGTTCTTGACTCTTTACTATTTAGTATTTTTTGAGAAATTTTAATCTAGTATTAGACTTTTCACTTTTGTCTATCTCATTGTTCTAACTTCTCTGTGTTAACTATTCAGTTTCTATTTGACTATTTCAGACTTCAGAATTTGTTGCATTATCTTTTACAAATTTGAAATTTGAATTTATATATGCAATGCATAATGACAATGGTTTTTAGTTTTTACATGGTAATAGTAGCATAATTCATTATCGTTTAGGAATTTGAAATTTGATATGGTAATAACTAATAGATGTACATCCCATCCGAAATTTCCCTAAAATTTGGTGTGGTTTCCATGCATCCCTTTGTGCGTTTTCTTGCTCCTGCACTTCATGGAAACTCTATGGAACATTGGAGTAAAATTCATGGAAAATTAAGCTCTATTTTTATAGCTATGATCCTGAAGAAGTAAGATGCAGTGACTTTGGATGATTATCTCATCAGAGAAATTTGATTTCCTTAGAAATAGAAGAACCCACAACATTGTTGCAGTTGTGTAGGAAGCCTTGCATTCCATCAAGCGAGGAAACATCCCAATGATCATTCTAAATCTGGATCTCTCAAAGGCTTTTGACAGAGCGAATTATGTCTTCCTACAATGTGATGTTTATCAAAATGGGCCCATGAATTGGATTATGGGATGTATCCAATCAATGTCCTTCTAAGTCTTTACTAATGAGGCACCCTCTTCCTTCTTGGACGCTTCAAGAGGACTTTGACAAGCGTTCATGCTCTCCCCTTTGCTTTTTCTTCTTATCAGTGAAAATTTAATTATCTTGATTAAGGACGCACAAAGAAGAGATACGTTGAAATGCCTAAATATCCCCTTCGGAAGTTGTTACCCATTTGCTTCTCATGTTAAACATCCAAGTAGATAATCTCTTTGAACAAACTCTTTAGTTGGAGGAGGGCTCTTTTCCATTCTGTTAATTTTTTGAAGGTTCTGAAGGAAAATCTATGGAATTCCATTTCTAATATTTTGTTCTGTTAGACCCAAAAGAGTTAAGAGTGCCTTTGTTATGAGTTTTTAGTATATTGATATGAGAGTGATGGTATACATGTCAAATGAAAAGATGAACATGCAAGAACTTTGCAGTGTAAATGGGTGTGCAGGTTGTTTTTGTCGTAGGCATGATGGATAGTTGCTTTTATCTCAGATACAATGGATAGTCCTCTTGGATAGCTCCATGCATAACCTCCTTATATGAATATAGAATTTTTTCCTTTTCAGAAAAGAAAAAAAAAACTTTTGTCAAAATAAAATATCTTTTTTTTATTGTTTGGTATTTAATAAATACAAGTTTTGATAATATAAATTAGAATCCATAAAATCTTTGTAGTCTTTGAGTTTCCTTTAATTAATGATCTCATTCTCATTTACAAATTTAAAAAATAATGTTATATATATATATAATTGATTTTAGTCAATTTGGCTCTTTTAGCTTGTGGTTGCATGTAACTCATTTTGTACTTTTGTGGTTAAGTCTGTGAGCATGTTAGCTCTCGTATCGTGATATATTTATTTTGAAAGATTTGGTGATTTTGTCTCTTGTTCGAAAGTTGATATTGGTACAGACGAGATGTATGGTATCCAACATTATGCCATGTACTTTTTTATTCCTTGTGATTAATAAAAGTAGGATTTTTCTTCTGAATATATATATATATATATAAACTCAAAAATGTTAGAAAACAAGTTTTGATAAGCTAAATTAGAATCCATAAAATCTTTGTAGTCTTTGAGTTTCCTTTAATTGATTATCTCATTGTCATTCAAACTCTTATATTAAAATTTCATAGGGATGTAAGATTTAATATTTCCAATATTACTTAATTGATGGTTTCTTTTATGTTCTAGTTGTTAAGCCCAACTCAACTTGTTTTAATCTCTAGTGCAACCTATTTTAATCTCTAGCCCAACCTATTTTAAGTTTGTGGTAGTTACTACTCATATTAGAAGTAATGAAAGGGAACCAATCTTTCCTCAACTTGAGAAATGTGTGATTATAATCTAAATTCTGAATCATGGATTTAGATTTCATGAAATTTCATCTTGCTTCAATCAAGAAAATGAGGCAAGGCATATTATGTTTAATTTAAAAATTATAAGTTTTGAAGCCAAACTTCATAGTTGTAAAGAAAAACCGAGCATTAAACATTTTCAACATTTAATTTCAAGACAACAATAACATTTCTATTAGATAATAAATATTTTCTTGACATTGTGGTTCTAGTTCAAATGGTAATTGCAATCAATACCTACGTACTTGTAAGATTGCACATCTTTAAGGGTGTTACTGCTACTCATTAGGGAAAAAAAGTGGATAAACTATTTTCTAAGATTTAATTAATGTTAATGGCAATGTCATAAGTTTTGTAGAATTGTTGGAAATCTTTGAGTTATGAGTGAATATATTTAATAGTTTTTTCAATTAGAATGATATCATCAACATATACAATGATGATAATGAATCCAACAATTTTAGTACTAATACGTCCTTCTCCTTCTAAACATGGCTCAATTTTACCGATGTATATGCAAAACATTATGGAAGACAGTGGGCACCCTTGCTTACCACCAATATTAAAATTAATGCAACAAGCCACTTATTATTACATTGCATATTAGCAATCACCTTTCTAGAGTCTAACCAGAGACTATGGAACTTGAATGGGATACTGATTTATTCTAGTGTTTTCCATAGCTTCGATCTAGGCACAAAGTTAAAGGTTTTTTAAAAATCAATGAAACAAGAGATGGGATCTTTTTTTTCTCTGCAATCATCATAAGTCACTCTAAGGGTAGCAAGATGATCTGTTGTAGCATGTAGATTCTTGAACCTTGATTTTCCTTTAGATATTTTATTATTGTCATCAACCCATTGCCTAATTTTTCTTTAAGAATCAAGCCAACTATTTTTTCTAAATGGGTTCCAACTATGAGAGTTGGATAATTGAATGGCTCATCCTAGTTTCTAGATTTGAAAAGACGGACAATTAAAATTTTAGCCCATTTTTTTAAGCAGCTGATCCAAGCACGACCCAGCATCCCTTTCATCCGTGCCATATCCAGAGCCATAATCAGCCAGGGTCATAGCTAGAACCATAACCAAAACCATTGCTAGACCTAGAGCCGTAACCATACTAGGAGGGAACACAATATGCCACCCCCCAATCAACTCATCCAAACACTAATTATTTGACAACTTGTTTCAAAACATGCTTAGTTTTAAGATTTCATATTTATATGCTTTAATGTCTCTAACTTTTCCATTAGGGAGACAAGTGTAGATTTTATATCCCTAGTTGAGAAAACCTCAATGCAACAATGAGTGACTTGGATATTCTTAGACTTGAGAGGCAACATAGAATCTGTGAAGGTAGGATTTGCTAAATTTAGTGTGGTGGAGTAATGATTAGAGGCTAGTTTTTTGTCCCCATTTGTTCTAATACCAGTTGACAGAATGGAAGCCACGACGATCCACCACGTGGATCAATCGCAGCCCTCGCCTCGTGCATACTAACTTTCCTCCATCGGTGTCCCTGGATACCATTATGATCGCTTCTCTTCGAATTAATCATAGAGCAGTTCTCAACACTATGGTAATCATGCTAATCCTGAATTTATTAATAGTCCCTTGGGATACTAATCAACGACTTCACACCAAGTTTAATTGTTGGTTTCACGCATATGGTTTTAGAAATTTCAACAAAGTGTCTCTCTGGCGCGTCTCAGGGAAACCTTTCTCGTTTGAAAATCCAGATTCCTCATCTTTTTCATTAGCTCTTCTTCAATTTCTAATTTTGTTGTGTATCAGAACAATTTCAATTCCTAATTTGTTTTTGTACAATATATGATGCCTTGGTTAGAACATTGTCGAGTCAATTATCTAATCCAATATAACAATATATGATGCCTTTGGTTAGAATATTTTCATCAATTGTCTCATCATTGCTTTTTTATTTTTGATGTTTTTACCAATTCTCATTGCATTCAAATTTGATAGGTTTCCAAGTTACCATTAGATCACAACCAACCCAACTATTATCATATGCTAATTTAACTTTCATGTAACCAGCATAGATCCATCTCAAAAAGGATATACCAAGTGTCGAAAGGGATCAAATCTCTCTAACTGCAAACCCCTTTTTTTAGAGTGGAAATGTTGAGGAAATGTGAAGATAGCATTTATGGTTTTAATTTGTAGTCTTATATATGTGGTTTTAAAAAATATTTTAAATCTAAAATGAGCCGACATGTTATTTTTTATAAAGGACACGTGTCAATGTTTATGTATTTGTAACTTCAAAAGATAATTTGATGTATATTATCATTGTATGTTGTTGTACCCCCATTGGATATGTATTTGCCTCCTTGTGGGATGTATTTATTGTGTCTAGACCTTGAGGTACAACCTCCGTTGTAAGTTGAGGAAATAGTTCCCAATGTAACATCATGTAATGTGTATTTGGAGTCTCTCTAGGAGAAGTCGACCTTGTTAGGGTAAGAGGTCAGCCTTAGCCATGTAATAGGCCAGTCACTTGAAAGGTATAAATAGGGAGGCTCCCTCCCTCATTTATACACACTCACTTAAGTTCGCATGAGAGAGAGAGAGAGACAAAGGAGGAGAGATAGATAGTTGTTGAATACTTCTTATTAATGGGTTTGATAATATTATGACATAGTATTTGTGACTATACTATTCTGAGGAAGTTTGCGGGGATTTCTCTGTTGAGATTCAATATGCTAAGATAGATAACATTAGTATTCAATTCAATTTCACAATAATAACATATACATGATCATTGAAAGAAATACAATCATAAGATAGAAACAGATTTATCCTGGGAACCCCTCCAAGGGAAGAAAACCCAGCAAAACTCCCTCAATATATATGATCAAAAGTACAAAGACAAAACCCCAAACAAGTGCTCCTTCTTTTTGCAGATCTCTCTCTCTCTCTCTCTCTCTCTCTCTCTCTCTCNTCTTCCACTTGACTTTTTCATTAACTAGGTCGTCCCCAACAAACTTAACTGGGTCAACTTACCTAAGAAGACTCAAAACAATATAATATTACTTTCTGGAGGGTTATATCGACTCGACTTACAAGGGAGGTTTTACCTCATGACTCTACGATGACCAAGTACAATAATAACATCCCGATGGAGGAATAAAACATATCCGAATAAATTACAATAATAAAATACAATAGAATATTCTTCGAAGTTACAATATTTCAACACCCTCCCTTAATGAGAGGGGTATTCTACTGACAAAAACAACATCAACTGGAGGAGCAAGGAGAGAGAGCATCATCAACAACATCAAGGTGATACATCTATAAATCATTGGAAGTTGTTTTCAACAACATCATCAACTGGAATAGTTATTGGAACATATTCAACATATTCAATACTAGAGCATCATCTTCTACAACAATGAGTCTTCATCTTTAATCTTCATCTTCTACAACACTCAATTGTCTACAACAACACTTGATCTTTTGATCAGCAACAACATCATCTATAGCAACATAACCTGCAATACACATGATCTAATTACAGGATGATCAATCCCTCTCACTTTAGGACATAAGTCCAAGGATGATGCAATCCTAACCACAACACTAAGACAAAATTCTAAGGATCACTTTAGGACTAATGTTCAGGTATGATACAATCCCAACCACATCATGGAGACAAAATTATGTGGATCACTTTACGATTAATGTCCAGGGATGATACAATCCCAACCACATAATGGAGACAAAATTCTGTGGATCACTTTAGGATTAATGTCCAGGGATGATGCAATCCAATGCAACATCATCATCATTGTTCCCCCTTTCAAGGAAGGTCCTTTCAAACCACACCAAGCTTGTCACATAAGTACTCAAACTTCACTCAATACAGAGGCTTAGTCAACACATCAACAACTTTCTCATCAGTGCTCACATACTGGAGATTTATATCTCCCTTCTGTACCATATTATCTTGCATGTAAAAATACCAGATTTCTATGTGCTTTGACTTGTCATGGAAAACTGGGTCCTCCGTCATCTTTATACAACTCTGGTTGTCACATAGAGTCACCGTGGTATCCAACTCTAGGTCAAATAGATCTCACATCAATGTTCGAAGCCATGTGGCTTCAAAACTAGCAGAACAAGTTGGTATATACTCCGCTTCAATTGTGTTGAGAGCAACATTGGACTGCTTCCTGCTAAACTATGATATCATGGAAAATCCCAGAAAATAACATCCACCTGAGGTGCTCTTCCCGTCTAAAAAACTTCCAACCCAATCTTCATCTATATAAACATACAATTTGTAGTCATGATATCCAACATAGTATAGACCAAATCCTATCGTACCTTTCAGGTGCCTCATCACATGATTTGCAACTATTAGGTTAACACGTCTAGCCTCAACTAGATACTAACTCAGAGTGTTCACAACAAAGCATATATCTGGCCTGGTATTTGTCAGATACATCAATGACCCAATAATATGTCTGTATTGAGTCACATCCATTAAATCTGATGATTAATTAGATATCAACTTCAGGTTGGTATCCATGGGTGTGGCCATGGATTTACATTCCAACATATCAAATATTTTTAGTATTTCCATAGCATACTTTCTCTGGTTGGTAAACATTCCTTCTGGGTTCTGACATACTTCCAGACCTAGAAAATAGTGCATCAATCCAGGGTATTTCATCTCAAATTCTTCAGCGAGCTTCTTCTTGCACTCTACAATATGTTTCTCATTTCTTGTCAAAAATAAATCAACTACATACAACAATAATATGACAGGTTCCTCATTCATAACCTTAAATTAAAGGTTAGGGTCATCTTTACTTTTGGTAAATCCCAAGCTCGTAAAAAATCTATCTATCCTTCCATACCAAGCTCTACGATCTTGCTTCAATCCATACAAAGCCTTCTTCAACTTGCATACATGAGTCCGTCTGTATTCAACTTCAAATCCTTGTGGTTGTTCTATGTACACTTCTTCCTCAATAACACCATTCAGAAAAGTTGTCTTCACATCCATTTGGTGTAAACTCCACTTCATCATGGATGCAAATGCCATGATGGTTCTAATGGAAGTGTACCTTTCTACTAGCGCAAATGTTTCTTCATAACCAAATCGCTCTTTTTAAGAGAATCCTCTGGCCACAAACCTTTCCTTGTATATCTTAATACTCCCATCAGCTCTATGCTTTATCTTGTAGATCCACTTAGAAGATACCACACTTTTTCCTTCTGGTTTGGGAACTATATCCCAAACATCATTCTTCATTATTGATTGGTATTCTTCTATCATTGCTTCTACCCATTATTCTTTTGTATAGCTTCTTCATAACTAGAAGATTCTTGATCTACAATATCACACATCAAAGCCACATAACTAGAAAATGGATTTGACTTCTTGCTTACTCTTGTGGACCCTTCTGGAGCTCCATACTTCTCTGTTTCTTGTATAATTTCTCTTGCCCAGTTAGGCTTTCTCTTTCATGACATACTCATAGTGGGAGTTTCTTGAGGCTCTATCATATCATGGTCTTCTAGTGTTTCATCTTCGGGGGAGGGTGCAACTTCTACATTTCTAGGAGGTACATCTTCTTCATATACTTATTCATGCTAGCATTTTCTGGATCTCTTGAGAGCTTCCTCTTCGTCAAATGCTACATCTCTACTAATCTCCATGTGATGGAATCATGGAATGTATATTCTGAAGGATTTGGAGACTTCATAGTATCCAACAAATATTTCATTAGAATAAATTTGGATGAAAAATTGGCCTCCTAAGAAAAATAATAATAAAATTCCATGTAGCCAATTTTGTATACTATTTTTCACTTTTATCCAAGCTGCTTATTTCACTTTTATCAAAGCTACCTTGAATATATATTTTATATTAAAATCAAATTATGAGGAAGAAGTTTGATGTAGTGTTTTCACCCAAAATAAGGAAATAAAATTAAATACACAATTCCATCATAAAAGTTATTTGACTTTTATAGTGTATAATATTATTATTATAATATACTAATTATAATATAATAGTATTAAATATTAATATTAGTGATGATATTAGTTAAAAGTTATTAGGCTCAACTTTTGAAGGTTATTATAAAATATTAATTCTAATATAATATTATAAACATTAGTTATGATATTAGTTAAAAGTGTTTAAACCCAATTTGTTTATGGTTATTATGAAATATTAGATAGTATTAATTACTATTACTATTACATATTATATATTGGTTACATATCACCTAAAATATGATGTGTATATTAGTTATGTTGTTAGACATTATTATAGATTAAATACATATTATCATTATTAGTTAAAAGTTAGTAGACCCAACTTTTGACAGTTAGTTATAATATTAATTACTATTACTATTATATATTATTTATTGGTCACATATTACCTAAAATATGGAATAATTTTTTTACAGTTATTATAATAATATTAATTATAATATATTATTATTATATATTAGTTATAATATTAATTACTATTATTATACATTATATATTGGTCATTTATTACCTAAAACATGGATGGGTATTTAACTAAGTAATTTTTTGAACCTAGTTAAATTTATTGGACCCACGAATATTTTTAGACCGATTTAAAATTATTTGACCCATTAATATTTTTGGACGGAGTAATATTTTTTAAGTGATTTAAAGGTATTGGACCAAGTAATATTATTATATATCAGTTCTGATATTAATTATTTTTACTATTATATATTACAAATGGGAGAAGTATTACGTAAAATTAGTTAGCATATTAATTTCATTTTCAATATCCAAGATAATTTTGGGCAACATATTAAAAATTTGTTTAAGACCTATACGATAATTTCAAATTTAAAGCAATTTCATTAGCTAGCACATGATGACATGGAATTTGAATTAGGGTTGAAAGGCCCATTTTGAGTTGAAATTTCCTCTAATGCCCTTCTTTTCGGAAGGGTCCGAATTGGTTCTCTTTTCTTTTGGTATGTGAACATATACTGGGCAACCAAATATCTTGGGGTGGCTCACTTCAGGCTTCTTTCCCGTGAACATTTCTTCTAGATTCGTGAATCCAAGGGCACTATGGGATAATCTTTTTGTACATAAACTGTCGTCATTGCTTCTTCAGCCCATAGATACATTGGAAGATCTTGATCTTGTATCATTGTCTTCACTGCTTCCATAATGTTCCTATTATTTCTTTTTGCAACACCATTTTGTTGAGGATTGTAGAGAGTAGTTAGTTCCCTCTTGATTCCAGCTTCTTTACAAAAGGATTCAAAATCTTTTGAAGTATATTCTCCACCATTGTCTGTTCTGAGTGTCTTGATTCTTCTTTCTGAATGATTCTCTATCAAGGCTTTGAATTCCTTGAATTTTTCAAATACTTCATCCTTTGGTTTCAAAAAATATATCCATGTCTTTCTTGAATAGTCATCAATAAATGTAACATAATATTCATAACCACTCAAATATGTGGAGGGCATTGGACCACATACATTTGAATGGATTAATTCCAATGTACCTTTAGTCTTTGTCTCACTCTTCGGAAATGGATTCTTGATATTCTTTCCTTTTTCACATCCTTTGAAAATGCCTTCATGGTCGATCTTCAAAGTTGGTAATCCCACCACTACTTTGCTCACATGGAGTAGTGCTTTGCAGTTGATATGAGCAAGCCTCCTATGCCATAATTCACTTGGGCTAGTGGTCTCATGAACAATGGTTGTTTCTGAATGTCCCTTGAGTTTATATCATCCTCCTTCTTCACCAATGACAACTGCATCTTCAATTGATTTTCCTTTGGGCCACATAAGTGCTTGTCCATCTATGAATGCAACTGTATATCCTTTCTTATTTAATGATGAGATAGAAAGTAAGTTCTTCTTCAAAGCTGGTACATAAAAGACTTCCTTCATCTTCATGGGGGTTCTAGAATCAAGCTTGTAGCTTGCTTCACCAATTCCTTTGATAGGATATTAATAGTCATCTCCTAATGATACCTTCTAAGGAGAGTTCTTCTCTTCAAGTTTTGAAAAAGTTTTCTTTTGTCTCATCATGTGCTTTGAAGCACCACTATCAATAATCCATGTATCTTCTCCAGGTTTCATAGACCCAAAGAGTGCAGAGAATAATGCATACTCTTATGCATCTTCTTCTTTTGCTTGTTTTCTTCGAGTTCCTTCTTCCTCTTCATCTTCAACTAGGTGTGCATGATGTCTTTTGTTGTTGTTCCTCTTCTTGTATTCTTCTTTCTTCAATGGACAATTTATGGCAATGTGTCCTAGCTTGTCACAATTGAAACATTCAAAGTTGGAGTAGTTTCTTCTTGGATTGTTTCCTCTTGTGCTTTGGAACTTCTTGGGAGGTTGAGAATCCTTGTGGATTTCCTTCTTGAAGTTATATTGAC
Organism: Pseudotsuga menziesii; assembly: GCA_001517045.1. Lineage (NCBI taxonomy): Eukaryota > Viridiplantae > Streptophyta > Pinopsida > Pinales > Pinaceae > Pseudotsuga > Pseudotsuga menziesii. Next base: position 284,321 of record LPNX010558660.1, read on the forward strand.
TTCTTCCTCTCTTGGTATGGGCGGTTAGGGCTGATCATCTTCTTTAAGTAGAGCTTCTCTATTGGCTACTCTATCCTCCTCTTGTATGCAATCTTCCCATACAATGTCGAATCTCATGCTTTCTTTTCTGGCACACATAGTGTGGATGAATGAATCCCAAGGTCTAGTGAGACCATTGAGAACAGTCATAACTAGCTCATCTTCATTAAGGGAGTCTCCAATGTCTTCTAGTTGCTCCTTGAACTGGGAGACCCTTGTGAAGTAGTCTTGGATGGATTCTCCTTGGCACATCTTAGTACTCTTCAATTGAGTTCTCAAATTCATCTTTATATTGATGTTCCCTCCTTCATACATTCTAGCTAGGGAATCATACATCTCCTTCGGGGTCTTCTTGGATGACACTTGAGGAATCAAGTGGTATTTGATAGAATCAACAATGATCCTTCGTGCCCTAATCAAGTCCTTCTTGTGATTCTCCTTAGCTTCATCCTCTTCAGGTTCTGCAATTTCTTCCTTGATGTATTTGGCAAGACCTCTCTCTTCAAGAATGAGGCCAATCCTATATTTCCATGTTCAAAAATTCTCTATGCCTTATAGCTTATCCTCAAGCTTAGTGCTTTAGGCCATCTTATTCAGGAGGTCACCAAAAAATGAAATTTCTCAAAATGCAAAACTAACCTTACCAAGAGATGCAATTGACTAAGGAAAATTGACTGATACACTTGGTTTCTAGAGATTCCAAATTTTCACCTCTCAAAATTGACTTGTGAAATTCTGAAATGTAGTTTTTGCAGTTTTATGGGTTTCTGGTTTTCTGCAGTTTTTTGGTCCAAATTCCAACTTAGGTTCGGCTTTCCCGGAGATCTACCCACTCAAAAATTTTGATCTAGGGCTCAATAGATGCGCCCTAAGGAGGCACAACTTTCTATTTAGTCAGATTTCCAAAATTGCAACTTTGATAGAAACCCTAATTTCTTGCCGAAGGGAGAAGAGAGTTTCACCTTGTGAAAGCTACCCTATTCAGGCTAGATCTGATACCATGTTAAGATTCAATATGCTAAGAGAGACAACATTAGTATTCAATTCAATTTCACAATAATAGCATATACAGGATCACTAAAAGAAACACAATCATAAGATAGACACATATTTATCCTAGGAAACCCTCTAGGGGAAGAAAACTCAACAAAAATTTCTCAATATAGATGATCAAAAGTACAAAGACAAAACCCTAAACAAGTGCTCATTCTCCTTGCAGATATCTCCCTCTCCCTCTCTCCTTTGTGAATTACACAAGTGAGTCTGTTTGTGTCGAAATGAAGAGCACATCACTCCTATTTATACTTTATCTTCCACTCGACCTTTTCACTAACTAGGTTGGCCCCAACAAAATTAATTGGGTCGACTTACCTAGGAAGACTCAAAACAATATAATATTACTTTCTAGAGCGTTCTATCAACCCAACTTACAAGAGTCGATGTTTTACCTCATGACTCTATGATGACCAAATACAATAATAACATCTCAACAAAGGAATAAAACATCTCTAAATAAATTACAATAATAAAATACAATAGAATATTCTTTGAAGTTACAATATTTCAACATTCTCCTTTATGCTTTCCTTGGTGAAAATATTTGTGTCTTGTGTATCTGTTATATCTTATGCATCTTGTTGTACTTGTTATTCTTTCAGACAAAGATCCTAATTAAGCTAATAAGATCTAGAAAAACTAACATGGCATCAGAGCCTCTCTGAAAGAAGGAACTATGCAACAATGGAAACTAGGGATTCCTAGTTCAAAGTGTTCTCTCCATAGATCATTAATAACAGAGGGCTAGGATAACTCACCTCAGTAGGGAACATATTTTGGTGGAAGCAGTTTCATATTTGAAGAAGTTTCAATTTTGACCGTGTCACTATTGCCAGTAGAAACTAGGGCATCAAGTTTCGGAGGCTTTCCACCTCAGTCTTCAGAAAGTGACGCTGCTGAGCAACTCGCCTCAAGGAGGAACATCTTTCTATCCAAACTGAATTCCCAAACTCCAAATTTGGAAAATTAGGGTTTCTCTAACAAACCCTAGGTCATACAACTTCGGAACCAGGTCGAACACCTCAAATTGGTAAGATCTGAATCTTTGTTACTTCCATTTGAGGTTCTCATTTGAAAAGATGACTCACCATACTCACCTTGAGGACAAGCTTGGATGGGCTGATAAATTCAGAGCATGAAAGTACATAATATCACTGATCCTTGAAGAAAATTATTTGGATCAATACATCACTAAAGAGGTTCTAGAACCAAAGGGAGATGAGGCTAAGGATGCTCATAAGAGAAGCATGGCTAAGGCCAAGAGAATTATTGCAGATTCTATTAAGGATCGCCTTATCCCCCATGTGTCTTCATTCAATACATCGAAGGAAGTACATGATGCTTTGACAAATATTTTCGAAGGTAAGAACATCAATCCAAAGATGACTTTTAGGAACTAGTTGAAGAATGTGAAGATACAGAAATACAATACTATACAGTCTTACTTCACAAGTGTTGCTCAAATCAAAGAACAACATGAATTAGTTGAAGAGAATGTCGTAGAAGGATAAATTATAATGACTACCTTGAATGGTCTCCCTAGATCATGGGACTCATTCATTCAAGGAATTTGTGCAAGGAGGATGATTTCTTTTAGCAGAACCCGAGACGAATGTGCACAAGAAGAAGCTTGACTCGTGACAAGAGAAGAGAATATGGGAGCAACTGGAGATCAAGCTCTTACAGTTCACACCAGGAAGAACTATAAGAAGAAGGAGAACTTTCATCACAAGAAGAAGAAGGAGAAGAAACAAAAGAATACCAAGAGAGATCCTTCCAATGTTTGATGCTATACTTGTGGTGAAAAGGGACATTTTGCAAGAGATTGTCCCGTCAGGAAAAAGAGACACCATGTTCATATTGCTGAAGACAATGAACCAATAAACAAAAGATTCAAAAGAGAGAAGGATGATTCAGATGAAGAGTATGTGCTAATATCAACACTTACTGGCACTATCTCACACAGAAGCAATGATTGGCTTGTGGATAGTAGAGCTTCTAAACACATGATGTGATACAAGGAATCATTCATTAATATGTTTGAACATGAGTCACCTCACAAGGTGAAACTTGGGGATGATTACCAATACCTTAGAAAAGGGAGTGGAGAAGCTTCATACAAGCTAGACTCCAGGAAATCTTTAAAGATGAAAGATGTGTTATATGTTCTAGGTTTGAAGAAGAATCTTCTCTCCATCTCTGCACTAGATGCAAAGGGAATGAGAATTGCATTTGTGGATAGCCAAGTTCTGATGTGGCCTAAACAAAAGACAATAGATGATGCAACAATGATTGGAGAAGAAGACGGAGGCTTGTATAAGCTAAAGGGACAACCTGGACAAGCACTGGTTCATGATTCAATTGAACCAAGCAAACTATGGCACAAGAGGCTTGCACAAGTGCACTACATAGCACCACTGATGGCAAGCAAAGCAGTCTCTGCACTTCCAGAGATCCATGAAAATCATGAAGGATTTGCAAAGCCTTGTGCACAAAGAAAGAATGCAAAGAAGAAATTTCCCAGCAATGAGATCAAGGCCAAAGGAATACTAGAGATAGTACACTCAGATGTATGCGAACCCATGTCTTCTAGCTCATTAAGCGGGCATGTGTACTATGTTTCCTTTATAGATGATTTCTCACGTAATACTTGGATATATTTCTTGAAAGGGAAAAATGAAGTTTTCAGTAAGTTCAAGGAATATAAATGCTTAGTCGAGAACCAAACCGATAGGAAGATCAAGAGTCTACGGTCAAATAATGGCAGAGAATTCACCTCAGAAGAATTCAAGGAACTCTACAGAGAATCTGAGATTAAGAGAGGGTTGAGCACTCCATACAATCCTCAACAGAATGGGGTTGTGGAACGAATTAACTGAACCATCATGGAAGCAACAAAAGCAATGCTACATTGCTAGGATCTTCCTATGCACCATTGGGCGGAGGCAACAAGGACAATTGTCTATGCACATAACCGTACTCCTCATTGAGTACTTGACTCCGAAAGAAGCTTTCTCAGGAGAGAAACTAGAAGTCAACCATCTGAGAATATTTGGTTTCCCAGTGTACATACATATCCCAAAGGAGAAGAGGACCAAGCTCGATCCTTCTGGGAGGAAGGGTATATTCGTAGGATATAGTGATACATCAAAGTCCTACCGAATTTACTTCCCAGGATTCAAGAAGATCGACATTAGTAGAGATGTAACCTTTGATGAAGACTTGACATACTTCAAATCTAGGAGGACACCTATTCAAGAGGATGAGGAACCTAAAGAAACGAGAGCCCAAGGATGGAAATTGGAGAAGCAATTCTAGAAGATCGTGAAAATCATGACATGGTAGAACCACAAGAGTCGGTAGAGACAATCCTCGAGAAGGACTCCCACAAGAGGAAACCAGCATGGGCACGGGAGCTCATACGAGAAGTAGAAAGGTATGACGCTCGAGAAAGAATACATAGAGAAAGAAAAAGGGAAAATCCCTACAATAGCTATGTGGCCCTGATGTGTGACATCATTGACAGAGAACATTCCACCTATGAAGAGGATAGAGAAAAGAATGAATGGAAGGATGCTATGATCGAGGAATGTCATTCGATCATGAAGAAATCATGAAGAATAATGTCTGGGAGATAGTTTTGAGACCGGAAAAGAAATCTGTCGTGACTTCGAAATGGATTTACAAGATCAAGCATGTTGCAGATGGCAGCATCGAGAAATACAAGGCAAGGTTCGTAGCATGAGGCTTCTCAAAGAAAGAAGGCATAGACTACGAAGAGACATTTGCACTCGTTGCGAGGTACACTTCCATTATGACCATACTTGCATTGGCAGCAGTTATGAAATGGAAAATACACCAAATGGATGTCAATACAGCCTTCTTGAATGGTGTAGTTGAGGAAGAAGTGTACATGGAACAACCACTAGGATTTGAGACACATGATAGGAAGACCCATGTTTGCAAATCAAAGAAGGCCTTGTATGGATTGAAACATGCACTGAGGACATGGTACGACAGGATGGATAGCTTCCTGATGAGCCTAGGCTTTAACAAGAGTAAAGCAGATTCCAACCTTTACTTCAAGGTTGAAGATGACAGACTAGTGATGTTCCTGCTATATGTCGATGACCTATTCCTAACAGATGAAGATGAACTCATTAAAGATGCAAGGATGAGACTTGCTACAAAGCTCGAGATGAAATCCTAGGTATGATACACTACTTCTTAGGCATGGAGGTGTGGCAAAGTGTAGATGGGATCTTCCTTGATCAAGGAAAGTATGCAGTGGAGATTCTGAAGAGATTCATAATGTTGGACTGCAAAGGAATAGCCATACCTATGGCATCTAACTTGAAGCTTATGAGTGATGCTTCATCTGAGTCGGTTGATGCCACGATGTATCATTAGATGATTGGCTCATTGATGTACCTGACGAATACAAGGCCAAACATATGCTTTGCAACGAACACCCTGAGCTAGTTTCTAATGGATCCTTGACATGTTCACCTGATAACTGCAAAGCATGTATTGAGGTACCTAAAAAGTACAGTGGATTATGGGCTCAAATATGATGCGAATCAGAAGATTAATCTACATGGGTATGTTGATTCGGATTGGGCAGGTAGCGCCACTGATAGGAAGAGCACTTCGGGTCGTTGCTTCAGTTTGGGATCTGGCATGATCTCCTGGTTCAGTAGGAAGCAATCATGCGTGGCGCTGAGTACAACCAAGGCATAGTATGTTGTCGCTTGCTCGGCTAGTTGCGAGGCAACGTGGCTACGAAAGCTACTGTCTGAGTCGTTTGATCTCTAGTTGGATGTGACTTGTATCTTCTGCGACAATCAGAGTTACGTGAAGCTTTCAGAAAACCCTGTGTTCCATGACAAGTCGAAGCACATCGAGATCAAGTTCCACTATATTAGGGATATGGTGCATAGAGGAGCAGTGAAGCCCCAGTACATGGAAATAGACAAGTAGATAGTCAATATGTTGACAAAGCCTCTAGCCAGAGTGAAGTTCGAGTACTTCAAAGAAAGACTTGGTTTGAATCCAGAATGAGACCCCTCGAAAGAGGGAGTGATATGTTCTAGCATAACTGGAGAAACAGGTTGTCTGAGAGTAAAATCCTGGCGAAGATCGTAGGTTGTTAAGACGCAATCAATCTTGTAGGTTGTCCTTGGATGTAATCACTCCTGGCGAAGCTCACAGGTTATCCTTGGATGTAATCAATCTTGATATGTTTCTATGCTAGAAATAGAGAGAGACTCGTAGACACATATGCATGATATCTCACATGGGAAATGAGACAGGTTGTCCGAGCAGGAAAAATCCTAGTGAAGCAGGATGCTCGGACATCATCAGTCCTGTAGGTTGTCCTCGGATGTAATAAGTTTTGGCGAAGCTCACAAGTTTCCTTGGACATAATCAGTGCCGTGACAAGTTATTCAAGTGTAAATATGAGCCCTGGTGTGGTACGCAGGTTACTCAGATGTAATAAGCCTCGAAGATTATCTGAACGGAAAAGATCTTGGATGCAAGTTGTTCAGATGTAATAAGTCCTTGAGGTTGACCTGGAACTTAAATTTCTTGGTGTAGCAGGTTGTTTGGTCGTAATCAGCCCTTACATATAATCTATATGTGTGTGTGTTCCCATGTTGAGATGATAAGGTCACGAAGCACGTGAGGTGCACCTAGGTGGTTCTCCTTTACTGGTAGAACGCAGCTTGACCGTGTAGAGACATAATGCACAGAGTGTGGTCCTAGGTGATTCTCACATAATAGAAGTTGCAGGTTGTCTTGATGACGTGAAAAGATCTTGGCTTACTCCTATGGTGATAGAACGCAGGTGGTTTGCATCTGGGCTATGCTTTGTGTACTTTGTTCTATTTTGTTTTGTGCAGGACAAAAGAGATGATATGGATACGATGAGATGAAGGTAGGAGACACAAGTTATTGTCATGGCAATCTAAAGAAGGTCATGGACAGTTCCTACACGATGGCTTGCACGAGATGTGATGAAGACCTAGATGAGGACTAAGCCTACACCCAACATGAAAAAGGGTTGGCTATGTAGAAACTTCTGATGATAGATAGTACCGTTCGACGATCGATAAGAAGATGATGATGGCAACAACTATGTTGATGACTATGAGTCCACGAGGATGACTCTGTGGTGATGATTGTGCCAAATGTGTTAATGATTGTGGAAGAGAGGGAATACCTTCCTAGTTAGAGGGAGTGTTGATATATTTGTAACTTCATAAGATATTTTGTTGTATATTATAATTGTATGTTATTGTACCCCCATTGGAGATGTGTTTGCCTCCTTCCAGGATTCTTTTATTGCGTCTAGACCTTGCAGTACAACCTTTGTTGTTAGTTGGGGCAATAGTCCCCAGTGTAACATCATGTAATGTGTATTTGGAGTTTCTCTAGGAGAAGTCGGCCCTGTTAGGGTAACAGGTCGGCCACAATCATGCAATAGGTCAGTCACTTGAAAGGTATAAATAGGGAGGCGCCCTCCCTCATTGCGCCGATAGGCGCTCTACAGCCCAGTATGGGGGAGATCTTGTAATGTTATGTAATGTTATATAACGTTACGTAACATTATTTTTATTAATAAAAAATAATTTTTCTAATTATAGGCCAAAATAAATGTTGGCCACAAAAACAATCTAATATGGGGGAGATGTTGTAATCTTCCTAGCTAACAAAACAATAAAAAAGTAAAAATTTAATTATCCGTAAAAAAAAATATGTGGGTCAAGAAAAAAACACAATATGGGGGAGATGTTGTAATGTTCCTACCTAACAAAATAATAAAAAATAACAAATTGAATTGTCCGCAAAAAAATGTTGGCGTTGCACATGGTTTTAAAACCATGTGCAAGGCCTTCTAAACAACACATGGTTTTATTGTACATGGTTTAGGAGGGCCTTGCACATGGTTTTTAAACCATGTTCAAGGCCTCCTAAATAACCCATGGTTTTATTGTACATGGTTTAGGAGGGCCTTGCAAATGGTTTTAAGACCATGTGCAAGGCCTCCTAAACAACCCATGGTTGTAAGAGGGCCTTGCATATGGTTTTAAAACCATGTATGGGGAAATGTTGTAACGTCTATTCCTAACAAAATAAAATATAATAATAAATATTATATGTTAGTCATAAATAATATTAAATATTAATAATAAAAATATTATTTGTGGACCTTAAATAAAAAAATTTGTCTTTTGGTTTGAATCAAATCAATGGATACCTAAGAAGAGGTTTGCACCTCGAGACATTTGATCCATCTCGGCGCTTGATAGAGCCTAGGATTTGGATCTACGCTGGTAATTAAAAAATATATTTTTTATTACTAAACGTTACGTAACGTTACAAGATCTCCCCCATACTGGGCTGTAGAGCGCCTCTCGACGCAATAAATGGTTATATTTTTCTTGGTTTTTAATATATAATGTGATTATATAGAATATTTGATTAAATTAAATTGTTACAATTATTTCAAACTAGTGGAAAGGGTTATGATGTATATGAATTAGCCTCTGTAATTTTCAATGCATATTTTTTTTATGATATATATAATCTTTATGAAGTTAACTTTATTATTTAAATGTTTTTAGCAAATAGCTAGACTTCTCCATTACTATAAATGGAATAAGTGTTTTAAGTAAATAGCTCGCCTTCTCTATCACTATAAATGGAGACACAATTTCAAGTATTCTTCTCCCTCTCAAATTAAGTAACTTTATCATCCAACTATTTTTAGAAAACCATTGGCCTATATATAGAGAGACACAACTTCATGTGTATTTTTTCCCTCTCACATCAATAGATTGTCTTATTTTTTATACACACATCACACTCACTCAAGTTCGCATATGAGAGAGAGAGAGGGGGGGGGGGAGGAGAGATAGATAGTTGTCAAATACTTCTTATTGATGGGTTTGATCATCTTATGACACAATCTTTGTGACTGTACTATTCTGAGGAAGTTTGCAGGGTTTTCTCCTTTATGGTTTCCCCAGTGAAAATCTTTGTGTCTTGTGTATCTGTTATATCTTATGCATCTTGCTGTACTTGTTATTCTTTCAGACAAAGATCCTAATTAAGCTAATAAGATCTAGAAAAACCAACAGCTAGCTCTAGGATGAGCACGAAAGGACTTACACATCTCTCCCCACTGGCTTGTAGAATGCGCCTCTTCGACGCAATACTGTAATTTATCAATCAAAATAACAATATCACTAAGAGTAAATTATCCAAGCATATAGAAGCCAATAAAAGAAGCATAAGGATGCCCAAATTATCATAACATTATTTAAGATAATGGCAACAAAGAGTTTAAGAAAGGTAATTATCTTTCAATTTTAAAAGAATCAATTTTCTAGTTAGCCCTCCATTAAATGCAATTTTTAATTTAGAAAATCACTTATATCATAATATCCATAATGTATGGAGCATATTCCCCCTCTTCCTAATGATTCAAAATCCATTTGTGAAAATCCACTAGACCTGGATTTGCAATTTTGTGCATTTCAAACTGCAATTTCAGATTAAAATGGGTTCTTTGGATCCACTTAAAAAAATAAATCACTTTTACAACTACAGAAATTATATGAATATTCTCATCTTATTTCTATTACAAAGTGATTGTTTATTAATGATTAATAAACTTAATAGCAATATGTATTTTTAAGTGTGTTATTTGTAAACAGCCCACATTTCCATGATATAAATGTCCAAATAAGTAGTTAAAATGGGAACAGGGAAGAGATAATCATCCTTTTAAGACTGAAAAGATCGAGTACCATGTCTACCTCATGAACTGAACTAAATGTATATCCAGTTTTTGCATGACAAGGATTGTAAAGCCACTAGCTGTGTTTAAATATCAAAGGCAAATGTAAAATAGACAGTGACTACCATCAAAAAAGAATTATACGAGCTGGCCATGATTCTTTCCAACAGGTGTAGGATTTGATGAATAAATACATGTATGTACATTAGATTGAAATCTGAAACAAAGATTGTTTGTGTTTAATAGAGGTGGCAATTAAAAGCATATATCGTAGAGTTCAACATCAGAACAAAAGGCATCCAGGTGTGCTAATGTGTTAGCCTCGCCATCAAGAAATGCAAAACCCCATCCTTAAAATATGCTCTATCACAAAATTCAAGATCACCCATAACAAAATATCTTGTTGGAGGTTGGTAATTGACAGCCACAAATTTTGAAGAACAAATTCTCTTCTCATTCATGCTTCGCTGTGTGCTCAGATCAGGTAGGTCTGAGGAAGAACATGATGCAGGATCTTCATTTAGAGATCGTGCGTATAGCTGATAGCGGAGACTTCTTTTGGTTACGAAGTCGGTTTGATCTTCTTACAGGTGTTATTTTCATCTGCTCTTCATCTCCACCCTGCATTGTAGACACAAACTACCCATAAAAATGTCTCTCAAAAAAAAAATTGGAGATAAACAACCAGACAAGCATGAAATTGGATCACAATATATAGCTCAGGATAAAACATTGCCTACATGCTGGTTTGCTTTCACACATTTATGGAATGAATTGAGGACTTCACAGAAGAAAATTTTCAAGGGGAGTGTAGAGATCCTAGAAATAATAATGAAACAGGGTGCAGCATGCAGTGAAAAGAGGATTGAGACTACAATAGGCACATGAATAACATCTGTATTTAAAATTGTTCATATAGCACTGAAAAATTACAGGTGTTATTTTCATCTGTTCTTCATCTGCACCCTGCATTGTAGACATAAACTACCCATAAAAATGTCTCTGAAGAACAAATTGGAGATAAACAACCAGACAAGTATGAAATTGGATCACAATATATAGCTCAGACTAAAATATGGCCTACTTGCTGGTTTGCTTTCACATATTTATGGAATGAATTGAGGACTGCCCAGAAGAAAATTTTCAAGGGGAGTGTAGATATCCTAGAAATAATAATGAAACAGCAAGTAGGGTGCATTGAAAGAGGATTGAGACTACAACAAGCACATGAACAACATCTGTATTTAAAATTGCTCATATAGCACTCAAAAAATATGACATAAAAGATCTGTATTTTTACCTACCTCAAAATGAAGAAACTAAATTCCACTTTTACTTGAAATGTAAGGGAAACTGCCTTGTAAAAGTTGGAATGTTAATTCAAAACAGAAACATGGGTGTAGAAAAAACAAAGGAAAAGCTTGTTGGGTTCATATGGATCCTCAATAGCAAGTTAGATGTTGGGATTAAAAGCAGAATACCTCTTTCATCAGAGTTGTGAAGCTCCCATAAGATGGAGAATCATCCATGGACATCTCTTGAGTAGACACACTTCCTTTCTCTGTTTCTGAGCATGTGTTGTTTCTCTTCCTAACCTTCCTCTCCGGGGTGTGAAATGAACTCTCTTGGGAACTAGATAAAATCCAGGTATTGAGCTTTCTTTCTGAAGTGCTTACTACCTTTGATGGCAAATACTCGTTAAGAAGTTCCACCCTGGGCACATAGGAATCTTTTGTCTCGAAGTTACTTTCGCAGGGCACAGTTATCCGCATTGAAGAAAAGTGATTTGTCTGAGGGTATAATATCTCCCTTCTTGGCATGGAATGACCATCTTCTGTAGGACCAGTTTTCTTTGCCAGAAGTTTTTGATCGTGTTCTTGGGCTTTCTTAGGCCTTGCACATCCGGCATTCTTTCTGTAAACGCCAGCCAAATATGTAGCAAGCACCGCAACTGTAACAATAGATGCAGCCATAGTTCCGAAAAGCAAGATATATTTCACTGATTCTGTTGGAGTACTAGAAGCTCCGAGATCATAAACAACTGATATGTCTGATTCCCCCTCTCTACTACTCTCCACTAGAGACATGGCCGATTCATTATGTCTGAATTCAAATTCATCTTGGCTCTCGAAATTTAGTGCTTTGGACTGACTGGTCATTGCAGGAATATAGGGACCATCTTTATCAAATGATAGGCCCAATTCCTCTGGATCTTGAATGAAAAGGCTCTCAAAAGGCATTGCTTCTGTGTTAGCTTCAAAACTCTGTATTTCACCGTTAGTTTCTGTTTCAGGTGAGGAGTAAACAAAGTCAAATGAAACACTATTGCCAAAATGAGATTCAGATTCATGGGATATATCTGCACCAAAGTCCATAACTGATACCAATTCAGGAATATTGTCCTCAGAACCATTGGCATTTTTTTCTGCATCTACTGGCAAGTTTTCGGTATCCGATACATTGTCTAGATTGACAGATTCAAGAACTTGGGCATTTTCTACATTAACTAAAACTTCCATCACCTGCTGGTTCTCTGCAGGAGGTGTTTGTTCTTCACCATATATTATATCAAATCCTTCTGTTCCAACACCGATATCATCTGGCCATGAATAGCCAATCTCATATGAGATTGGCACCTCAGGATGCTTTTGCAAAGGAGAAAATAAACCATCAAATCCATCTGCATCCTCTTGACCTTCGGTTTCAGAGGACATGCCCGAAGGCTCGTAATTGTGGCCTTCCTCCCCATGACTTCCATCTTTTAATTCGTCATGGAAGTCATCAACTTCATGACCATGCCGTCCCTCATCACTCTGCACACATTGACTTAATCCAGAAGGGGGTATGGGCAAAACACTTTCACCAGGGCTGTCATGGCTATAGGATGGGTTTTCATCGTGCAGTTCCAATATAGAAACTGAATCCTCAACAAGTGAAGGTTCATTCAGACTATACCGCATGGAACCAAACTCTTCATCTTGACCATACTCTGACCCATCACTGTGCACAAATTGACTTGATTCAAAAGGGAGTATGGGTGAAAAGCTTTTTTCAGGGACCTCTGGATTTTCATCATGCGATTCCATTGCAGGACCTGAATCCTCAGCATCTAAAGATTCGTTGAAACCAACAGGCATGGAAATGAAATCTGAGACAGAAGACCCTTGCAACTTTTCAGTACCATCTCCAAGCTTCTTAAAATGTTCCAAACAAAATTCCTTCGCAGATAGCCAAAAACCATTTGTTCTCATCCTAAGCCCAGACTGCCCATGTTGCAGCAGTGCTTGAGAATTGACATCACAATACATCGGTGGGCTCCAAAGACCCTCAGCACCTCTCAAAACCTTCATTGTAGGACTGTATAACTTGCTAGACTGCCATGAAGTAGCCAAGGGATTGCCATGCAATGCAGAGGGAAGAAGTCCTGGACTACCAGATGCTAGAATGACCATCAATGCAGAAACCACTGCAAAGATCAGTATCAAGCAGTTTTTCACAAGACAAATCGATTTGGGAGCTTCTTCCATTTCATTATCATCACTACTTTCTTCAACCTCTACAACAGAACCTGATTTGGGCTCAAACATGGAAGCACTCGATCTGATCACAGCTTCTTCAATTCTGTCTGTTTCAGTAAAGATAGAGCTGCAGGTTAAAGTTTCTTTCACAGGTACTTCATCCTTTCGGTGCTGTCTAGCTTTGCAATCTTGATCTGTAACTTGACATGTTTCATATCTACAAAATTGTTTATCCTCTCCAAAGCCTTCTTTACGCTCACATCCAATCCCTGTTGATATGTCAACCGAAGCCATTTGCTTCTCCAAAGACTGCAATTCAATCCCTTGTTGAGGTTCACTATCCAGAAAATCCTCAACCCTAGGCCTGTTCTCTGTAAATCCATATTCAAAAGGAAGGCCATTGACTCCAACATCCTCAGATTTTGAAACATCTTTATCCATGCATCCAAGCTCCTTTGTCTGGTCTTTGTCAATTTCTAGTGGGAATCTCTCAGGGCTCTCACCATTCAGAATATAATCAAGATTTCTATCAGGGCGATAGCGCAGAAACTGCGGCCTAGGAGACAAGTAATTCTTCTTAGGATCATAAGGTGGCAGCCCGCTCTGTTTTTCCTGCTCAGAGGTTTTTATTACATCGCATGAAGGCCGTTGTGGGGGACTACCCATATATACAAAATCTGAATGAAGGGGAAGAAAAGGGGAAGAATGTAGACTAACCTCAGATAAAATAGCATTTACAGAGGTTTCTGGTCTGCGCTGGGGCGTGTGCTCTTCCAGGAACTTCTTAACTTTTCTCTGCAGCTCCTCCAAAGTTGGCGGCTCCCGCGTTCTTTCCACCTCCATGGCATCATCTCTCGTGCTGATCTTTTGTTCCTTAGCTACAGTAAAGGCCTCTGTAACTGGTGAGGAAGCCATGGCTGGAGAATTGGGGTTTACAGGTGTTTTGTCCCAAGTGGGTTTCCATGACGAAGGATCATGTCTTACCCTTTTAGACTTAGTAGAAGCGGCGAACGTAGGGGAGGCGTAGCTTTTCTTCATTGCTTTCTTCAACGAGGAGGCTCGATCTTCAGCCCTTCTGTCTTCAGAACAGTCGTTGATATTGTTGTTTTCCTTAGGATTATGGATCCTTGAAATGCTTGGAGTATTGGGCTTCCTCGGAGATTGAAACTTGGGCCTATATGGAGACGCCATGACTGTTGCTAAAACTTGATATCTCAGCGAACTTGGGACCCTTTTTCTTTTCTTGTGAAGGACTTGAACAATACGAGAGGATTTGGAGCAGAGCAGATGGATTCTGAGTCTCAGAAACGAGGAAGGAAGGAGGGATAGATGTCCGAATCAGAGAGAGGAAGATGAAGAGATTGCCTAGGACACAGGATTGAAATAAAAGCGAGGTAGAGAAGCACGGTTTGAAAGTCAAATTTTAAATATGTGAACGTTATAACGTATTTTCAACTACCAAATTTAAATTTTGACCGTTGGAAGCATAAAATTGGAAACGCCCGCGGCCCGGCTTGCCAGCCCCAAAGTTCGGCATATTTATGGCTGACGGAGTATTTATTTCTGTTTTCTTTTTCTGTAGGATTGGAAAATCTTTCTAAATGGAGGGATATATTTAATATATATTTGGAGATATATTTGAATATGCAGCACTTATTTTTATATTTATGTATTAGCATATTTACATAGTTTGTGGTTGGATTACCTTTATAAAAATTAAATCATTAAGAGATATAAAATAGAAAGCAGTTTTGAATTTTTTATATTCTTCTTTTATAATTGTTTATTTTGAATTTTGAACAACTGCTGTAAAATCAATTTAGATAGTACATTTGTCTCATCCTTATCAGTGGATGAAAATACATAAGCTTTAATCCACCCCAAATCTCAAATAAAAATGTTTATCAAAATAATTATTATTTAATAGGTAGTTTTATATTTATATTTATACATTATTAAAAATATTTAATAGTGTATTTTAATATTTATACATGGGAGGTATTTATTTTGGATTAATTAAATAAGTTCCAAATTTATTTTTTAAGACATTTTTCAAAATATTTAAAAATCAAGTAATGTGGTTTCAGTTTTATTAATTAAAGAATTTGTTACTTTCCCAAAAAAATTATTATATTTAAGGAAGAATTTTATTTTAAAAATAATTGAGGGTATTTACTTATTAAGTAGCTTTATTTATTTTGGTGGTTCTAACTTCACATATAAGACTAAATTTAAAATTTTGATTAATAATAAATAAATTTTAATTGAGTGTATTTACTTATTAACTAGCTAGCTATTTATTTTGTTGGCTTCAACTTCACATATAAAACCAAATTTTAATTATAATAACAATAAAATGGTTTAGAATATCTTTTTGTAGGCTAGGAATTCTTAACGGGATTATGGATAGAAAAAAGTAGTTTAAATTGGAGATCATGGTGATGGTGATGGTGGTGGTAGAATTTCATTTTAAAAACAATAGAGTGTATTTATTTATTAACTAATTTTATTTATTTTGTTGGCTCCAACTACATATAAAACCAAATTTTAATTGATAATAACAATAAAAGGGTTTAGAATATCTTCTTGTAGGCTAGGAATTCTTAACGAGATTATGGATAGAAAAAAGTAGTTTAAATTGGAGATTTTTTTTTTCTATCATTTTAAAGGGATAAAATTTATAGAAATAATAACTTCAATGCTATGAGCAAAGATGCTAAGAAGAAGCACAGGAAATATGTCTTGCTTCTAAGAATTCTCACAATCATACACAGGAAAACTAGAGAGAAGAAAAGAGACTGAATCACATGAATGAAGAGATGAATATTGGTGTGTATCGTTCATTTGAATAATGATGAATAATAGTGTACGTAAATAGTACATCCCTCATAGAAAAATCGAGTTGTATGGAGACAACTCATAAAGCTAAAAAAGGATGACTTACCAAAATATAGCAAACCCCCATAGGTGGCTAAAGCACTTCCCAAATCTATCAAGGACCTCACGAATTAGTAAAAGCATGAGTGAGTTGTCAAGGGAGATGGAAAAACATGCTAATCCTAGAAAATGGAGAGAAAGTCATGAAGGATGGGTTGGAAACAAAGGGACCGTAGTTTCCTAGTTTACTAGCTTTACCTTATCTACAGAAAAGTTGGAAAAGTTGAATCTATTGTAAAGTGATGTATACTAATTCTAAATGGCCAAAAAGTGGTCAAGATCAACCCAAAATCAGAATCATTATGTACATGTGGGTCAGTGCAAGAAGATGATGGACCTTTAAGATGCAATCCTAGTTTTCAAAAACAACATCATGTTACCAAAAAATACATCAACCCGAGCCTGACA
>LPNX010558676.1:8489-73489 GCA_001517045.1 Pseudotsuga menziesii
TTGCCTTTAGCTATAATATGCATTATATATATAAAAAAACCATAACTATCATGCACGAAAATAAAAGGAAGCATTTTATAGTCATACTTTCAAGTAAACACATGCAAGTTAATTATACACCTGGAATAATCATTGCCAACATTGTGTGCTCTCTCTTGATCGTCATCCAAGGAGGAAGGTTATTGTTTATAACAAAAACAGGCCAGACTGAGTAGGTAGAACGAAGCTCTCCAAATGGATTGACGCCATCAGCTGCCAATGAAATTCTAACATTACGGGTGTCTTCTTTAAAAATTGGCCACTTTTCTTCAATGAACTTCAATGCAGAACCATCTGCATGCATTCGAAGAACATCGTCTAGACTTCTGTTCTTAGCATGGAAATCCATAAACTGTGCTATACTTTGACACCTGAACAACCACTGGAAATGTGGAATTATCGAAACGTAACGAAGAACTTTGCGAGGCACCTTTTTTGACACTTTATCAGTTCGATATCTACTTATTTAACAATGTGGGCATTCGTTTTCCAATGCATATTGTCCATAGTATATGATATGATCATTAGGACAAGAATCAATAGCTTGATACTCCATTCCAATTTCTTTCATAATCAAATATACTTCTCGATATGTGCGTGGTAAAATATTTGACGTTGGTAATAGAAATTCAGTTAACAATCTACAAAATTGAAAAGAATAAGTATCTTATAAACAATATTACTCATCATTAATATTGCATCCATATTTTACAAATAAAAATAACAATAGCAATATAGGACCAAAATCAACCTTGGAGGTAATTGTGAACATGCATACATAGATAATTAACAAATTACATACCTTAGCATCTGTGTGAAACTGGTGTTTGATAAACCATTCAAAACCTTGAAGTTCACCAAAAACAATATAGCAGATAGAAGATTTGCTGTTGAGCCTTCATAAAGAGGTTGCTGCGACTTCTTGATTAGAGGATCAACATCAATGTCATGATCACTATCATCATGGCTGTCGTCCTCATCCATTGAAGCAAATGTGTCATGGATCAACCTATGTATCTCATCTTCCTGATTTGTATCGGTAACATTATATCCATCCATGTCAACACCATTAAGAACTTGATCAGCTCCAATATTCTGATCACGAATTTTCTCACCCTGTAAAGGAGTATTTCTTCTAGAACCTGGCAAATTATAACTATCTAGAGGCTGACATTTTGGGGGCATTATCTATATATGTACAAACAATGCAGTGAAATTAGTGTGTATAGACCATATAAAATTATGATAAGACATTTTACTAAAAGTCATGACATGACGACCATTAGAGATAATATATTAAATACTGAATAACCTCTTACCAAGGGATGATATTCCGATTGCCCCCTTCGGCGTGTCCCTTCTCCCTACAATGTCTTTCAGCTGTTGTTATTAAAAGTCTTCTTCTTTGCAAACCCCGGCAATCATTGCATGGGCAATAACATTTTCCATCGCCCCTCGCCTCTAATGCCGCTCTGAACCGAGCAAGCTTCCTTGCATTTTCGTTCATGGTGACAAAGCCTTGTGGTGACAAGAAATTGTCTTACCTACACCATACCAAATAGTAAGTTGTCAAATACATCACAAACCACTATTCCTTATGTGTCATCAATTTTCTTTATGTACTCACTATCATCACATAACGACTAATATATCATGTACCTCTCCAAGAATAACATCGTATGACATGAGAATACCATGGCTAACTCAACCTCATCAATGAAGTGAATTAAAAGAAGGAAATTTAAGTCCATGAAACTTGTGGGCAGTTTGCTTTTAACCACACAAAAAATCTGAACTATATGTTGATTACACATTGTACTGATAGCCATGTGCACATCATTTGACGTAATCCAACATAAAAAAGTAAATAATTTTGATATGGAACATTGTAGTTTCTAATGGAAGTCATGGTTCCCACAATTGTGCATGAGCAATGGATAATGGTACTAAAAATAAACACAAAAAAATTTAAAGTAAGCATATTAGTATGAGTGCATAACATGTAACCTACATTGTAGAAAAAAGAAGCATGTAATATGCATACATTCCCTTGGAAGGTTTAGAAAATCATGTGATTTAAACCCCAACAAATGTCCTTCTATGGTGGAGTAGCATTGTAGAGTTTATTTGTATAAATAAGGAACCTTCACACCTAGTATAAAATCCTTTTTCTAGAGAGAGATAATAAAATCTATGGACATGAACTTCTTTACAATATCAAGAGGGACTAGTCTCTCCTTTACTTTATTGTATGTTTTCCATTGTTTGAAAAATATTGAACATTAAATCAATGATATTAGTAAAACACAATGAATTTAGGATGTTCACACATCAAATAAACCATTGATTTAATATGCATCATTTGAAAATCATTTCCAAACATGATTTAAGACAAGCTTCATAACCAGTAATGCATAACCAATAATTCATAACCAGTAATGCATAAGAGATGGTGTAAACTTCCAAAGTGAATAAGTTAATGAAAAGCTTTAACAAATTTGTTAATAATAAAATAAAACTTAAAGTTGAACCGTAATTTTATTTTTACCCCACAACTATATAAATATGAGACTAACAGGTTGGCAAAACAATATAAGTAAATAAAGTGAAATTTGAAAATAAAGTTTAAATATAAAAAACATTAAATAATAAAACTAATATAAAAATGAGTTATATTTAAAAGTAATAATTATTTTTCATAATTGGGAAGAAAAATCAATTAAGCTCTAATTCAAATATGTTCAAGTGCGATAATAAGAGATTTGACAAATTTCGATGTATGGACCTTGGTGTTTAACAAAAGTGACCTAAAATGACAATATTGAAGACTTTGATGAAAATATTATTGTGCGTTTGAATTTCCCATATAAAAAAAAAGGGTCCCTTTTTGCATGCATGTTGTTCTAATCTAAAATATTATTGGGCGTTTGAACTTTCCATATAAAAATAAAATCGAATCCCTTTTTACATGTATGTTGTCTTAAACTGATTCCAGTAGAAGGCATTAAACCTTGAAATAGGACACATAAGCTACAAAAGAAGCAAAATATTTCAAGCGAATTCATCCAATACTACCAAAAAAAAGTTAGTAAAAGAAGAACATTGTGAAGATAAGAGGATGAAGGCCTAAACATAGATGTCTATCCATGTTTGGAAGATTGGAAATTATTTAGTATGCATCATTTGAAAACACAAACTAACCTTGCACGTTTAAAATCCAAACTATGTAGATATAAATTGTTCACCAGCAGGAGACGGAAATAATAAACAGCTCCAACAATCACCCGAAAATAGTGCTGCAACAATGGCAAGTGTGAAGAAAATCTCGTTAAGGTCTTCATTTTTATAGAACTCTTAGACGTCGCTATAGCGACGACAAACATTGACTTTTTGCGCCCTAGGTCAAGTTGACCGTTGTAAAAAACCAATTAAATCTCAATGCCCTAGGTCAACTTGACGGTGTCGTCGCTATAGCGATGGATAGCCGTGGATACAGCGACATCCAGCTCTTTATCCGTGGATACAGTGACGGATAAGACTCCCTACGTGGATACAGCGACGTCGAGGCATGGATACAACGATGCCTCGTTCCTGTTGCTTCCGATTTTACACCAAAAAGTAAGAAACGTGGAAAACCTCTGTGGAAAAATCCGCGCTTTTGTACTAGTGTTAGTTGTTACAAAGTTTGTTCAAGTCCAGGACTATCTAACTACCACACATGAATAAAGATGTACAATATGAACATTGGTCAAACAATAATAGAAGTATCCTCTCCCTCTCTCTCTCTCTTATTGTCTATGCAGGTCTTCCACAAACCTACATGATATCAGAGTGACACCAGCCTAGAACCTATGACTGTGTGAACATTGAAAAGCCACAAATGTAGTCCCAACAAATAAGGAGGGAGCAGGCGAGTCTGAATTTATTTTTCAGACAGTTTTTTGAAAGTGTATAATTTTGAATTTCTAAGGTAAAATATTTAGAATACTTAAAGAAGAGTTCAAGAATAATATAAAAAGATTCAAAAATAGATTTGAAAGCTATAAACAAAAGATCAGAGATGACTTGCAATGCCCAAATCAAGTCCATGCCAGCCACAAAGAGATGCTTCACACCTGAGGTAGAAAGAGATGCCAAACAACGTGCCATTGACAAGAGGAGGGCATGAATCCATGACAGGCAGTGATGGGAGAAATATTTGAAAATTATGGATGGAATGAAATAATACACCTTTTCTAGAAATGTAACAGCCAACTAAACATCATGGCATCGGAGAAGATCCGCAAAGATTTGTTTCACTGGCACAAACTTACAGATAGCTCCAGATTTGCACCCATGTGTGCTAACTTCAACCACAAGTGGTGCCCATGAAGAAAAAATACCTATATTTTGCACCCATGTGTGCTAACTATGCAAGTTTGTGCCTTTTCCTTGTTCGGTGTATCTATGTCAGAGAGTCATACTTGTGTCCACTTGAATATCTGCAAAATCATTTTTCCTTTATAGCTCTTTGCATTTTTCAATGGTGTTTGGCCTAAAAGAGCATAATTGTTACTACACCTTACACCCAAGTTGGAAAACGTGATGGCCTAAAATAGCATAATTATATAATGATGTATAAATGAAATTGAAAAGTGTTGAAGATGGGTATTGATTGAATACCTTTATGAAAGTGGAAGTTACTGAACTTGCCAGAAGTGGAAGTTGCTGAACAAAATAAGATTCTTAATGACATGGATAGGTGTCTTAGCCTCCAAGGATTGTATTTATAAGTGTACACAAGTGGAAAACAAAAATCCAAGAGAGTACAAAAGAAGGCACAGGAGAATCTCTGAACTGTACAAATTATATGCTAACAAATCAGATTACTAAACATCCACAGCACAGCAGATCAAAGATTAACTAGCATACCCAGATGCTAACAGAACATTCCTGATGGATTTGAATTGATTTCAATAGAGATCCAATCACAAACAGCAAACATAAAGAGCACATGGATAGGTGTCTTAGCTTCCAAAGATTGGATTGATAAGTGTACACAAGTGGAAAAACAAAAAGCCAAGAGAGTACAAAAGAAGTCAGAGGAGAATCTTCGAACTGTACAAATCAAATTACTAAACATCCATAGCACAGTAGATCAAAGATTAACTAGCATACACATATGCTAACAGAACATTCCCGATGGATTTGAATTGATTTCAATAGAGATCCAATCACAAACAGCGAACATAAAGAGCACTAACATTCCCAATGGTATTTTTTGCAGGTTTGTGAGCTGTTTTATCTTCCATTGAAGGGGTTTTGCATACTATCTACATATTCTTGACTTTTTTCCTTTCCTGTTCAATGGAATCTTCAAATATGTCCAAAAAACCACCCTAAAACCCCCATGAAAATGTGGTGCTGGTGGAAACTACCCGTGTTGAAGATTATGTAACTTTGAAAGATATTCTTGTTGTATTATTGTTGTACATATGATTTTCGTGACTATGTATCCCCATATCCAGATCCCAACTTTTCAAACCATCCTGCAATCCATATCTGGTTCAATGACCAGCCTGGTTCTGATGCATTACATGAGCATAAAGTAATAACATATTTTGCATAGTAACCAGCATAGATTGATCTCAATTCCAGATCTATCAAGCCCTGAGAGTCAAATTTCTATATGCAAATTATTCACAGAATGTGTTCAAACAATTACAGAACTTGAGGCAAAGAAAGTGATATGTTATGCAGTACACATAGTTGTTTATGAAGTTGCAAATAAGAGCAAATCTGCAAGAAGACAGTAACTAGTCCATTGCTAAATACTTCAATGGAATATGGTTCCAACTCCAACATGAACTGGCTTTCAAGAAGTTGTGTTAGAGCTTACCTTGTTTAGCTCAGATAGGCTTTGACTCTTCTCCACAGTGCCAAGGTGCACACAGTCAGCAGATAGAGAAGCAAGTCCATATAGTAGCAACAGAAACGGCACATTTAATGCAAGTATGTACTACAACAGTTTGCCTAGGCTCTTATGCACTGCAGTGTGTGAGGGAGGCGTAGTTATATAGCACAGTTTGTTGCATTCAGTTTAACTCAATGCACCGCTTTTCCAGATTTAGCAAGTTCCAGTTTCTATATCAATTATAATTTGGTTCGGTTTTAGTTCAGCTCAGTTCAGTTTAGAATGCATGCATGATCTATTCTTAGACAGGGCACAGATACATAAGTTTCCTTAGGCGCTTGAATGGATAAGATTTCAATTTATGTAGAGGGTGTAGTTCTGAAGGAAGAATGCTTGCATGATCCCATTAGTCTTCCAGTTGATAAATTTTTTAAAAGTTCGAATTGGACTTGGAACCAACTAAGGGTCAAACAAGCCTCAGATCAAAATCGGCCAACGACTCGGTTTACGAACAAATTCACTAAGAAATACATAAATATTAAAATTGAGTTAAAAATTAGATAAAAATTGAGGATTTAAACCAGTCAAACCTGCAGATCAAATTGGGTGAATCGATCGGTTCCAGTTCCGGTTCAATCAATTTTTTAAAATCTAGTTGTATCTGTTCCCATGCAAGAAAGCTTTATATTTATGCATTTTCAATTTGTCCATCATGGTGTTTTATTGATCATTGGCTGAAAATTCATTCATAGGAGGGAGAAACCTTTAAAATGTTGCATTTTGCAAGTTCCTCTTCAATCTGTCCATCACGATGTTTGATCGACCATTGGCTGAGACATCTTCCTCTGCATGACGGTTTCATCGATGTATTGGAGAAGGATATATATTCTTCCAAAGTGTGTCTCCAAATCTAACCATTGGGAACTAATGCAAGGTTGACAACGCAATATGTAAAGACCATATCCCCAGGTTGCTGCACTCAACATCACTGAAAATCCTCACAAAAACACCATCAATCCTTGAAATTATAGAAAAGGTTGGCATGCCTCAGAACAACTTCTAATGTGGCAATCTTGGAAATGAACTTGCCAGAAGTGGCAGTTGCTGAACAAAATAAGATTCTTAATGACATGGATAGGTGTCTTAGCCTCCAAGGATTGTATTGATATGTGTACACAAGTGGAAAAACAAAAAGCCAAGAGATTACAAAAGAAGGCACAGGAGAATCTCCGAACTGTACAATTCAATGGTAACAAATCAGATTACTAACATCCACAGCACAGCAGATCAAATATTAACTAGCATACCCAGATGCTAACAGAACATTCCTGATGGATTTGAATTGATTTCAATAGAGATCCAATCACAAACAGCGAACATAAAGAGCCCTACATCTATCTAATACAAGCTGCCATAAATTTCACACTATTCCCAAATGGCAGCATGTTAATTCCTAGCGCCTTGAAATGAATTTCAAGCAAAACAAAATGAATAAATCTACATACATACAAACACATAGATAAATTAACAGAAACCAAAACATACCTTGTATCAATTTACCAAGTTCTTCCACTTGCATTTGCACTGCTCGGAGCTCCTCTTGAAACCCTTCTCCTTCATCCTCGAAGAAATGAACTCCCACAGAGTCTTGTCCCTCTTTGTCTGAGTGAAATCCTTGTCAAGATCATCCCGTTGAGGAATCCTATCATCCTTCTTGAGGTTTTTATTAAGACCACCACCGCCATTGTTTGTAAGAA
Organism: Pseudotsuga menziesii; assembly: GCA_001517045.1. Lineage (NCBI taxonomy): Eukaryota > Viridiplantae > Streptophyta > Pinopsida > Pinales > Pinaceae > Pseudotsuga > Pseudotsuga menziesii. Next base: position 16,179 of record LPNX010558676.1, read on the forward strand.
GGCTACTGTTATTGAATCCTCCACGGTGGTCGCCTGAGGAAATTGCAACAGTGGGAGTTAACTACAGAGGCAGGGCGGCCATCACCCCCAATCCCATGCCTTCGACTTCTCCACCACCGCCCATCATCATTTTCTCTTGCTTTAAATATTGATCTTGGAACAGAGGATAGACATGCCAATGAAATGCCAAAGAATGAAATTGGTTCTGGCAGAAGACAGCGCAGGGGAAATCCCGCTGTGAGAGGTTTTTGATAGAGACAGGGCCATGTGGTAGGGTTTGCTTCATATTCATTTGCAATATGGGTTATGAAGTAATATGTAATTTTTAAGCTTATCTTTTCCATGTGAATGTGTAATGGAAAATATAAAATCAAATGCCAAAAATTTAAAATACAATTACACAATTTTACATAGCTAAACATAGCTCTAACCTCTACACTAAGATATCTTTAGTCTATTCAATGGATATGGGAAAAATGAACCTAGGTTTTGAAGACCGAGAATGGTTCTTAGTCTCTAAATAACATAAGAAAGGTACACAAATTCCTTTATGCACTACACAAGTCTTCTCATAATCAAGGGCTATGTAAAATGGCATGGAGTCACACCTCTATAGGGGTTTTTGACACTTGAGTTGGATATGGATGCCATTATAATGTCTAAGCAACATGGATGGGTCATTGATACTTGACAATCATCGGTGAATGAAAAAAAGTGCATTATGATGTTTTTGAAATTTTGAGGATCCCTCCCTTTATAACTGGTTTTTGGACGTCGGAGTTGATATACGTGCAATGAGTAGGTTCTATGCAATGGAAATGGTTGTTGAGGGATAAACGTGGTAAGTAGGGAAACACTAGCTTTCCTCTCTAATTGAACCTTTTTTTATATTAGTAATTATGAATGAAACCTATAAACCATGACACAATCCCTCTTTAGGGTGTCTTTGGCATTTGATTTGAATTCATCTTCCATTATGATATTTTAGGCACTTTGGATGGGTCTTGAGTCCTTCAACATACTAGGGGAAGAAAAAAAGAGCCTCGATCCCTGACCCTTACTTCCTAGGATTCCGTGGAAAAATCCTCAAACCAGCACATATGAACTGTGCATGGTATTACTAACCTCAAAAATTAGTACATGGGAACCACTACTAGGTTAGTTGTGAACCAAGAATATGTATGAAGGTCTAATGAGGATCGTGGGAGTGTAAAACGGCATTAAATGAATCTTACTTCTCTCAATCACCATGAAATACACTTGTACCTATAAACCATATCTTTTTTGGGGGTATCTATACAACATAAGTGTTTCTTAAAGAGACATTATGATTTATTTTCTATAGTTGATGGTTATTTGGGTGTAAATAGTGCTCAAAGAAGGATATCAAGGGCCTTAGGCATTTAAAAACATTTCTCAAGCTCAAGCATCATGAAATTTGCACTAAAATGCCACATAGGACCTCTATATGTTGTCTTTACCCTCTAACTAGGATATGAGCTTCATTAATTTGTTTGAGATAGCAAAGATGGATCTAGGGTATTAAACGATGGACAAAAGGAAAAACAAGGACCTTACATAAGAAATGAACCTTATAACCCTAAGAAATACTAAAGAAATACAACAACTATGAAACACACACTCCTAGTGGGTTCTTTCACTTCTGAGTATGATCCAAAATGGATCAATACATATTTTTTCATTTATTTTAGTTATTTTTGGATCGAAAGATTGGGTGAATTGATTTGATGGGCCCACTTTAGGGACAACTCTCACTTTGTATAGTTGGGGTTTGGAACCTTACGAGGCCTATTTGAGGGCTTACATGGTGTTTTTTGGGTTCAAAAGATCATCACTTACACAACTCCCTTAACACAATTCCACACTTAGATTCCTTTCCAACGGTGCAAGATTCATCTTAATCGAAGTCCATATGAAGGAGTTATGCCTTTTGCAAGCTAACCTATCTAGTTGACCACCATGATACCATGTGGATTCCTTGTGATCTCTCATTTCTCACACATGAAAAGTTGGTTACGTGTGGAAATTCAAGGACATTTTAGAAGGTACAAAACCCTAACCCTAATCAAGAATCAATGAATGAAAAAAACCTAAAAATAACCCTATATGACTATGAGGTTACATTAAATACCAAGGCATTAGGAGAAGAGGGGGCTCCATTCTTATGATATTATTGTATTGTTCCATAGTTGAGTATTAATAAGGGGGTATATATTAGAGTAAAACAAAGGGAGTAGGAGATCTTGTAGTAGCAATTTATGGCTTGGATTTTCCTCATAATGGGTTATCCCAGGGTAAATCTTATGTCGATCTTGTGTCTATATTTTCTCTAGTTATTTTTCTTTCAGTCCCAATTTATTTAGCATTCAATAGAAATATGCTAATACAAATAATTAAGTTGTAAAATCCATTGTGACAAACTGTTCCAATGGAATATACATGGAAATTTATGAAACATATTGTTATGAGGGAAGTTTTCTTTGGGTTTTGTGGGAAATTGCAAGATTTAGTGGTGGAAAAATTCCTCAAACCCTAAACACGGTGGACACGTATAGCGAAAAACTTGTAGGTGATTATGAGAAAGGATTTGAAAAACTAGAAATACAAGTCATTAATATCTCATGCAACATGTCTATCCTCACCATATCTCTAGAGAGAAAGTTTGCACCTTCTTGTGATTTTGGAGGCTCTTGCTTAGATATTGGATTAGAGTGGAAATCATAATATAGAGGTAAGCTAGAAAAGGAACCCAGGAAAGAGCTCGAAAAGGAGAATCTAAGTTTTAGTACAAACATTTTTTTTGTAAGTGGCATAAAATTATATTAAAGTACAAAAAATATTACATGGATAGTGTTTGAGACATGTGTATCTTTAATATCAGGGCACATACATAAAATTGTTGCATCAGTCCGTACATTTACCTTTGTGAGGGAAACCAAGTATTCCCTGTCAAAACTATCATATTTATTCGGCATACTAACAAAGCTAATAGAAAAGAGAAAAAAAACACATAAGATTTTAGAAATTCTTGGGACATTACAGCTTTCGCCACGGTTCTTTGACAATGGGACATGGCTTGATGTAGCTGTCATCTTCACCGGAGAGAGCAGTTTCAATATCCTTATGTGTCTCCATTGCAGGAGGAGGTGTCAACATCTATTATGGTGAGCTGTCAATCTGCATGTGCCCTTCTTTAGTCCGCCCCCTTGTCACCATGTCGAGTGGAGCCTCTAACATACATCTGGTTCAGACTCAATGAAGCCAAGGATGTTTGTTGTGTTGAGGATCTATCAAACTCGCTGGAATTTGGGGGTGAGGGAGCACAGTTGCTTTCCTATAGAAACTGGGAAAGAAAAATATTCATCCGCTAGTAGTGGAAAAGACTATGATGCAAGGGTTGTGTTGTGTGGTGATGAGCTACGAACTCGACTTCCCAGTCATCCACCACTCTACGCACACTTATGTGGATATCGTCTATATACCCAATAGAAATGGAACGACAGAATGTTGTTTGGCCTTGTGCTCCCCTCGAGCTGCTACCCATGTGAGGCATTGCATGGAGTCTAAGCGACATTATCAGTGAGTGAATTACTTGCTTGTTGTTTCTTTCTCTCTATTTGGCTTGAGAGATGGAATTCCTAAATTCAATGGAGTGGTCGTAGAGGATACATATTATAATATACTGCTCGAGCCAAGTCCGTACAAGGCCATTGAGCAGGGTGACCAGGTAGCTAATCCGAGCGCTGCCAACCTTTAAGTTCTTGTTATGTGTTGAGAGAGGCATCAAAGACAAATCCTATGCCATGTGACCGATGGTACAGGGTAAAGTGCCTTCCAAGATGGATCGACTAATACATTTGGTCATATTTTTCCATGAAATATTTCCACGTTTTGAAAATTCGTGTATTAATACTTCATTTTTTTTATAATGGCGAAAAAATCGTGGCAATATTGACGTTTTTAATTTTAGAGGAACTTTTGTCTCTATATCGACGATATATGGCTATCTTTGCACACCCGCCAAACCAATGCTAGCTTTCAATGCGTGGGTCAACTCATGCATTTTCGACACATTTGCTGTAGTTGCGACAAGGTTCTTGGTGATTGATTGAGCGCAAATTGAGCCCAGATTTCTTTATCAACCATATCCAAAACTAGAGAGATCAGTCATACTCTGCTTCTTCAACGGGTGACTCAACCAGAAAAATAATATCATCCAACCTTTAGAGGACAATATGGAACATGTGGGAAACGAAATGCCTTCGCTTTCCCTTGAAGAAGATGTTGTTGTCACAACTTTGGTTGGAATGCATGGAAATGAAAATGCAGATCAATGGGAGGAATTTGTGAACAATGATATGGACCATTCACCAATGAGTGATGAAGACCTAATTCATGCCAAATATTCTTTTGATGGTAGATTTGTTTTTTCTTTATTTGATAAAATGGTACATTTCAAAGAACAATCTACCTTGTGGGAGGATTCCTTCAAAGCTAGAGATGAATTGTGCAGAATTAAGGATGTCCAAATTCTTGATTTGGTACATTGTGTTACAGGTTTAGAGAAAAGAAGTGTGAAAACTGAAAAAATAATTGGCCAAAAGGATCAACTTATTAAGGATCAATGTTCTAAATTTACTGTAGTTCTAGTAGAATCAATTTTTGACCTTGACAGACTGAAAGACATGTATCAGGATCAAAAGAAAAAAAATGAGAAAACTATAGGGAGACTTGAAAATGAGTTGAAAAACAAGCCTGAAGTTTTGAACATGCCACCATTGAATATTGTATTTGGTAAGGAAGTAGAACTTCAACAAGAATTAAAGCAGAAAGAAACATTTATTGCAGGTTTGAAGTTTGAGTTTCAAAGGGCATTGAGAGAGATGATCATTAAACAACAAAATGAGACTGCAGAATATGAAGCAAGATTGGAAAAATTGAATAAAACAATTAAAAACAAAAATGAGTTGCTACAAAAAAAGAGAATTGAAAGGATTTGAGCAACTCTTGAGGCTAAAAGTGCTGGAAGAGGAAAAAAATAAACAGTCAAGGGTAAACAAGTCTGCACACCAGAAGAATCAATAGTCAAGGGTAAATAGGTCTACACACCAAAAAAATCAATAGTCAAGGGTAAGTATTATATTTACATTTATTACAAGCATAGTATGGATGGACTATGAATGTATGGATTTTAACATAATTCCCTAAAATGAAGCATGTTTTGTTGGGAGAAAGAAAATTGGAACAATTTCAATATTATGTTTCCCTTGTGGTTTGAATTTTGTACTTTGGTGGGGTGTTTTAGAATAATTCCACTTGTTATGCATGCTTTAAATGGTAAACATATTGCATATGCTTTAAATGATGATGATGATGAACTAGATGACAATGACAGTGATGATTTTTTTAATGAAGACAATTATGGAAATGACGATGATGATGATGATGATCATCTTTGTCATTGTAATCATGATTATCACAATAGTCATCATCATCGGCATAATCATCATCCATGTCATCAACATCACCATTGTCCTTGACATCATCATCATGATTATTGACATTTTCATCAGTTATTCATCATTACCTTTGGCATAAGAAATAGCATCTACCCAAAATATGTGATTAGTGGAAAAGGGTCATGGAGGCACACACGATTTATGCATGACAAATAACAACTTATTTTTTAAGATGATCAACATCATCATTCTAATTGTACTCATCATAATTGTCATCATCACCATCATCACCATTCATTTCATTTCCATCATAATCATCGGCAATGTCGTCATTGTCATTATCCTCATCCTCATCATCATCATCATCATAATCGTCATCATCATTATCATTATCATCGTTCTCCTCATTATCAACAACATTATCATCATCATCATAACCATCCTCAATATCATAATCATTATCCTCATTTTCATCTTCAACATCTGGGTGTAAAACTGGATGCAAAAGTCGATAAAAACATGGATGCAAAAAAGGATGCAAACATGGATGCAACAAAAGTAGGCGCAAAAGTGGGCACATAATGGGGTGCACCAAAAATAGATGCAAACAGTGATGCAAAAGTGGATGCAAAAAATGATGCAATCATGGAAGCAAAACATGATGAAAAAAGTGGCGCAAAAGTGGATGCAACAAAAGTAGATGCAAAACTAGATGCAAAAGTAGTCGTAACACCCAATGCAAAACCCGATGCAAAAGTGGATGCAAAAAATGATGCAATCATGGAAGCAAAACATGATGAAAAAAGTGGCGCAAAAGTGGATGCAACAAAAGTAGATGCAAAAGTAGTCGTAACACCCAATGCAAAACCCGATGCAAAAGTGGATGCAAAAATGGATGCAAAAAGGGATGCAATAACTGATGTAAAATTGGATGCAAAAAGGTATGCAATAACTGATGTAAAATTGGATGCAAAAAAAGATGCAAACGCGGATGCAAAAGTTGAAGAAAAAGTGGGTGTAAAAGTAAGCACAAAAATGGGTGGGAATTGGGACATGAAAAAAGTGGATGCAAACGTGGATGCAATAGTAGATGCAAAAAAAGATGTAAACATAGATGAAAAATGGGATGCAAAAAGGGATGAAAACGTGGGTGCAAAAGTGGACGAAAAAATGGATGCAAAAGTGGATGCAAAAACAGCTGAAACAAAACGAGATGCATAAATAGACTCAAAACAGGATGTAAACTTTGATGCAAAACTTGGCGCACAAAGGGATGCAAAAAAAGAAGCAGAAGTGGATGCAAAAGTGGATGTAAAAAAGGATGCAAAAGTGGATGAAAACAAGGGCTTAAAAGTTGAGGCAAACATGGGCGTTAAAGGGGGTGCAACAAGAGTAGATGTACAAACTAGGTGCAAACTTAGGTGCAAAACTAGGCTCAAAACCTATCGCAAAACCTGATGCAAAACTTGGTGCATAACTAGGTGCAAAACCCGGTGCAAATTATGCCACAATTTGCGCCAGAATTAGAAAAAGGATGCAAAAAACGCCTAAAATAGCACCAACCTGTGAAATTGGGCCATTTTGTCCAAAAAATGAAGAAAAATACACTGAAAGATGGTCTAGACGCAAAAAAGGATGCAAAAAGAGATGCTAAATCCAGTTTTTGTTGTAGTGTTTCTCGCACCTTCTGCCAGTCTTTTTGCAGTCTCTTCTTTTAATTTTCTGGCATCTTCATCCTCCTGGCTCTTTGGTTTTGGATTGCTGCTTCTATTGCCTTTATCCCTGGATACTATGGTCTTCGGTCTCAACTGATTATTCAAGGAAGCTAGGCTGTAAATGTTCCTATAGATTTCTTCATATTTTCCCACATAGTCAGCATACTCGAAATTTACTTTGAGTACTTCCTAATAGGCTGCAATATTACCTTGAGAATCATTCCAGTGAAAGTTCTTTTCACCAAAATGGAAAATTTCAAGCTCCTTAACAAATCAGGGGCACTTTTGACCTTGGTGAACTTGTAACTACCCACATAGAAGGGTAATGGTGGGAACACAACCTTCTTTAGATCGAATAGGTGGCTTCCAAATCCATTCAGGAAAAGTAGTCTAATGGATTCTTTGTGAACTATATAATCTGTCATGTACTTCTATAGAAATGAGGGTGCTTTCATATCCCCATACATCCTCAAATATGTGCCTTCTTTAGAGAACAAGTAATCCCCATATTCTTTGATAGAATCCAAGGCTCCCTCAGACAGGCATGTACATTCTTCTAGAAAAATCAACTAGTATAAGGGCATCAAGAATTCCTCATAGATCATCTTATAGTGATTATGATATTTGTGAGACCCCAATATATGGTAAGCTATATATATAGGGGCTTTCCCTCCCTTCCATGTACACTTTATCCCTTCAAACCAGTGGTGGTAAAGTATGCAGTCCACTAAGAAGGAAGACATATAAAATTCAGACTTGTTGAGGTGCAAACCTTCTTGGGTTGCTTTGATAGAGGTGGACAAATTTTTGGCTACTATGTTAACCAAGTTGAAGACTGTTCCTTTCATAGATATATGGTAGATCAGTGGGATCCACCCAAACTTGTAAAAATTCCTATCAGCTCTGTCATAAATCTTGTTCAACATCAGCACTATCAATCTGTATGGGGTCCTTAGATGAGTTGTCTCGTTTTCCCATGATTGCTTGTGTCTAAAATTCTTTCCCTCAACCACCATCATCTTAGCTGTGGAAATGTAATCGAATTTCAAGCTCTTCACCGAGTCTGTTGTCATTCTAATTTGCTTTTCGGGCAAGTTGTATGCTACTGATAAAAATGTGAGTGCGAAGGATGCAAATCCTTTGTTCTCCACATCGTTCATCATCATCCATGTTGTGTTTATCCTAGGCAAAATCAATCTGATGAATTCCGCACAAGGGAAAATTTCCAGTCTACTCAGTATTGGTCACCTTGGTTATCTTAGATCTTAGCACGTTATCATACAGTGCCAGGTCTTCCAACCCTACTTCTGGAACTTTCGTTTCTACTAGCAAGTGATAAATCTGACCCCCTTTGAAATTGGGCTCAACTCTAGTGACTGCCTTTGTATCCTCATATCTAATCTCTACCCTTGGTACGGGTGCAACTTCTGCAACCTCTCCATCTGAGTCATAATCGACAATCTTAGCTTTCCTTTTACCTCTCTTCATCATGCTGTCTGATATGAGCGGTAGTTGCAACAACACAAAAATTTATTAGTGTGTACATGTAATATCCCAAATCCCGATATTTTCTATTTCTAAGCAAAAAGACTGATACAACTGGGCATGCAAACCGCCATGCAAAAATCCCTATTTTATAGGAAAAATTAGGGTTAGGGTTTGTGAGATAGAATGAACACTTACCACTGATAAGCCGGCTGGACTTCTCGGGAGAAAGTATGCAAGCACTGAGAGCTGGATCGGAGATGAACTGATCTCCTCTACTTACGGTGACCCCCAGCAGCAAGACGCCCAATCAGAAAAGGATGACGCCCTCAGGGAAGGAGGTGTCCGATGGAGCTGCGGATTTGCAGGGATGATAGCCTTTTCGTGCCGGAGAGAATGCCTGATACAAGAGTGATTTTTGAGTCCTCTAGGCAGGATAGCGACTTGCTTCTAAGAGACAGCTACTCACACCCCTGGAATCCTGAAACTGCTGATAACTGTTTTGGATGAGCACGGAGGGGTCTGATAATCAACGGGTACCGGAGTATGATGCTGATGATGAGAATGGTGCCTGAGTTTCAGAAGGAAACTGAGATCTGAAGGCCCCACAACTGATTAGGGATTTTCGGCTGAAAACCCCCTTTTACTGCTGCACACATGTCCCTGCAACGATCTATACCATATGCTAGATAACTGATGAATGAATGAAGAACAAGTGGTGAACCAGTATGGCTTACCTTGAATAAGACTAGGGCAGATGTTTCACTACCGAAATCCTGTTAGTTGAAGACTCCGTCTCCAACCCCAACTATTGTGCTGCACGCTGTGCTGCTATCCAAGAGCTCCCAAAATAATCATAATCAAAAGTGAAGTCTCCTCTCGCTTTCTCCTCTATTTATAAAGTTCAACTGCACAAAACCTAATCTTTGACCTAATTAGGTCACTTTATCTTCTAATTTTCCGTTGACTTGCATGCATGTGTATGGAGACTTAAAGAGTGCATGCATCGTTAAATAATGCTTGGTTGGCATGCATGAAGGTGTCCTTTGGCCCTGGTGGCCCTTCTTGACCAAGTGATGATGCCCTAGAACTTCTATGGATGGCATCAGTCCTCAACTGATTCCCTAGCTGTCAGTACCCGCTCGAACCCACATGAATCACATAGGTTAGCGGTTTTGGGCCTCAAGGCCTAATTGGAAGAGGACAATACAGTCCTCCCCGCTCGAGATTGCTTGTCCTCAAGCAACTTCAAACTGGGATGCTGTAATACCTGTTCACCTTCCCAGGTGGCATCCTCTGGCGATAGTTCTTTCCATTGAACTAAGTATTCTCTGATTACTCTGTTCCTGAGCTTCCTCTCTCTAGTCTGTATGATCCATTCGGGAATCAGTATCAGCAGTCCTTCATCATCTAAAGGGGGAAATTCGGTGTATGGAGCAATGTGTTGCCCAAGGGTCTTCTTCAGACTAGATACATGGAACACAATGTGAATTTTTCTTTCCTGGGGAAGTTCTAGTTCATATGCCACCTCTCCCACCTTCTGAATTATTTTGTAGGGTCTGTAGAAGCGAGGTTTTAACTTCTCTGCTCCTTTCTTTTTAAGTGAAGACTGTCTATAAGGCTGGAGCCTTAAGTAAACTAAATCCCCTACCTCAAAGCTTCGCTCAATCTTGTGTTTGTAGGCATACATCTTCTGTTGATTCTGGGCTGTTTGTAAATTCTCTTTCAATACTTTCAGGATGTCCTGACTGTCATGTATCCAATCCTTAGCCTTAGGATCCCTACTGTCTCCAAATGCCAAATATGTATAGTCCAAGGCCTCATAACCATATAATGCCTTAAAAGGGGCCATCCTAATAGACATGTGATAAGTACTGTTGTAGCAATACTCCCTTAGGTGTAGCCATTTTATCCAGGTTCACTGCTGCCCTGCTACATAGTTCCTTAGATATCCTTCGATCCACTTATTGACTATTTCTGTTTTCCCGTCACTCTGGGGGTGATAACTCGTACTAGTAGCCAGTTCGGTCCCCACCAATCTGAACAGTTCCTGCCAGAAGGCACCTGTGAATCTGTTATCCCGATCACTGACAATGGTCTTAGGTAACCTGTGTAACCTGAAGACCTCCCCGAAGAATAACTCCGCTACTTGAGCTGCCGAGTAGTCTGATGATATCGAGAAGAAATGTGCAAACTTGGTCAATCTGTCAACTACTACATATAAACAATCTCGCCCTTGGACCTTGGGCAAGCCTGTAATAAATTCCATGGAGATGCTTTCCCACTTCTGTTCTAGAATTGGTAGTGGCTGAAGTAACCCTACTGGATGGGTGTTCTCAATCTTGTTCTGTTGACAGATGCTACATTCCCAGACATTCTACATCTCCCCCTTGAGGCCCTTCCATGAGAACCTCTCTCTGATCTGCCTGTAGGTCTTTAAGAAACCTTGATGCCCTCATAAAGGAGAATCGTGGGCTGCCTGAATGATCTTCTTCCTCAATGTGGATTCTGGAATGAGGTATATTCTGTCTTTGTAATAGATGATGTCATCCACAATCCTGTACCTGCCATCCTGAATTTTCCCGTCCAATAATTCGCAAGCGAATTTATTTTTGGAGTATTCCACTAAGAGAAGTGCCCTCCAATCCGTGGATATACTACTGAGAGATAATGGGGCTGGACGCCTAGATAATGCATCAGCTACTACATTAGTCTTACCTTTCACATACTCAATCTCGAAATCATAGGCTTGTACCTTGCTGGCCCATTTCTGCTGTCGCTCATTCAGTTCCTTCTGCTCCAGGAAATACTTGAGGCTGTTATGATCGGTTTTGATTTTGAAATTAATGCCCACCAGGTACTGTCTGAATTTTGTGAGAGAATGCAAGATGGACAGTGTCTCTTTGTCATATCTGGAGAAATGGCGCTTGTAGTTCTTCAGTTTACGGCTCTCAAATGCAATAGGGTGATGATTCTGCATCAACACTGCTCCTAACCCTTCCCCTGAGGCATCACATTCTACCACAAAAGGATGTGAGAAGTTTGGTAATGCTAGAACTGGACAAGAACTCATAATAACCTTCATCTCCTTGAAAGTTTTCTGTGCTAAGTCTATCCAAGTGAACGCTCCTTTCTTGGTGAGATCTATGAGGGGTGCTGCAAATTGGGAGAATCCCTTAACGTACCGATGGTAATAAGTACACAGACCTAGGAACCCTCTCAACTCTGTAACTATTTTTGGTGCAGGCCAATCTATGATAGCCCTGATCTTCTCCATGTCAACCTATACTCCTTCTGCATTGATTACGTTTCCTAAGTATAGCATTTCCTTCATGCCAAACTCACACTTGGACATTTTTGCATATAGCGAATGCTCTTCTAAAATACTCAATGTTTTGTCCAAGTGTTTCAGATGTTCTTCCCAAGTTTTGCTGTAAATCAGGATATCATCAAAGAATACAAGCAAAAATTTACGTAGCTGTGCTCGGAAGGTGTGGTTCATGCATGACTGGAAAGTGGCCGAAGCATTGGAAAGTCTGAAGGGCATGACCAGAAACTCATAGTGACCATAATGATAGCGGAAAGCTGTTTTGGAGATGTCCTAGTCCCTTACCCTGATCTGATGGTACCCCGAGCGAAGATCGATCTTGGAGAAGTATTGAGCTCCCCGAAGCTCATCCATGAGTTCGTCAATTCTGGGAATTGGATACCTATTCTTAATGGTATTTTTGTTAAGTGCTCAATAATTGATGCACATTCGTAGTGTACCATCCTTCTTCTTGACCAGTACTACTGAGGATGCAAAGGGGCTAGAACTGGGCCGAATATATCCAAGCTCCAGTAATTCTTTAATGGTTTTCTCAATCTCATCCTTGTACCTTTTGGGATGCTGGTAAGGAGTGTTGATGACTGGTTGTGTTCCCTCCTCTAGCTTGATGATGTGTTCAAAACCTTGGTCTGGTGGTCTACCTAATGGAAGGTCCCGAAAAACCTTTTCGTGTTTCTGTAGCAAGGCTTGAATGTCACTTGGGTGTTGTGTGCTGGTATCTGGAGGTTTCCTGAAGGTGACCAAACATTCTGCAGCCCATTCTATATCATCCTATCGGAGCACTGCCTCCATTCTCTGTGATGAGACCGGTTTTGGGGGATAAGTGTTCATGCCCCTCAAAACTACCCTTTTTCCATCTGGCCCCTGGAACTCCATTTCCATTGCCCTGTAGTCTGTAGTGTATTTCCCTATAGAATAAAGCCACTGAACACCCAATACCACATGAGTATCTGCTACATCCACTACATAGAAAGAGTCTGTAATCTGATATTTACCTAAGGATACATTCAGTTTTGGGATCCAGTAGTTGCACTCCATGCTGGAGTTCCTGGATACTGCTACAGTGAATCCCTCGAACTTCTCGGTCTGGATACCTCTCTTGGCTACCCAAGCGGAGTCAATGAAATTATGGGTGGCTCCCCCATCAATCAATACTCCTACTCTGTGACCCTGTACTACTCCCCTGACCCTGAGAGTATGGAATCTTGGTACTCCAGATAATGTAGAAATGACTCCCTCTAGTGTATCACCCTGGTGTGAATCCTCTTCTATGGCCTCCTGCTCATCCTCGTCCTCATCACTGTCTGAATATACCTCAATGTAGTGGGCCTTCGCCTTCCCTGCACACCTGTGTCCTGGTACCCATGGTTCCTGACAGGTGAAGCATAGCTTCTTCCTTCTCAAGTCTTTCCTAGTGTCCTCATCTAACCAAGTTTTCTTGGGAACATCCTTCTGAAAAGGTTTCCTGTCCTTGTCCCTAATAGGAAAATTGGTTTTCAGAGGAAATTTGTTTTTGGGTACTGAATCCTGAAGATCCCTTGCCCTGCTAATAACATCCTGCAGAGTGAGGGGTTTGTAGGCTTTCACCCATCCTCGTAGTGGCTCTATGAGGGCCTCAGTGAATAACATAGTCAATCTGCTTTCTGACACATATGTTACCATAACGGCTAGCCTCTGAAATTATGAAATGAAAGCTTCTGCACTACCCGTCTGCTTGAGTTGATCCAACTCCCTGAAATGGATCTCTGGATCTTTCCTATCAAACCTCTCTATGATTTTCTGAGTGAACTCACCGTAAGAATGTATGGTGTTGTGACCCAATGTCACTAATCCGTGGTACCACCATTCATGAGCTTCTCTGTCCAAGTGAAGTGTAGCCAAATTAATGGCATCTGTTTCTGTCATGGGGTTGAGTTGGAAATAGGTATCCAACTTTTGGACCCATGTTCTCGCTGATCCTCCGCGAGTCCCATTAAAGTTTGGGATGGTTAACCTGCCCAAGGTCTTCTGTAGTTCATAGTTGTGATTGAAACCCTTGTTGAAATTCCTGGGCCTGTTCCTACTCTTCATGTTTCAGAAGTCTGAGAAAGACATGGCATCATGAAACTCATCCCCTAAGTCTCTGTACTCCTGCAAATAAGCCCCAAAAGGCTCACTAGGTTATACCTGCATGACCGGGCCCCCTACTGTATCTTCCAAGAAGTGAGGCATGGTAGGCCTGATAGTAGGTCTGATGTATATGTACGGAGTGTTCTGGATGTTAGTGTACACCATCTTTCCACTACTGCTTGAAGAGCCCCGATCTACCGGTGAGGGAGGTGTACTGTTGATACCCGTCTCCGGTTTCACTGATAGTCTGTTGATTGCATTGAGGACTTCTTTTTGTCCTTTGGCTAAGTCTTGCAATGTAGAGACCAAGCTGAAAAACTCCATCCAATCCTCCTCTTCTCCCGTTCCTTTTCCCCTATCTGAATGTATACTTGTTTGTTCCATGTCTGAATTGGTATCTTCTAGTTGGATATCTTAAAATTCTTTTGTGTATCTACTCTTCCTCCTTCTATAGGTTGCAAAAGGATATTATTTTGTATTCATCTACTTTTCATCTCTTAAGCCCATAGCTGGCCAAGAAAATAGCTCTGATACCACTGTAATATCCCAAATCCTGATATTTTCTATATCTAAGAAAAAAGGCTGATACAACTGGGCATGCAAACTGCCATGCAAAAATCCCTATTTTATAGGAAAAATTAGGGTTAGGGTTTGTGAGATAGAATGAACACTTACCACTGATAAGCCGGCTGGACTACTCCAGAGAAAGTATGCAAGCACTGAGAGCTGGATCGGAGATGAACTGATCTCCTTTGCTTACGGTGACCCCAAGCAGCAAGACACCCAATCAGAAAAGGATGACACCCTCAGGGAAGGAGGTGTCCGATGGAGCTGTGGATTTGCGGGGCTGATAGCCTTTCCATGCCGGAGAGAATGCCTGATACAAGAGTGATTTCTGATTCCTCTAGGTAGGATAGCAACTTGCTTCTGAGAGACAACTGCTCACGCCCCTGGAATCCCGAAACTACTGATAACTGTTCCGGATGAGCACGGAGGAGTCTGATAATCATTGGGTACCGAAGTATGATGCTGATGATGAGAATGGTTCCTAAGTTTTAGAAGGAAACTGAGATCTGAAGGCCCCACAACTGATTAGGGATTTTCAGCTGAAAACCCCCTTTTACGACTGCACATGTGTCCCTGCAACGATCTATACCATATGCTAGATAACTGATGAATGAATGAAGAACAAGTGGTGAACCAGTATGGCTTACCCTGAATAAGACTAGGGTAGATGTTTCACTGCCGAAATCCTGTTAGCTGAAGACTCCGTCTCCAACCCCAACTACTGTGTTGCACGCTGTGCTGCTATCCAAGAGCTCCCAAAATAATCATAATCAAAAGTGAAGTCTCCTCTCGCTTTCTCCTCTATTTATAAAGTTCAACTGTGCAAAACCTAATCTTTGACCTAATTAGGTCACTTTATCTTCTAATTTGCCGTTGACTTGCATGCATGGATATGGAGACTTAAAGAGTGCATGCATCATTAAATAATGCTTGGTTGGCATGCACGAAGGTGGCCTTTGGCCTTGGTGGCCCTTCTTGACCAAGTGATGATGCCCTAGATCTTCTATGGATGGCATCAGTCCTCAACTGATTCCCTAGCTTTCAGTACCCGCTCGAACCCACATGAATCACATAGGTTAGCGGTTTTGGGCCTCAAGGCCTAATTGGAAGAGGACATTACAGTACATTATAAAACTAACTCATGCATTTGAATGAGAGAATAAAACAAAATGGATATGATATGCTAGGCCAACTATTCAAAACAATCATCAGTACTTTGCATTACCTTGTTATCATCGGCCATTAGGTTAAGACAAAACGATACAGGTTAGTGGGTCAAAGTTTGGGAATAAAAAATATGGACATAGGAGAACCTCGGCCTATGTACTCTTAGAAAATAAATGTGACCTAATAGCTATGAGGATTTTTCGCAGTTCAATGCAAAGACTCTAAGGGGTTCACAGCCCAAAGGCCATGCCCCGACGCTCAGGCCGGCGATGCCCTAGCTTCAAATCTCCAAGATCAACATCCCACAGCCGAAATATATAGCGCTAAAACCCCCAGGGTTTTTCTGAGATGAGGATAATGTGGTTTCCATTAACACCCAAAAGAGAGCAACAGGTCTGCTCCATACAGTGAAAAGTTCGGGCCTCTAGAGATTAGTTAAGATCTAACGGCCTGTGGGTAGAAAACACCTCCGAACGGACTAGTGAGGCTATGAGATCAGGAATGGAGACCAGGGTGAGTTTGAAACCTAAAATGAAATGATGAAGCTTAAAATGTAAGGGGAAACCCCCTTTTAAACCCACAACAAAACCTACACAACCCTTCTTGAGAGAACCACAAGCGAGAAGTCAAAAAATCATATTTAACTCGTCAAACCAACACAAATGAATGAAAACCTACCTAGCAAAGGACAAGTCGGACATGTAGTCGGCGATACTTGGTAAGGGCGTGCCATGTGAGCTACATAGGTGATATCCACCAATCACACAAAATATAGGACAGGATAAATTGCAACAAAGCTTTCAAACCTTCAACATAAAAAGAAATGGTAAAAACACTGTTCCTTGGGTATAAATAGTCATTCACTCACAAAAGGCCTTTAAAAGTGGTAGGTAAAACCATTAAAAATTGCACGTGCGCGGCCAAATGTTGTTGGCACCAAACATATCGTGTCGCGTGGAAAATGATAAGTCAATATGCAGAGAGCCCCGACAATGGTGGCTTGATACCTCCCAACACAACTGCAACCACTGGCTTAAGACTCAATAATGTGGACATATTCTTTTTTTGGCTCGGCATTCAAAATAAAATTAGTGAAGAAAACTGGACAAAAACCGCTGCAGCAACTCCAAGACTAAACCTTCTTTGCCGTAGCGGCAACAACTGGGAAAGACATCCGCCGTGGCGAGTCTCAAAAAATTGGCACTAGTTTCGACAATAACCTGCAAATGTGCCTGATGTGGCGGTAGAGCGATAAACCATCATACGACATGGCGAGGTAGAGAAGTCAGAAGAAGTTTCAATTCTCAACATAACTCCTCATATGTCATTGTGGCATGAACTCAAGAAACCTCCACCGCAGTGAACTTGATAAATTAAACAAAGACGCGAACAAAAATATCAGCCATTATAGCGGCCATGGACTTGAGAAGCCATCTATTGTAACGGAACAAAAACATCGGGAGCTTACTCGATAGTCAAACTGAAAATTTGCGCATCATTGCGGCTCAAAATTGATAAGATTTCTGCCGTAGTGGCTTGAAATTTGGGAACCATCCACCATAGCAGGATAAAAATAATCAGGAGTCTTTTTGATACTTAAACAAAAAATCACCTGCCGTTGCGGCTTGAAACATAAGAAGTTTTCTTCCATAGTGACTCAGAACTTGACAAACAATCCGCTATAGCGGGTCAGAAGCATATTTTTTGTCGTAGTGAAAAACAAAATTCTTGAAACTTTTCCATGATAGAAACAAACCATAAATTATGGATTTCAAACTCAAAGTTCCTAAGAAGCAAAACTAGGATTTTAAAGGGGGTCCTAAAAAATGTAAAATTTTTTTGGGGAATAGTTGCAACAACAACAGGTCCTTGAGGAGATCCACCCTTCAGCTTCTTCCTTAGATACCAACAACACCATTTACATGATATCTACGTCCAATATTCCTTCCTCCTCGTCAACCATGAAAGAGCCACCTGATCTATCCGGGCACCACTCTCATGATGATGGAGAGATCCTTGAAACTGCCACCGATTTTACCCCTTTTCACTTAGTCCATGGTGTGGAAACAATACTTCCCATTGAATTCCAGATTTCGTTGCTCCCCCTTGCCGTTGAACTCCTCCCTGAAACCTCACCATTAGAACAATTCCTACTCATGCTTGAATGAACTTATGAGGACCATCGTGTTTCTCTCCAAATCATCGAAGCAACCAATCTCGAACCACCGATGGATCAACTCATGGTCTCCTAATATTGCCTCGACTGCGGGTTCAGCGGTCGAAATCGCGGTCGACCGCAGGTTTGACTTGGACAGCCGCGGTCAGAGGTCGCGACTGTCGGGCTTGACAGCTGCGGTCTGGACCGCGACTGTCGGGCTTGACAGCTGCGGTCTGGACCGAGACTGTCGAGCTTGACAGCCGCGGTCTGCACCGCGACTGTCGGGCTTGACAGCCGTGGTGTGGACCGCAACTGTCAGGCTTGACAGCCGCGGTGTGGAATGCGACTGTCGGTCTTGACAGCCGCGGTCTGGACCGCGACTGTCGGGCTTGACAGTCACGGTCTGGACCGCGACTGTCGGGCTTGACAGCCGCGGTCTGGACCGCGGCTGTTCTGGGTTATGGATGGGTGGGGCAGGTCTGTTATTTGGTGATGAGCCTAATGAGACTTCTTTGTTTGATTTGCAGGATGCCACGGGTGATATGGCGGGAGAGGGAGATGCCAGAGGATCTAGTGACTGCCATTCAAGAGGACCGCCGGGTGCGGTCCATGTTGGCGCTCTTCGGACTACTAAAGTTTGCAGAGATTCCGATGATATGGTCAGCAGGTTTACTGATGAACCGCTTGATTGATTTCTGGGAGCCCAAGACACAGGCGTTTCGGGTACAGGGAGAGAGGGTGGACCTCACCCTGGTCGATGTTTATTTCATGACGGGGTTACCCTGCCTGGGGCGGGTAACGGATACACAGCCGCGGGTCTCTGCGGATCTGGACATAGATGACTTGGCAGCGCGCTTTTGCAGGGAAGACGTGAGGGTGCATAGGAATGCACTCCGGATTCAGGATTTACGGGAGTCAGCTGTACAGGCGATGGCAGCTTGTGTCGTACGGATTTTGGGATCCCAGTCACCTGAGAAGGTGTCTGGGGGGCAGATGCAGATTGTTGAGCGAGTGCTGGCTGGGACGTACTATGCGTGGGGCCAGATGTTCCTGACCTGCGTGGAGCGACAGCTGACCGCAGTGAAGGAAGCTGGCAAGGGATTCTGTTTTGGTTCGTTTCTAGTGGCATTTTTTATGGAGAGGGTCCCTACCCTGCGGCCGCGGGTGCCGGTCAGAGAGGGAGGCCTGAGGGAGCCCCGGATGATCCGGTGGGGAGAGATGATGCGTCGCCGGGGTGGCGGGGACGTGGGGCGGTATTTCACTCAGGAGCTATATATGCAGTGGCTTCAGCTACCACTGGCGTTGGAGGACTACCCTTACCGAGGCATGGACTACACAGGGAATCCAAATGCGCCACGGCCACCTGGACAGGAATGGGGTCCAGACGGTATGTATGATTTTAATTGTTTTTTCCATTTTTTTATGTTATATATGATATATATGGCGACTGACAACTAGGTGTTTGCAGATGTGGGTCCGAGGCTGCCGCGAGATCATGTGCCCCGTAGAGGGGTTGTGGCGGTTCCGGCTTTGCCCAGGCGAGGTCCTGTGCATCGGCGAGACGCGGATGGGGCGCTAGAGTTTGTACGGGTGCTGTTGGAGCGGCTGTTGACGGGAGTGAGCGATGCGGGGTGGGAGGACCTTCCTCGAGATATGATTCGGGATTGTAGGCAGGCGCCTCGAGATTTCAGAGGGATAGCGTTCCGGGTGGCTCTCTTGGCGGAGAGGGCACGAGCACGGGTACCGAGGCTCAGGCGAGCTGAGGACTCGTCGGAGGAGGAGCAGGAGGAGGAGTCAGAGGCTGCTGACACGGAGAGTGATCCGGGGTATGATTCCCACTAGGGAGAGCAGGGGGCTCTCCCTGATTTTTTGTAGCTGCGGCTTGTATGTTATGAGTTTTGAGGGATGTACATACATATTTTTTGTATAGCTGAGTACTGGGGTACGCAGAACATGTATAGTTCTGAACATGTATTTTTTGACTTGTATATATATATATGCATGTGGATGCACATTTTTTGGTGATGTTGTCTCATTTATACGCACGTGGATGAGCTTTAGGATATGTTCTATGTTGATACTACACGTGGATGCAAGTAGTCTAGGCTGTTGGGCACGTGGATGCCCCTTTTTGATATGATATGATATGATGTATGTATGACTAGGCACGTGGATGCCCCTGTGGATGCAAATGTCATTTTGATAGTTTATGTGTTATGTATGCAAATGTTGATGCAATGCAGTCTTTTTGGTTTTTTGTATATTTGGATGATGTGCTATGGGGTAATGATGCATGCTGGAGGTGTTACATAGTGTGATTGATATGCCAGTCTAGGACATTGTTCGCCATTTGATCTGCGACACTATTGTAAGCTCTTGGGACATGTGTGAATGTGATGGATTCAAACTGTCGGCTAAGTTGTTTTGTACGCAGGAATTTTCTAAATAGGCAGGGATCGCGCACCTGGGAGCAGTTGTTGAGCTGGGAGACAAGTAGGTGGGAGTCCAAGAACACATGAAGGTGACGTATGCCCATCTGGAGGGCAGCAGTTAGGAGACCGGTCACAGCATCATACTTCGCCTGGTTATTGGTAGCAGCGCCGATACATATTCCGTCAAGGTGGATGCGTTCGTTGGAAGGGGAGTATAAGACCCATGCTGCAGAAGCTAGGTTGGGAGACCAGCGGCTGGCACCATCAGTGAAGCCGATGTAATAAGATGGAAGAGGATCCATCTGTGGGCATGCAAAAATGTGATGAATGTGAGATTGTGGTCAAAAACGGTGAAAAACAAAAAGAGAACAAACTGTGCAAATGCGGACCAATGAGGTCGCGGTTTCGGTTATGGGTAGAAACGTTTAAGATACAACCCATTCCGGGCGTTGGAGAAGGGTCGTCCTTCAGAGTCTGCTAAAATGTATGCCCCCTTGCCGAGGCAAGTTTGCACAATGTAAGGGCCTTGCCACATGGACTCGAATTTTCCTTTACCTTTTTTGTCGTTGGCTTGGTCATAGGCGAGGACGAGGTCCCCTTCGTGGAAAGTCCGAGGGTGAACATGTTTGTCATAATGGTCTTTGGAGCATGTTTTGGCAGCTTCGATATTCTGGAGAGTGGCACGACGATCTTCATCAGCTTGTTCGAGGGATAGCAGACGTTGCTCAAGGGGGGAGGTATAGGGGAGAAGCTCAACAACGATGTGTAAGGCAGGTATCTGACACTCGATGGGGAGGACAGACTCTACACCGTGAACTAAATGAAATGGGGTAAATCCATTGGCGGTCTTGGTGGATGTACGGTAAGCCCATAAAGTAGGAAATAGCATATGGTGCCAATTGGACTTATGCCGATCAACTGTGCGCTGGAGTATGGTTTTCAGGATTTTGTTAACTGCTTCTACTTGGCCGTTCCCTTGGGGGTAGTAAGCCGAGGAAAATTGGTGTTCGAACTTGAGGAGGGTGGATAACTCGCGCCACACACAATCTTCAAAATGTGATCCATGGTCAGATACCAATTGTTTAGGGACGCCGAATCTAGTGATGACATGGTTGAAGAAGAAACGGGCAGCAGTGTCAGCCTTACAATTGAAGGTGGGCATGGCTTCTGCCTATTTGGTGAAATAATCGACGGCGACAATGATGTACTTATGGCCGTTCGCGGACGTGGGTCTACACTCCATGAAGTCGATGGCCCACTTACAAAAGGGACCAACAGTGACTACTGGGTGTAGCGGAGCAGGTGGCGTCCGAGCTTTGGGGGTGAAAAGTTGGCAGTTATGGCAATGTTTGACCGCATTGATGCAGTCGGTGAAGAGTGTGGGCCAGAAATATCCGGCGTGGATGACCTTTTGGGCAGTGGCCATCCCGGAGAAATGGCCGCCGCAGGCACCGCTATGACAATCATTAAGGACTTGTTCATCTTCCTCATGTGTAAGGCAACGACGAAGAATTGTGTCGATTCCTCGCCGGTAAAGGACATCTCCAATGAGGAGGTAGCGAGAGGCATGGTGACGGATACGACGACGTCCGTTCCGAGTGACTGTGGATTGAAACTTCTGCGTGCGCAGGTATAACAAGATATCACCGTACCACGGGTCATCAGACGAGATGGTAAATAAGTGATTATCGGGTAACTCTGCGGAGATAGGCGGGGCTGGGATAAAGGAAGGGAGATCCGTCATGAGCTGGGAAAGCGCAAGGGCTTTGGTGCTCTTGAGTGTTCGGAAAGTAAGGTCATATTCTTGGAGGATAATGACCCATTTGGCCACGCGACCTTGCAGGAGCCGCCGATTTAAGAGATAGACCATGGGGTTAGAGTCGGCGATGACTGTGGTATGACTAAGTAAAATGTAGTGTCGCAACTTTTGGACGGAAAAGACCACTGCTAGGGCTAGTCTCTCTTGATGTGGATAACGTAGGGGTGGGCCAGACAAGGTCTGGATAATGTAGTAAATGACATGTTCTTTTCATGAGGCGTCTTCTTGGACCAAAACTCCTGACACAGCATATTCGGATGCCGAGATGTAGAGGATGAAATCTTGAGAGAAATCCGGAGGGGAGATCAAGGGGGCTTGTGTGAGAGATTTCTTGAGGGCATTAAATGCAGCTTCTGCTTACTCGTCCCAGACAAAGGGTACTTGGGTACGGAGTAGGCGCAGGAAACCATGAACGGTTGTAGCGTAATCGGGAATGAAGCGTCGAAGGAAATTAGATCGCCCTTGCAGACTTTGGAGCTGCTTGAGTGTTCTGGGAGAGGGAAGGTCTAAGATGGCTTGGACTTTCAGTGGATCAATAGTAATTCCTTTGTGGGAGACAATGAACCCCAACAATCATCCTGTCGGAACGCAAAAAACACACTTGTGTGGGTTCAAGCGGATTTGATATTT
Source organism: Pseudotsuga menziesii (assembly GCA_001517045.1). Taxonomy (NCBI): domain Eukaryota; kingdom Viridiplantae; phylum Streptophyta; class Pinopsida; order Pinales; family Pinaceae; genus Pseudotsuga; species Pseudotsuga menziesii. Next base: position 39,069 of record LPNX010558676.1, read on the forward strand.
TCGACAACGCAGAAAAACTTGTCGAAGGTTGTTGAGGTGGTCTGATCGTTTTCGGGAACGAGTTGTAAGGTCATCTAGGTAAACGAGTAGGATGTGGACAAAATCATGAAAACAATAGGTCATGGCCCGCTGGAATGTTGCGCCAGCATTTTTTAGACCGAAAGGCATAACACGATAGGCAAAAGTGCCCCATGGGGTAGTAAAAGCGGTCTTGTATTGATCTTCCTTGCGGATTTGTATCTGATTATATCCGGAAAAACCGTCCATGAAGGAGAGGACTTCATGCCCCGCACACGCATCGATGAGCTGGTCGATGAATGGCGTAGGGAAGTTGTCTTTGGGACAAGCGCGGTTTAGATCTCGGAAGTCAGTGCATACTCTAAGGGTGCCTTGTTTCTTGTTGACAGGAACAGGGTTTGAAACCCATGTGGTATAAGCAATAGGATAAATGAATCCTGCTGTGCGAAGTTTCTCGATCTCTGTTTTGACAGCTGGGAGTTTGGAGGGGTGTATGGGACGCTGTTTCTGACGAACGGGGGTTATATCAGGCCATGTGTCGATGTGGTGTTCTATAATGGCAGGGTCAAGGCCAGGTATTTCGGTATAGGACCAGGCAAAGACATCATGGAATTATTTGAAGAGTGCTTTGTACTCGTCGATCTCTTGCTCAGTGCAAGATTCTCCTAAAGCGATGAGTTCGGGGGTGCCCCCGGGGCAGCAAGATCGATTTGGATAACAGGTGAGATGTTGGCCATGTTACCCTCTTCGAAGGCGTCAGGAGCAGGAATAGGGTCCTTGAACCAGTCGACCTTCGGGGGAAGGAAGTCTTTGGATTCCACTGCAAATTGAGGAGCAGTGCTAGAAGATGGTTCATCTGGGAGAAAGTATGAACGATGATGCATGTCATCCCAGGGATAATCTGGGGCGGTGATAGCCTCAAGAATTTCTTCATCACTGTGGAATGTTCGGGTTGTCATATCGGTTGCCGAGGGGGTGGGGATGGAAGAAAACATATAAATGGTCTCGAACTCTTTTGAAGAAGAAGATTCCAGGGGGTGGATCTCCACAATGGGGAGTTGGGTTGTCTCAAGATCCGGATCTGAGGGGAGGATCTCGTCAATGGTGAGGTCTTCCATCTCCAAATCCCGATTGTTCATCTCAAAGAGAGCTATTTTGTACTCAGGGAGATCGGGACAGTGATGGGAGTAATGCCCGTAAATATCACATAAGGCACATGGGTGGTTGGTGCGTAGGGATTTATCGCGAGGCATAGGGGTTGAATCTACATGGACCACCGGGATAGTGGGGTCGTCGTCGAGCATTTGCATGTATTCCTTTAATGCTGGTAAATGAGGACATAGGTGAGTCGCATGGCCCAACTCATCGCAAAGCGCACATTTGGGAGGGGCATGGAATACAGGGGGGTTTTGGACTGGCTTAGGAGGTGGGACAGCAGTGTAAGGTTGGGGGCCTCTGCCCCCAGTGGGTTTGGTAAGAATAGGGGATGGTTTCGCGGGGGTTGACGGGGTAGCGATACCGGGAGGTGGTTTCGTGGGGGTTGACGGGGTAGCGACACTGGGAGGTGGTCGACTAGTAGTGGCTATGGGTTGCACTGGTTGCAGGACGACATCTGGTGTCGGCGGGTGAACTGGAGGCGAAAGATACCAAACGGGTAATCCTAAGGTTAAACCTGGGAGGCTAAGGGTAGCCATGACTGGGGTGCTAACCACTCCTGAGGGAGGGAAGAGGAAAGGTATGGTATGTATGGGTGCGGCACCAATGTGGCTAGGTACCAAAGGGGGTTGAGGCAACAATGGTGGTTGATTACTAGGGGTTCTCGTGTGGTGGGACAGAGTCAATAGGTCAGCCACTTCAGTAGTAGATGACGGTGGTGGGAGTGATGGACAAGTGGAGGTCATCGGTGTGTCTGAGTAAACTCTGGGCCCCACAGAAGAAACCAAGGAGGTGGTGGCATCCAGAATAAGTTGTTCAACTATGGGGAGCATGGGCCCTATAGAAGAAACGACTGTGTTGGGGTCACCCGAGATAGTTTGTTCGATCATGGGCAGAACATTTTCGGGTGTCGCGGCGGCCTTGGGATCGTAGTACGTGAGTTGGTCAACTTTGACCACGCGTCCCTCATGAGGGAACATCATGATGCGAAAAACGGTAGAAGCAACTGCCTGCATAGCATACATGTAGCTGCGGCCAAGTAAAAGGTTGTAATCAAGCTGGGCATTGATAACCTCGATGTTTATCAGGACCATCTTACCAGCCAGCTGGACGGGGACATTGGTTAATAAGCCTTGTGGTTGAGCTGAACGACTGTCGTAGGCTCGCAACGCAGTGGAGGACGGTTGGAGAGGGGGGGGATCCCATTTTCTGCCAGATGGAGATGGGCATGACACATGTGGAGGCACCTTCATCAATAATGCAGCGATGGACGACAAAATTCCGGATGGAGACAGTAACTTGGAATGATAAGTTGGAGGGCAGGCGGGGTTCGGATTGGTCCAAATCATATGCCATTAACTGCGAATCATGTGGATCGATAGCCCCAATGGCTGAGAGTAAAGTCTTACGCTGCGAAGGGCAATTTCTTAAGACTTCTAACGCAGACATGGCTGCGGGAGATTGGGCTAAATCGTCTACGATGTTGTAGTTTGACGCAGCCCGCGCATTGGGGTTGTTATTGATACGGCGAAGTGGGAAACGGGGTGCTTTGAAAGCTCCATCTAGTGTAGGTGGAGGTATACGTAACGGCTGATCGGTGGGATGAGCGTTAGTGGGGTTATTGGTGGGTGGTGCTTCCGAGGTGGAGCCATATTGGTTCCGCCGGGTCTGGAGGTTGACCTCATCGGAGGACATCATCAACAGATGGTGGGTACCTGAGTCAGACGGGGGTTGATCAGGAGCAGCGTAGGTGATTTGTTGGATAGGCGCAGTAGCTTGAGGGGGAGCCAATGGTTCAGTGTTCAATAAGCCTTGGTTTGGTAAGGGGTTTTGTAGCACCAAAGGTGGCTGCTGAGGTTGTGGGGGATTGGGTGGTGCTTGAGGAGCCGCCTGTCCTTGGCGTAGTCGATCAGCGGCCAAAAGTTATTGAACGTGCTCCATATGCGGACAAAAATGTGTGTACTGTCCATAGACTCCGCAAACAGAACAAGGGAAGTTGGTTCGCAGGTTGGGGTTTTTAGCCTGCTTGGGCGGGCGATCAGGGTTTTGGTTGGTAGGGGCCGCGTTATTATTAGCAGGGGGATTAGGGTGTTGACCAGCTTGCTCGGTCTGCTGGTTGTTCCCACGATTTCGGCCCCTGCCGCGGTTTTGTTGGCCCTGGTTGCGTTGGTTATTCTGGTTTTGCGGCGGGTTTTCTTGGGCGTAAACTTGCCCTTGGGTAGTAGGTGGATTTTGAGTTTGCGCAGGTGCGGGAGTGGGCTGCGGTGGGTAATATGGAGGTGGAGGCTGTACTGGCTCGGCTACTTGAGGGGGTTGTTGATAGTGCTGTGGAGCGGGTTGTGGGTTTGCCGCAGGGGCTGGCTGTGGCTGATAATAATGAGGTTGGGATTGTGGCGGCGCAGGAGCTGGTGCAGCCTGCTGGTGATAGTATGGCGGAGGTGCGACCGGGGAGGGGTAAGCGGAAGTCATATTTCCGAAACACTGAGGTGGACAGGAGGGTCCATGGGTATGATGTTGACGGGGCATGTGAGCATACGAGTTGGTTGCTCCGGACTGTGATGTAGCCCGCGAAAGTTCAGGTCCAGGAGTAGGATGGGCTATGGAAAAGGGCTGAGGCTGTGAAGAGAGGCGGCCAATGATGCCATCGGCAGCGTGGGATGCCCCCGGCGCATCATGATGTGGGGGATCGCCTCGAGGGGCATCCGGTATGATGGTGTAAAGATAACCCGACTGGGCGTAAATGAGATCAAACTGCTGGGCTTTAAGGATAACCTCTTCTTCAGTCTGGGGTCGTTCGGCTGCCACATCCTTAGCAATGAGCGGAAGGAGGGACTTGAGGAACCAATCTAGGAAGATCCGGTCATCTAGCTTGATTTTGCATAGGCTACGGCGTTGCCGCCATTCATGGATGTGGTTGGTGATGTGGGTAGCCGTGTTCTGTCTGCATGATAGAAGGATCTCGATGCCTGCGTCATAGCGAACAGGTAACTGGAAGAACTGGAGGAAGGTCGAGGCCAGGGACGTAAAGGTGGTGTGGGTTCCGTGGGGTTTCTCGATATACCATTTGGCAGCCGAGCCAGTGAAAGTGCGCTGTAATAAACAGAGGCGAATGGAGTCGTCTACTATGGAATTGGAGGAACACCATAGATGGAAAGACATGATATGGTTCTGTGGGTCCTCACCTGCCTTACCCTCAAACTTAGGGATGTCGGAGGGGATTTTGGTAGGCATGTGGGGCCACACAGGGTTGTGCTGGATGGGGTCGTTGGTTAACCTGGCTAGGTCAGGTAGGTTGAGGCTAGCCATGTATGGCAAACTGGATGGAGGATGTGATACGATAGTGGGTTGGACCACATTGGGGCCCATGCCCCCAGGTGGAGGGGTGATGTGAGGGATGTTATCCCCAAGCGGGGGAATTACGGTGGTAGGAGTTACTAATGGAGTAGGTATGGGTATTCCTGCCATGGGAATAGGTACGGTGAGGGGAATGGTAGACGGGCCTCCTGTGGAGGGCATACCCATGATAGGTGCAGTAACTGGTATAGTGGCGGATGTACCATCGGTGGTCCCTATAATGGAGGGGTTGGGATTCACGCCAGCCATGGGGCTAGTGGGGGTAGTGTAAAGAGTGTTCTCGGAATCTGGTGACGGGGTCCTATGCCGCTGATGAGTGGAGTCGAGTGACAAGGATCGAGATCTACGGTGATGACGGGTGGTGTCAAGTGAACCGTGCTGTGGGGGCTCGCCTCTGAGGCGACGAGAATGTCTCGGAGAGTCAATCGTGACAAGTGGTTTTCAAATATGTGGGTTGTGGTGTCGAAAAAACAACTCAAAAATCCTAATGCAACCGTGTGTGTAGAAGGAGAGCTCGAAAAATAAGGCACTCAGGCCAAAAAGCAACTCAAAACGCCTAGTGTAACTGCGTGCTACAATAGGCGGAGTGTCAACAAAGTGGTCAGAATACCAAGAAGCAGTCGGTTTCCTAAAAAAGAAAAAAATCGGTGGACTCACTAGACCAAGAGGAGGTAAGGGAGCNTGACTTCAACCCTCCTAAGGGAGAGGCCCTCTGATAAACCGGTGGTGACCGTGTCAAAAAATACTAAGGGATTTTGGTTCCCTAATGGTCAACAACTATGTCTCACGTGTAAATAACCGAGGGGTGTTATTGGAAGCCTATCCCCCCGATCCTACCTAACTACAAGATTCTTTTGTGTTCCTCAAATGAGGTTATAGTGTTGGTTGAGTTAAGTAGATTTTAGGTCTCACTTGAATTAGGGGATAGATTGTGTGCATGTGAGGTTATGAATCCAAAATAGTTACTCAATAACAATAATAATGTATGAAAAACTTTGAAAAACTTTTACCATGCGAAATTTTTTTTTATTTTTATTTTTATTTTTTGAAATAAATGCTAAAAATTTTCTAAACAATTCTGTAAACAAGGGACAGAAATGGCTGTAGGGCTGCAAGTGGGACAGGTGGCTGTGCAAGTGCAGGAAAAATGGAGGCAAAGTGGCTGGGTTTCGGCGCGGAAACAAGGGCAAAAAACAGTTCGCGGATCGCGGGTATGGGGCGGACTCGCGCGGTCGGACCGCGGGTTTGAAGGCAACAGTCGCGTGCAGATCACGGGTTTAAAGGAAACAGGCGCGGTCTAGGTCATGGGGTTCTGGCTGACAGCGGCGTTCGGAGCGCGACTGTGTAATGAACAGGCATGGTCGGATCGCGACTGTGGGCTGAAAAAACGCGGTCGGGGCGCAACTGGGAAAGTTCAAAAGCGCGTCCAGGACGCAGGAAAATGGCTAACAGCTGCAGGCTGATCGCAGGTTAGGGCCTGAAATGCGCGGTCGGGCCGCAACTGCGGAAGAAAAAAGTGCGGTTTCCGGCGGCCGAAAATGACAGTCGAAAGTACAGTACGGAAAAATAAAATTGAAAAAGACAGCGGAGTCGCCAAAACTGTAGCTAGGGTTTTCACCCTAGCTTGTGCTGATGAGCACCTACTAAGGAAACTGGATTCCTTAGTAGCAGTTCAATGATATATGAATTAAATAATGATAAACTGAAGTAAAAAACCAATCTAACTACGTTCTTGAAGCTAAAATAGTAAAAAGCAAATAACATGAAACAATACGGTGAAAAGTAAATAATATAAAGCAGAAACGGTAAAGAAATGAATAATGGTTTTTATTGATGTTACCTCCAATGAGGAGGTTGAAGGAGTCCATTGCACTGGTCCGATGTCGGTGGCTTCGAGCTCCAAGCTGCTTCTTTTTCTTCTCCGGTGGTGGAAATGGGCCAAAAAGAGTTCTCAATGGTGAAAGTAGCTTGATGGTAAGCTAGGGTTTCAAGAATAATTTCGGCAGAGGCAGGATGCTTATGATAATGGATATGGAATAATGGGTCTCCATCACTTATTTATAAAACCATGTTTAGGTCAGCTTTTTAGGGTTTTAGTTGTTTTAGGGTTTCAGCTATTAGGGTTTCTTCTTTTTTCCTCATTATTTTATATTTTTTATTCCTTTTTGGATATTTTTGGAGGAAAAAAGGATTTTATAGCCTTTTGGAGGCATTTTAAGCTTTTTGGTGACCTTTTAGATGGTTTTATGGGTTTTTGATGGAGATATGGTAGGAAAGTGGAGGAATGAGCCATGTAATGGGGTAGATGAGGTAGTTAACCATTTTTGGGTGTTAACAGTATTGCTTCCAACAACTAGGCTGAGTATGATGGTGTTGTTTGTCTCCTCACTGCATCCCTCCACTTGGGTATCCATCGGATTTATGTCTTCTTATAATCCAAGCTGCTTGTCACCCAGTTGAATAACTGTTATAGGGTACGCGACCCTTTCCTCTTTAAAAAGTTCCTCTGCACTAGACACTTGGTTAGACATTTTGAATCCATTTTATTCATGCATGTTCCCTTAAGTCTCAATAGTGTAGTAGACCAAATGGATAATGACATTCTAGAGTGGCACATTAATCATCGCATATAGGAAATAAACTGGATCGTGCATCATCATATAGTCATGCATACATCTGTCATATAAATCATATAGGCATTGTCATAATAATAAAAGAGACTCATGAAAAAAAATAAAAAAAGGGTGCATCCACCTGCATATATATATCATGTGATAATTTTCAATACAAAACGAGAAGCTCCACAATATTTTTTGGCTAATCATACATATAATACAAAAATACCCATGCACTACTGCATAGGGTGCAACATCACTAGCTCCTAGTCAGAGTCGTCCTCCTCGTACTTTGTATCCTCCTCATCAAAGTTCTCCTCCTCCTCTACAAGCAAATCACCCTCTTTCGCCACTCTGACATACTCAACAATGACTACGACCCTCCTCATAAGGGAGATCTAGTAAGGAGGAGACTTGTAACACGTGACGATCAAGTTGTAATTAAGGTACTACCACCCATCGTTAGTGACTCCCTTGAGTAAGTCCTCCATGTTGAGTCACAGTGAGGCTAGTATAGCACTATGGAGCCTCATGTTCCCAGAAACTAGATACCACTAAGCTAGTAAAACATATATTAATGCGACCACATAAAGCATCATGTATACGTACCATCAATTCCCCAAGCCTGTCCTGGAGGTCATGGTATCTCAGGATCTCCTCGATAATCCATACTAGCATATGGATAGTCCTCTATAAGGAATCACAATTTCTTCCACTGTACGAAAATCTCTTGGGTGAAGAATCATCCCACAAAGCCTCCTCCCTCCCTGATCATCATCTTGCACCACCTTCTCATGCAAGGCTCGCGAGGTCCCCCCTCAAGCACTAGCAGATGCGGTCACAGTTTAGGTAGATGTTCAAAAAAGAATGAGCACAAGAGTGAGGGGAAACAAAAATCCACTCCCACCGAACTAGCGTGGTCCATGTTACAAGGAACCTAAGCCTAGGTACATCTAGGCCCACCCAAAGCAGGTTCCCCTCAGAACACACTCCACCATCTGGAGCTAACCTCCTGAGATCTTGTGCGGTCCCGACGATCCTAGTATACACATCACCATCACTACTATCACTCGAGTCTGCATAATCTCAATGTCACACATCAGCATGTACGACAAGTGCACATATGTAGAGGCATAACAATGCCTATCGCAGAGGTCATATAGTGGCACCCGATGTGTGAGCTTTGGTGTGGTGTCATTGATCGCGCCGAGCACTAGGAGTCCAGTCCAAAAGTACACATCGAGGAGCATTATATTTATTCCCTCACCTTGGATGATAAAGCAATCTTCCGTATGATCCCAAAAGATCACAAGCTTTTCCATCAATAGTTTTGTTGAATGCATAAGTGTGATCTGGAAAAACTTCCATAAACCACACTGAGCAAGAAAACCCTACACAACTGGGTCGTCATGTACCTCCCCTCATAGGTCCCCAATATCTCTCTCCTTCCACACCATCTAAGGCATCTTGCACATACACACAACCCATGTCAGGTCCATTCATGCAAAAAAAACTCATTCTGGGTTAATTCGCACCTACTCAGCCCTTTTGTGTGACCCAAGTCACTCAAAAATCCTAAACAGGTGCGAATGGGTCATGTTGCAGCTGTAACTGTTCTCCCCAAAGTTTTAAATTTTGGGGCCCCTCCTCATCATTTAGAGTTGCGTTGGTTCAATTTAATCCATAAATGTTTGGTCTCGTTCTGACTTTGGTTGATTCTGAAGATGAATTTGCGACTTGTTTTTAAAGAATGCTTGTGTTAATATTTTATTGTGGGTCGCGGGATTGAATTTGGATTGCTAGTTTGAAACTCGTCAGATCAATTGCCCTTTGAACGAACCATTGTCTCTGAGGTGAAACAGTTTGACCTTTGCTGATTTTAAGTTTTTTAAACACTTAAGTTTTCTTATGATCGGGTGTCATTTTTATGTGAAATCGGAGGCTGGTATCCTTTTCCCGTCTGCCGTTGCGGCTCCCAATCCGATTTGCCATTCGAAGTGGGAATTTCCCCGACTGCTGATATGCGTTAACTTTTCTCTCATATGCTCAAAGCCTTCTCTCTTCCGCCGTTGCGGCTGGGAAAGCCTTTCACCTTCCGATGTCTAAACCTGGCCGACTTCTGATCTAAAATTTCCCGCCCGCGTCGCATGTCTTCAGCCTTCCCTTCCGCCATTACGGCTCTCAAATTCATTGAGCTCCCGAAAGGGAAAGCAGTCCGATTTCCGATTCTAGGTTTTCCCCCCCGCTGTCGAGTACTTGTATCTTTTCCTCTTCCGCCATTGCGGCTGGTCGAAGCCTTTGACTTCTGTCGTCAGTATCCTTCCAACTTCCGCCGTGGTGCAACGGGCCATTTTCTTGTGGAATAGTCGCTCAATCGATAGAATCTGATGCTGTGTTTTGAAACGCGATTCCAATGAATGATGCTTGTCGATTGGTTGCAGGTTGGTTCGGGAGATCGGTCAAACTACCGTGGCATGGAGGAAGATGAATAGTTTGGAAGAAGCAAGGCCGAAACTAGCTGGATCGCAGGGAAAGGACAAAATGAATGGTGATAGAGGAGCAGCTCTGAAAATTCGGGCAGTTATTCAGCCAATCACGAGGATGCGAGATAGAGGAATATGAAGCGTTAAAGAACTGAAGGGTCAGGCGTTTGGGGGGAAGCCTAAGCGGTCTGCAGTTGTAGTTTAAATATTTGAAAATAGAACTGAGAAAAGGGATTTTTCCCTGAGAAAAATTGTAAACTCTTTTGCTTGTAAGAGGAACTACTTTGTTTTACAGTTAGAAAGTGCAACTTTTTCCTGCTGGAGAGAGCGAAATGTGGAATGTATTAATGCGACTAAATGAATAATGTTGAAGAGGAACTATTTCATTTTCAGCTGTATTTCATTTACTGTGAGAGTATTTAACTTCCTGAACCTATGTTCTCGTTGAATGTTCTTTAGTATCTTTTGGGATGTTTTCCACTGTGAGTAATAAACGTTGTTCATAAAATAATCGGCTATCTGGTTGTTTAAATATCTGTAATTGTTCGTGTGTCTTGAAAGAAGTGTCAGCTAACTGTAACTCTTCATAATGCATGTACACAATGTATTACTCACTTACAAATGACAATCCTGCTCCCTAGGGATAGTTTAAGTAGTTATTTTATTTTCTTGTTGTATGTGATTTAGATGCTAGTGAGTCTAAGACGAGAGGTAAGAACCTACGCATCACATTGTGACTGCTCCTTGCATCTTATTGCTGTGCATGGTTAATTAGGCACTTGCATATCATACATAAGTCAAAAAATACAAAAAATATACACAGTGGACCGGGCCGCAACCGGTAGAACGTTGTTCTGTTACTTCGACCTATGGTAGCCGGACCGCAAACCGAACGGATTCCCTATACCAACCAGTCAATGGGCTAGTTGGGAACGTTGATTGGGGAGAATCCCTTACTATTGTTCCCAGTGAATTTCCAAGCCTTAACAGTTTTGGCGCTAGAAATAGGGCCTCCAGTGTATGGCTGGCCGAGGAAACCCGTTTTCCTGAGAATATTCCACCGGTAACAGTTCTGAAATAAGTGGGTTCCATAATCCAATTATGAAATAAAGAGAACATCTATATTCTGTTGACAACGAAATTGTTAATGATCATGAGAAGACACACCAGGGCATATGTAAAGAAGATTGGAGGATTTCCAATCATCCCTGAACTGCCAAGAAGAGAGTATAAAAAGAAGGATCGTCCTGAAGCGGAAGGCTCAGTGTTGGTTGAAGAATGGGAAGAGCTTGTAGAAACAACCTTACAGGAAGTTGTGCTACCTTTGAACCAAGAAGGCCCAGAAACCCCTCACAGTTCTCCTGCTCACACTCCATTTGGTTCACATCCTCACTCTCCACCCAGACTTATGGTTGGCGTAAATGCAAACCAACCACCTAACCCACCAAATCCGCCACCTGCATGGAGAGCCAGATCACCCTTAAACCTGACCCCTCTGTTACATGATTTGCCTCAATCCTTTGAAAAGTTGCTGCCTAAATTCGACCCCAATGAGAAGATACTAGTAGATGATCATCTGTAGAGTTTTTACTTGGCAATAGAAGGATTGAGAGCTGGGGAGCATGAAGATGTAGTCTGCAGACTGTTCCCGCATACACTTAAAGGAGATGCAGCGTCATGGTACTTTGGATTGCCTGCCAACTCTATCCCTGATTGGGATACCTTCAAAAGAATTTTCAGAAGTAAGTATGCAACTCATAAAACTCATGCGGCTATCATGAAAGGGCTATGCGCATTGAAGAAAGAAAGAAAAGAAAAGGTGCACAGTTTCACACAAAGGTTTGTAGCCTATCTCAATAATTTCTCTGGAACGGATAGACCTTCAGACAAAGTTTTGATTGAATATTATACTTTAGCTTTAGGCCCTGATCTGGCCATGTTTTCCAAAGGCAGGGCCAAGCCTACATTGACGGAAACCTATGAAGAGGATGAAGTAGTGGAAGCTGAAAGAGAGAGTATTGAAGAATATCCAGAGCAGTCAGGAGAAAAGGGTGCGGGAAGAAAAGCCTTATTGTTCACTAAGCCTAAGGAAGAAAAGTTGCCAGATTTGGAAAATATGGCCAAAATGATGCAGAAGCTTTCCAATAAAATCATAGATATGGAGAAATAAAAGGAAGCACAAAAGTTTTATAAGCCATATTATAAGAAAAGAGAGGACAACAATTAGTCTCAGCCTCCTCCTCACAATGCTGCATCCATGAATTTAACGGAGGTGGGCTTGGACAATTTTTGCACTTTCCACCAACAGCCACACTCTGAAAAGAATTGTCCTCAATGGATTAATTTGATGACGTTGGTCATGAATCAACTGTTAGATTCTAGATTAACAGAAGAGGGAGAAGAAGAAAGAAAAGAGACTTCTACGTCTACTTCCACTAAATAACAGGAAGAAGAAACCATTGCTTTATGGAATTCTGTCTCGTTATTTGACGCTGAAAAAGAAAAGACTCAGGGGTACAAGGACGTTGTGGAAACCAACATAGCCACAAGGAGCCAAGGGACGGTTAAAGAAGACAGTCTTATACTCCCAAAGATTAAGAGGCTGCAGAGAAATGTTAAGAAGAGATTTCAAGACAAATATTTGGCTGATAAAATTCCAGAGTTCACTATTACCAGCCAAAATCCTAGACAAAATGATACAACAGCCCAGCCAAATGAAGATAAGGAGAATGCTGATAGGCCTCATCCCATGGAACAACAGATGGATTATGACATTGTGGAGGATTTAAAGAAGATAAAGGCAAATGTTCCACTATTTGAGATGTGCAAAGTGTCGCAGCAAAAAGAAAGGCTATTGAGAGCCCTTGAAGCATTAGAGGAGAAGACGCCCACTAACAATCAACTAGAAAAAGAAGAAGAGATTGGAGAGACCAGCAGTGGAGGTAAGTCCAAGCACAAGCATCCACCTTTCCTCACTTTTGAAATCTTTAACTACAATGTACATAATTGCTTGGTAGATTCAGGGGCAACTGTTAATGTCATGCCGATATCTGTCTGTAAAAGAATCAATGGGAAACCTAAGCCATCCCCATGGAGAGTAGTTCAGTTGGACAGGACAGATGTGAAGGTAATTGGTGAGATGGAAGATGTCCTAGTCCGTCTGGCTTCAAATGGTAAAGTATGCTAGGTAATTAATATCGTGGTGGCTGATATACCAGATGCGTACATCCTTATCCTGAGCAGAGATTGGTCGGCCAAACTTAATGGATATTTCGCTTCTGATTGGTCACATCTATGGTTTCCATACAAAGGAAGCCCGAATCAGATTAAGATTTTAAGAGAGCCTCATATGAAATATAACGTCACTCAGTTGGATGAGAAGAATGTACCAGTGGATTCTGTATTGGGAAACTATTTTATTGAGTTGGAACTAGGTAATTACCAAGCAGAAGAAGCCAGCAACACATCTGATACCCAGCCTGATCTCCTTAGATTTTCACAGGCTGATGAGATTGACTGTAAAATAGTAGACTTAGCAATAGGAGTAGATCCATTTTTAGTAGTTAGTAATTTTTGGACTTTATTTTTTGATGGCTCTAAGACATTAGAAGGGTCAGGGGATGGCTGTGTCCTGATTGACCCACAGAAGAATAAACATTTCCTTTCATGTATATTAGAGTTTGAGTGTACTAATAATACAGCTGAGTATGAAGCACTGGTGCAGGGACTAAAGAAGGCAATTGAATTAAAGGTAAGTAATCTAAAAGTTTTTGGAGATTCTGAAATTATTGTGAAACAAATCCAGAATCATATACATTGTGTTTCTCCTCACTTAAAGGCTTACTAGAACGAGGTATGGGAGTTGCTGAAATATTTTAATGCATTTAACATTATTTCAATTCCAAGAATAAAAAACGCAGCTGCTGATCTGTTGGCCACATCAGCCGCTAGACTCGTACCCACTAATAATCGATGTTCTGTCAAATTGCTTTTCAGGCCCTTTGTACCTGATATGATTACAAAACTACGAGTGTTCGATGATGGCCAACAGATCATATAATGTTTAACGAATGATGAGGTGTTTAAAGGAGCGATCATAGACAATGAAGAGCATCAGGCTGAGATGAAATATGATAATTTCATTCCTAAAGGAGTCAGAACGTTGGAAAAAATGTTCGATTTAAATGAAAAATTCAGAAGACCACCCAACATGAAGACCCACAGCTCATCGATGCAGTTTGAGTTGATTAATTTAGGGAGTGAAACAAATCCTAAGTTCATGGATCTCGACAAATGTTGTTCCCCAACAGAAAGAGACAAATTCATCAGTCTATTTAAACAATATAAAGATGTTTTTGCATGGACGTACGAAGACTTGAAAACGTATGATACCAGCATCATCAAGCATGTCGTTCCCATTAAAGCAGGCATCAAGCCATATCAGCAACCTTTGAGGAAAATGCATCTGAAATTGGAACCGCTGATTCAAAGTGAAGTGAAGAAGTTATTGGACGCAAGAATCATCTTCAAAGTCAAACACTTTGAGTGGGTATCAAATCTGGTACCAGTAAGAAAAAAGTATGGAGAAATCAGACTCTGTGTGGATTTCAGGAACTTAAACCGTGCATCAGATAAAGATAACTATCCTATGCCACCCATGGAGTAGTTGCTACAGATGGTGTCAGGTTCTGAACTGTTTTCATTATTATATGGTTTCTCTGGCTACAATCAAGTATTAGTAGCTGAAGAAGATAGTTTAAAGACAATGTTCAGAACTAAATGGGGAACCTTTGCCTATAGAAGGATGCCTTTTGGGATGATTAATGCTGGAGCGACATTTCAGAGGGCTATGGACATAGCTTTCCACGGATTGATTGGACGAAGTGATGTAGTGTACCTTGACGACATTACAATATTCTCAAAGAAAAAAGAAGAGCATGCATTTCACTTAAAGCAAATTTTCGAACGCTGTCGAAAATATGGCATTTCCCTCAATCCTAAAAAGTGTGTGTTCGATGTCACAAAGGGAAAGTTGCTGGGTCATATAGTTTCAAAGACAGGAATTTCTATTGATCTAGAAAGATTCAAAGCCATTGAGCAAATCCCCTTGCCCCATAATAAGAAAGGGATGCAGTCTTTTATGGGTACTATAAAATTCATGCGAAGATTTGTCCCTGATTTTGCTCAGATTGTTAAGCCACTGCAGCAGATGGTGAAACAAAATGAACAATTTAAGTGGACTGAAATTGAAAAGAATGCTTTCAGCAAAATCAAGATTGTTGTAGCACATGCGCCCTCCCTGAAAATCCCAGACTTTGATAAATACTTTATTTTGTATACATTTGCATCCGATGATTCACTGGCAACTGTGCTCACCCAAAAGGAAGAAGGGGGGGATGAATTCCCAATATCCTTCATGAGCACTAGTCTGCAAGGGGCTGAATTAAACTACCCAGCCATTGATAAGCAAGCTTACGCAGTATTTAAGGCAGTGAAGCAATTCAGACCTTATATATTAAAAAATCGAACCAAGGTAATAGTCCCCTACCCAACTGTAAGATCCCTTCTCATACAGAAAGAGTTAGGAGAAAGAAGGGGCAATTGGGTAACAGCTCTTCAGGAGTACGACCTGGAATTCAAGCCAGATTCTATAGTGAAAGGTCAAGGGTTGTGCAAACTGATGACTAAAAGTGGGAACAATGAAGAACAAGCCTGGGAGGATGAGGCTGAGTGACATGTAATGGATGTATGTCCTTTATTTACAGCTCCCGAGTCTTGGTACAGGGACCTTGTGCATTACCTGCAGGTAGGGCTGTTACCAGAATATTGAAATTCCAAGCAAAGAAGAGCACTATATGTTAAATCATCATCTTATCAAATTGTTGAAGGGGTATTGTTCAGAAATAATTATGATGGGGTTCTTCTTAGATGCCTAGAAAAGGAAGATGCGAAGAAAGTAATGATAGAGTTGCATGAAGGGCCTGTTGGGGGACATTATTCAGGAGACACTACAGCCCACAAAATCCTCAGGGCAGGTTATTATTGGCCTACACTTTTCAAATATGCACATGCGCATGTCAGGAAATGTGACATCTGCGAAAGGTGTGGTGGGAGACAACCTAAAGCAGCAGCACCCCTAAAGCCTGTGATGATCACAGAACCATTCGAGCAATGGGGGTTGGATATTATTGGAGAAATAAAACCGAATTCTTCTCTCCAACACAAGTACATTCTAACCGCTACATATTATTTCATTTGCTGGGTCGAAGCTATTCCGCTGCGCAAGATAAATGAAGACGAAGTCATCAGCTTCTTACAAGACCACATAATGATCAGGTTTGGAGTTCCAATTTCATTAGTCTTTGATAATGCTAAATACTTTTCATCGATTAAGTTGACTGCTTTTGCTCATGATAAAGGGATAAAATTGCATTGTTCTGCTAATTACTATCCACAAGGAAATGGCCTGGCTGAATCCTCTAACAAAAATATGATTAGAATCCTAAAGAAGACTGTAATAGAAAACCAAAGGAGTTGGCACTCAGCACTACCAAACGCCCTGTGGGCTGATAGAGTTACCCCCAAGTCTGCGATTGGAGTATCTCCTTATACCCTTGTCTATGGAAAAGAAGCCATTCTTCCTCCCAACATCATGCTATCATCTTCCATACTAGCTCAAGAGTCTAGGGGGTCGGATGATGAAGTTTTACAAATAAGAATTTATAATCTCCTGAAAGCAGAAGAGGCTAGATCTAAAGCCAAAGAATGCTTTAAACAACAACAAGAGTCAGTTAAGAGATGGTTTACAAGCATAAAGTTGGGACAAAAGACTTTGAAGTAGGAGACTTAGTTATCAAATGGGACCACCCCCATGATGAGAAGGGAAAGCATACCAAATTCCAGCAGTTGTGGGTAGGCCCCTTTCAGATTGCAGCCAAGCTTGGTCCTTCTACTTACAAGTTGCAAGATCTGCAGGGGTGGGAGGAGAACCTACCAGTAAATGGTTTGGTTCTCAAGCCTTATTTTTCCTGAGTTGTTTGATTTCTTCTGTCTTGTGTATAAATAATCCGTCTGGTAGTCTTTTGAGTCATGTTTTTTAGTTTTCTTTAGTTTGATTTTTCTTGTTTTCAATAAAGGGGACGAACCTACGATTGCATGGGGAACATCAGAATTTTTGGGAGTGATAAACAATTTAGTGATAAGACTGTGGGTTGCTGTTTATATTAAATATTTTCTTCCAGCTTAGTCATTTTCCCGAATAATTCTGTTTGCATTGAAGTCCTGCTTAATCCCTGTGTAATAAACCGGATTCGGAGAGTGTGGAACACTATGGTGGGGCTCCATCCACGTCACATTTAAATTGTTCTAAGGAGCGACAGCAGAAGACCCATGGAAAGGAGCAAGGTGAACAGTATATTAAATATAAATGATCCCATGCCAAGAAACGAATGCCAAAAGGAAGATAAGAATCCAAGAACTCCTATGAAAAGCATCATACATCAAAGCAGATGCTGAATCATAAGTACTAAATTGTCGAAAGATCCTCTCCGTCTGTGAGCTTAAATTTGAAGTAAACCACTCACACAAAAGGACACTATGGGATAGAGGATCCTGAAGTAAAATTCAGTAAGAAAGGCATGTAAGCAAACTCATATGAAAAGGGACAAAAGTCCAAAAGCACAAGAAAAGTGCTAAAATGGCATGGGAATGAGAAACAAACGAATATTTCTGTTTACCATAGGCTACAATCCTGTGGTGTCCAAATCTATTAGCCACCTGGAGACAAAGGTAATAATGAAACTCATCCTTTGGCCTCAACATAGTGATCTGGACTTAACGATTCTGGTTTCCACTCTCCCTATTTGGACTATCATCAATGATTAAGGGTACACACTTCTGTCATTTGAGAAATCCATATTGCTGGAATAATTCAATATGAGGCTTGTGTCGTTAAACAGTCTGTCACTCAAAGGTTGATTGCCCAGAGATCAAGGTTCACCAGGTAATCGCCAATTGTTGCAGCTGCAACTGTTCTCCCCAAAGTTTTAAATTTTGGGGCCCCTCCTCATCATTTAGAATTGCGTTGGTTCCGTTTAATCCATAAATGTTTGGTCTCATTCTGACTTTGGTTGATTCTGAAGATGAATTTGCGAATTGTTTTTAAAGAAAGATTGTGTTAATATTTTGTTGTGGGTCACGGGATTGAATTTGGATTGCTAGTTTGAAACTCGTCAGATCAATTGCCCTTCGAAAGAACCATTGTCTCTGAGGTGAAACAGTTTGACCTTTGCTGATTTTAAGTTTTCTAAACACTTAAGTTTTCTTATGATCGGGCGTCATTTTTATGTGAAATTGGAGGCTGATAGCCTTTTCCCATTCGCTGTTACGGCTCCCAATCCGATTTGCCATCCGAAGTGGGAATTGCCCCGACTGCCAATATGCATTAACTTTTCCATCATATGTCCGAAGCCTTCTCTCCTCCACCGTTGCGGCTGGGAAATCCTTTCACCTTCCGATGTCTAAACCTGGCTGACTTCCAATCTAAAATTTCCCGCCCGCGTCACGTGTCTTCAACCTTCCCTTCCACCGTCGCGGCTCTCAAAGTCATTGAGCTCCCGAAAGGGAAAGACATCCGATTTCCAATTCAAGGTTTTCCCACCCGTCGTCGAGTACTTGTAGCTTTTCCTCTTCCACCGTTGTGGCTGGTCGAAGCCTTCGACTTCCGTCGTCAGTATCCTTTCGACTTCCGCCGTGGTGCAACGGGCCATTTTCTTGTGGAATAGTCGCTCAATCGGTAGAATCTGATGTTGTGTTTTGAAACATGATTCCAATGAATGATGCTTGTCGATTGGTTGTAGGTTGGTTCGGGAGATCGGTCAAACCACTGTGGCATGGAGGAAGATGAACAGTTTGGAAGAAGCAAGGCTGAAACTAGCCGGATCGTAGGAAAAGGACAAAATGAACAATGATAGAGGAGTAGCTCTGAAAATTTCGGTAGTTATTCAGCCAATCACTAGCATGCGAGATAGAGGAATATGAAGCATTAAAGAACTGAAGGGTCAGGCGTTTGGGGGGCAGCCCAAGCGGTCTGCAGTTGTAGTTTAAATATTTGAAAATAGAACTGAGAAAAGGGCTTTTTCCCTGAGAAAATTTGTAAACTCTTTTGCTTTTAAGAGGAACTACTTCGTTTTACAGTCAAAAAGTGCAACTTTTGCCTGCTGGAGAGAGCGAAATGTGGAATGTATCAATGCGACTAAAGGAAGAATGTTGAAGAGGAACTATTTCATTTTCAGCTGTATTTCATTTACTGTGAGAGTATTTAACTTCCTGAACCTATGTTCTCGTTGAATGTTCTTCAGTATCTTTTGGGATGTTTTCCACTGTGAGTAATAAACGTTGTTCATAAAGTAATCGGCTATCTGGTTGTTTAAATATCTGTAATTGTTTGTGTGTCTTGAAAGAAGTGTCAGCTAACTGTAACTCTTCATAATGCATGTACACAATGTATTACTCACTTACAAATGACAATCCTGCTCCCTAGGGATAGTTTAAGTAGTTATTTTATTTTCTTGTTGTATGTGATTTAGATGCTAGTGAGTCTAAGACGAGAGGTAAGAACCCGCGCATCACATTGTGACTGCTCCTTGCATCTTATCGCTATGCATGGTTAATTAGGCACTTGCATATCATACATAAGTAAAAAAATACAAAAATTATACACGGTGGACCGGGCCGCAACCGGTAGAACCTTGTTCTGTTACTTCGACCTACGGTAGCCGGACCGCAAACCGGACGGATTCCCTATACCAAAAAGTCAACGGGCTAGTTGGGAACGTTGATTGGGGAGAATCCCTTACTGTTGTTCCCTGCAAATTTCCAGGCCTCAACAGGTCACTCTGATCCTATGAACATGTACGACCTAGGTCACACCTATCTCCTCGACAGGTGCGACTGGGTCATGCCTATCTGCACGATAAGAGCGACCCGGTTGCTCCTTTTCCCTCGAAAAGTACAACTCGACTCTAATATTTTGTACTTGATGCTATATATTGTACCACAATTTAATTTAGGGTTTAATGGATTATATATCCCTTTGATTCCTAACCCTTAACCCATCCCTAACCTATATACCATTAACCTCTAACCCTTTATTCGATTTCCCTTGATTGTGTAGACCCTATCCGCCTAATTCTTAACACCTAGACCGCATTCCCCTTAAGCCAATAAACCCCTATTAATAGTAGTGTGGATGGACGAAATTGGTGCCAAAATAAAACGTGTCCTAACCCTATGAAAGTCATGTCACGTGGAGTATTGGAATATAGTAAGTGCAAGAAAGAAACTTTAACTCGCAAGGAAACTTTCCTAGACTAGGGGACTTATGATTAATAATCCAGTCTATTATATCACTTATGACATAAAAATATTTGCAAAAATAATATCCAAATATAAAGACATTTAATAAATAACTTACCATGGGACAGTATTCATTCCCTCCTTCAAAGTGTCCATGCACTATATAATGTATTTTACCTTTTTTTTTTTTAAATATCCTCCTATTATATCGCATGCATCTATTACAAGGGAAATAACATTTTTAAGTCAACAACCCTTGCGTCCAATGTAACTTGCACACCTAGATGCCCACTTGGAGGAATGTTATTTGACATTCTTCTTTACCAAACTTGTAATGATATTGAGTATCTTCAAAAATTAACTTGCACTATAATTACTATTTGTAAAGCACTTAAAAAATTTAAACATGTTAATATTTTGTACGCCATTAATCACACTCCATTAATCACATGTCATTAATATGTCACATGCAAGTACGTCGAATATGCGATGAGGTATAGGTTCATCTAGTATTTGACGTTTATTCAATAATTCGATGAAACGACATGGGACGAATGTCAAGAAATTTAATATATATATATAAAGAAGGGAGTTGGCTAAACTCTAGACCATTTGCACCTTTCACAGAAAGTTTGGCCGAAATCCAGTAACACTATTTGTTGCTGAAAATGAGATTTTCAGTGTTGAAATTGCAATTTTTATTGCATAAATGGATTTAGGACCCTGAAATTACCCTGGGGCACTAGGATTATACAATCCCAATAATTGAAAAACCATCTGAACAATTTTTTCCAGATTTTGGATAAAATCCTCACCAGATTTTGGGTGCAAATGGTCGAGAGTTTAGCTTACACCATAAAGAAGTAAAATAAAAAAAAAATCGGATTTTATCTTTATTGTTGGACTCCACTGTCAAATTTGTTTCCCAAATGTAGTAGTGGGAGCCATGAAAAAATACAGTAGCAAAAAAAATCCCTCAACATGATTTTCCGTATTAAATTAGCGGATAAGAAAACAAAACCAGAAACTAAATTCCTTGCAATCAATGTTTCCAACAACATAGGTTGATTATTCTAGCTACTCAAACCAAAATCTCCCAAGAAAACAACAAGGAAAATGACATAAAAGGAAAAGCTCATTAGCCAATGGAAAGAATATTTTTCCAATTAAACTAGCAGCCAAGAGAACACGTTTAGAAACTAGAGGCCTTTCAATCAACAAGTGGCCAAAATGTCGAGTAAGTAGCCATTGTATCTTAGACCACATCAATGATACACACAGTGTTACAAGTCAACAACAAGCCAGTCTATGGGTGCTTGTGTCCATGAGAGAAAAAATATGAAAACAATGATTAGATTTGTTGCAACCATATATCATATTCGCTACAAGATTCCAATAAAACAAACAAAGCCCCCCTAGAGAATTAAAAAGTGATAGAGATAAGTTAATCAACCAGTCCAACAATCCATCAACAAAAAAGTGATAGAGATAAGTTAACCAACCAGCCCACACCAAGCCAACCATCTAGTCCACCATGTCATGCATAAGTGGGCCTAACCCTGGAAGACCACCCTCTAATAAGCATGGCCATTAAACCTTTGAGCAAACATCCATCTAACACCATTTTAAGTCCTAGGTACAATCGTTCCACAATTTTAAAGCATGACAAATTATTGGTCAATCCATGACAAATGTATGTGTGGACCTAACTAAAAGGGCTAGCATGTTTCCCTATGACAACCATGGACATAAAATATTTGAACAAACATCCATCTTACACCAAACAAAATTGCATTCTTCTCTATTAAAAAATTTCATCTATCAACCAAAAGCAAAATAACATCTCGACTAGAAAACTCCAACAACACATGCCGAATATTCTATCAACCAAAAACAAAATAACATCTCGACTAGAAAACTCCAACAACACATGCCGAATATTCTAGCCGCTCAAACCAAAGCATCGGAAAAGAGATAAAAATTGGCAATGATACATTGTATCTTGGACCAAACATATCTACACATAATACACCAAGCTACCCAACCAAGCCTCTAGTTCATGTATCCAGTATCCACAAGGGAAAAAGGATGGCAGCCATAATTACATGCTCTGTAACCATATATGGACAACATGTCGATGAGAAGGCCTAAGCACATTACTTCCATAACTTTAAAGGATGGCAATCTATCCAATCCATGGCAAATGTACACATAGACATAACCCTAACAAGTAGCATTCCCCCACAATGAGCATGGACATAAAACCTTGAACAACATCAATTTAACACCACATAAACCCCATTATTTGCTATCCTAGATCTGTATTCAATATTGTAAAACAATGCAAAAGTATTGACTACAAGATTCCAACAACACACGCCTAGAATTCTAGTCATTCCAACCAAAGTTCCTCAAACAAACAATCATGAAAATGACATAAAAGGTGACACCCCAAGAAAACGAAAACAAGGATTAGTCAACACTTCCTACTGGAAACATAATCGACTACGAGTTTCCAACCACACATGCCCATTACTCTAGCCATTCCAACCAAACTCTCTCTTAAAACAAACAAGATAACGACATAAAGATTGGCAAAGATACATTGTATTATGGACCACACTAGATATGCACATAACAAGCTTATCTAGCTAGTCAATCTGCGAGTGACCTAATTGCCCAGAACCGGGTCTACACACCATGTTTCATTTGAGGTAAAAAAAAAATCATAACCAAGATAACGACATAAAATCCCACACGAAATATGCACATAACACACTTAGCCAACCAACCAATCTGCTAGTGATCACATTTCCCAAAATTGGTTTTGCACACCATGTTTCATTCAAGGAAAAAAAAATCCAAAACCAGGATAATGACATTACCGTGTATACAAAACAGGAGAAATATAAACCCTAGCGCGCACAATCCAAAAAACCCAATTAAGGCCACAATAGAGACCCAAGCAAAAACCATAACACCATTAGAAAAAAAAACTGGAAAAATGACTTTCAACCAATGCACCTCGTGAAAACGCACTCACTGAAACCATAGTAGCATAATTCGGTAATATTTGCTTTTTGTGTACAGAAATTTCGAACAAATTCGAATTAGTCGAATATTCAATGTATGTGTAATACCTATATGGGTTAATTTTGAAAGTTAATTTTAAAAAGCCAACTTTTAATTATTCAAACACTATAAAATAAATACCTTCCAATTTCATGCTTTGTAATTCAATTTAATAGGAATAAAAATATGCCAACAAAATAAATATGCAAATATAATAGCAACACTAGATTGATTGGTTACAAAACCATGTGCCCAAAACCACTTACATCCTTGCTCATTAGGGAGTCAAAGTTAACCCTAACACAATTTAAACATTCATTAATTAATTCCAAATGTAAGTAGTGGTAAATATTATTTATTTATTTTTTAAATAATTTATAAATATTAACAACTAAGAGTTTTTTTTCCTTATATTAAGGGTATTATATTTTTTTAAGAGTAATTTTGATTATCAGAAATATATTAAAAAAAAGTAATGATTTTTTTAAGTTTAAAATTTAATTATTGATATTTAATATTTCATTCAAAATATTATATATATTTAAGTGTATATAAATGTTATATATTGTTGTATATTTAATTAAAAATATTATATATAAGAAATCTACTCTAATAATTTATTGGTATTAGATTATTTTGTTACTTATGTTTTTTTCCTTGACAAGAACCACAAAAGCCAAGCCCACAATGACAAGAAAGCGAAGAGACAAAGCTTGTCCGAACCCTACACCAAGAAAAGAACACCAGTCAAAACATCAAACTAAAACCCGAAACCATGAGAGAGGTACGAAAAACTTGTCATCGAGAACCCTCGGCCACAACCGGAGACCACCACCGAGCCGCCTAAAAGCACAACATAGGCACAAAAATCTTTCCATCGAGAACTCTTGCCTAAAACCCAAAAACCACCAGCGAATAACTCATGAATAGTCCACACCGTAGCGACCAAAAACAATTGAAAACCAAATCCACACAACAACCATTTAAACAACCCTCCAGATCCGAACCGATTCGTGCATTAACTCCACACATTTTGGAAGCTACTCGAGGCAACAAACTCACTAACATTAACAGATTAAAACCCTGCAGAGCCCAACATGGAACTCTAGCATCCAGAACTTGTGCAACAAACCAACTGGACAGAATAGTAGAAACCATCGAACAGACAAACCCAAGAATTTCATACAGGTGAATCCCTAGGATGACATTAAAGGGACACCTACTAGTCGAAATTCGCACGCTAGAAATTGAGGCTGCCATAAGCCTCTGTAGTCCAATCACAAACCACTACCAACCAGGCACAACAGCAAGAAAAACCAAACCCTAAATTGGAACATTCACAAAAAACATAAATCAAACAAGGAAGACCTGCATAATGTTGTGGAGAATCCGCTATATGTTCCCCTGCAGAGACAATATATAAAAATACAACTTAGAATATTTAGAGTATTGCTAAAATATTTATATTTGTCATTGTAATAATAATACTTTAAATAATATTTTGATTGGTATTTGCGGTAAACCACTCATTAGCAGATTGTAATTTAGATCATCAATTGTAATAATAATACTTTAAACAATATTTTGATTGGTATTTGTTGCATTCGCCGATTGTAATTTAGATAATCAATGTGAGAACTTGACCTACTGCCTCCTGCTTATAGTTCGCAACACTTATTACTAACACACTTTGCCCTATATAAATCACACGTGAAGTGTTGCCCTATATATCACACGTGAAGAGAAAAATAAGGCAATCAAAGTCCTTAGAATATAAAAATTAGTACCTATAGTTCACAACACTTACTACTAACAGGAATATGCATGACAGAATGCTACGTCCACTATGCTCATACATTCGCTCCCTACAATACATCCATGCTTGCAACACAACCTCTCTTTTCTATTCACTTTGGTTCTCTCTCCTTTCAGCTACAAAGCCTAAAGCCTCCCAAAAAGTCACTATTTTTGGAACACTTACTTATCTCTCACAACAAGAAAAAGGGCATTTTAGCCTTACATTAGCACCACTATTTGTAAAGGATTTGGGAAATCCTCAAATTTCAAATAGTGGTGCAAAAGTGGTGATAATGTGGGGATAGGCAAGTGGTGCTAAGATTTATGGTGCAAAAGTGATGCTTGTAGAAAGGTTGATTATGGTGTTAAATGAATTTGTGGCATTCCATGATGTATGATGCAAAGCATCAAAAGAAATCCTAAGTGGATTAAGATTTTGTAATGTTAAACACCAAAACCAATTCAACATACATTAAAAGTTTTTGGTACATAACCCCAAAATTATTATTATTATTATTATTATTATTATTATTATTATTATTTAATTTAGCCAAACTTATATTTGTATATGGTGCAAAGCACCATAAAATACCATAAATTAATAAATGTTGAAAAAAATATAAATCACATTAATAATATATATATGTTTAAAAGATTTGTATTAAATATTTTTAATAATTTATTTTGTTTTTAACTAGTCATAGCTATATTTATATATGGTGTAAAGCACCATAAAATCATAAATGTTGAAAAAGATATAAATCACATTAATTAATTAATTATATATATCTATATCTATATATATGAATTTAAAAGATTTGTATTAAATATTTTTAATAATTTATTTTGTTTTTAAGCCGCCATAACTATAGTAGCAAGAAAGCATTGTACCAAATTAAATACAAAAATTAAAATACTAAAAAGACCTTATTTTATTATATAGCTAAGGTTTTGTATTAAAAAAGAAGTGCACCTTCTTGTTCATTTTTTCTTCACAAAAATTGTCATATTTATATTTTTTATATTTCAAAAAGTGAAATTCAAGTACATTTTTTATATTTATATTCAAAAACTGAAATTAAACTATATTGTACATTTTTCAAGATTTTAGAAAAGGATCATTATCTAGACTATAAGAAGTTAAAAAAAACTTGACTCTATCTTACTCATATATATAAACTACAAATTACAAATAAATGCAAAAAGCTCTACACATATAATCAATTGATCAAAACATATAATAAATTGATCAAAAGATCAGACTATACAAAACTATAAATGATCAAATTGTACAATATGTAAATGATCAAAATTCTACAAAATGTAAATAATCAAAAGATTTTTTATTAAAAAATTATCATATATATATATTTCTAAAAAAGATGCCAATAATTTCCAATAACAAGGATGAGCATAATTATTAGATATGTCACAAATACATAGATGTAGATGATACATTTCACAACTTCTACCCGCCCATAACCCAAAACTATCAACTGTAAGTCAGAAAATCCAAAGCCTAAGCCTATGTAGATTGCAAATTGATAAAAAAACAAAAGTAATAACCACTGGGGTTGCTTAGAGCTGCTAGTTTCTTCTTGATCCTTACTGTGTGCAAACTTCCTCAATCTCTCCTGTCTCAAATGTATGCAAACTTCCTAAATCTCTCCTATCTCAAATATCTCAAATGAAGACAAAAGATATTACCTGTAAATAGCAGTCCTGAAGGACTCTACCAAAGGACCGGGACTACACAAAATAGTTACAAAAATATCTTCAATAATGCTTTATTTATGGGCATCATCTAAATAATATTTACTATTATGATATTTTTTCGGACAAATTAGTACCAATGGGAGCAAACTTTGCATCTACCATTAACCTGCTTCCTAATGAAAGTCCACAACTCACTCTCATTCGGTCTCACCTCAGCTGCCTTGGTCTTTAGGTATTGATGTCTGTCCACAACTCTTTCTTGCAACTCTTGGCATTTTTTGTGGGTTTGTTCTTTCTCTCTAGTCAGCATCGACACCACCTGATAAAATATCTGCACCTCCTTGAGGAACTCTCGAGTCTCCAGGAGTTATCGTGGTAAAGTGTTTTTGCGGCCACAGTCCCTCAGTCACTAAGTTTTCCCAGATAAACCGATCGAGACTCTCCATCCTCAAGTTCGTTTTCCTCTTTGAAGGAATTTGTAGGCTGTCAAAATTCTTCATAGGAAAATATGGGCAAATTGCTTATTTGCCGCCGTGGAAGCATAACCGTTTCCATGTCCCCACGAGAAAGACCGTGTTAAGAGTTTTTCTCCTCTTCCCATAAAAAATGAAGAACAATACTACTGTTATACCCCAATCGAACAACCTGAGACAGAATTGAAAAGTGATATATTTTTTTGTTTATTAAAGAAATAAGTTCAAAATAAATATAAAATATTCAAATTAAACATAAAATATTCCCCCAATAATGAGGGTATCTCATGAAAATAAATAAACAAAGATAATATCCAAAGTTTTCCTTAATTTAATGTCAATTTACAATTTTGATAGTTATTTTAAAAAGACTTTTATAAAAATAACACATTTTGAAATTATTAATCTATAAATTAATTTAAAACATATTATAAACTTACAAAAATTAATAAATTTAAGTTTTTGATAAACTTGTAAATGGAAAGAGAAAAAAAGTTACTTAGTACCTTGCTCCTAAAAAAATATGTTAGGATATGATTAGATTGAGACATGAACTAATGTCATTAAAAACATTTGGCTTTTAATTAAAACATATATTGTTTTAATATTACTATTGCAATAGTAATTAATAAGTTGCTTCGAGGGTTCCTAATTTTTTAAATTGTTATTTTCTTTAAGTGGTGATTTTGTATTCAACATATGTTTGTATTCAAAGTTGAACTAGGACATGAATTTAATAAAATCCACATTGAAGTCTTTGAAAGAAGGGAACATCCACCATGTTGAATACCTCTTGATGGAACCCATATACCTAGAACGAGAGAAAATGTTTTTTGTGACATTTTGAGGCCTCAACCGTGGCCTCTTAATGCCATCCATATCCACACTTAGAGGATACATATCTCCTATTATTAAGGTTCTTTCGTGGAGGTATGAGATGTCATCCAAGGGCTACGATCCCTATGAATTTTTCTATCCTATTTATTTCCAAGCTATTGAGAGTTATACTTAGATCTAAAAACAAATTAATGACTCCCACTTAGAGGATAAATATCTCCTATTATTAAGGTTCTTTCGTGGAGGTATGAGATGTCATCCAAGGGCTTCGATCCCTATGAGTTTTTCTATCCTATTTATTTCCAAGCTATCGAGAATTATACTTAGATCTAAAAACAAATTAACGACTCCCATATTTCCATTGAGAGGCATACTTAGTTCTCAAAACCTCTTAATGTCTCTCATATTTTCACTTATATGCTCTAGATCCCTTAGAGACTGTTGGGCCACGATAGAGCTAAAGGAAGAACCCGAAGCACAAGCGCAAGAGGAAAATCGGGTGCACGACACGATAAAAGCAGGTAAAGGATGGAAAGAAAGCGCGGAACTGAGAAAGCTACGACGAGGAAAAGTGCACCCAGACTCGGTGAAGATTGGCAGGTAGAAGAGTTAAGGCTGAAAGGTGACATGTCAAGAAGGACTGTAGGTACTCGAATCGACGGAAGACTAAAGGACATAGTAAGGACTTATACAAGCAGACTTAAAGATGTTTTCGCGGCTAGTTATGGCCTTCGATTAGTGTAATGGAGGACGTTTTGTGGCCGGTGTGGTCTATCATTAATGTAATAGAAGATATTTTGTGGTTGTTTATGCCTGTAATAACTGAGTTGTACTTAGTCGACCCTACGCAGTCTTGTAACTTCTATAAATAAGAGGAACCCATTCTGTATAAGGGTTAGCTTCACAGCTTTAGAGCTTCAAAGAGATTGTAGTAGCTAGTTAGTTGGTAGCAGTAGAAGTATTTTGAGAAGATCAGAGAGGAGTCTGATAGTAGAAGGTTGTTGAGCCGCGGATTTGTAGCTGTGTGCGCAGACTGTTGTGTAGAGTCATTCTGCAGCTAAGTGCGCAGATAGTAGAGTAGAAGAGTCGATCCATGCTATGTGTGGATCAGTAGGAGTAGAAGAAAATCATAAAAACAGAGAGCATGAGAGCAAGAAGAGTCGAAGTTGAATAGACATATCTCAAAACAGTCTATAAGTTGCAGACTACAAGGTGCCATATATTTCTCATGCCAAATGAAGAGAACCTTAGTGGTTTTTCTCAAATGGGTTTCCACGTTATTTCCTATGTTGCATGAATGTTGAATGTGAATGGTTGAATGTTTAATAGTTAATGTTGAATGTTTGATTATATTGCATTGTTTATAGTTATTGTTTGAAAGAATGTCGCAATACTGATAACATCAGTAAATGAATGGATGGTTAAAGCTTTGTCAAGCACTATATATTATTCATGTTAAGATACTATTAAGTTGTAATACTGCCACATCGTTGTTATTCATATTTAAGGAATCAGCTACGTCACATAGATGCACCAGTTGTTATGTTGACAAGGACAAGGTTGTGTCACACGTTGTCTTGTTGCACTATTGTGCCACTGTCGAGTAGTAAAAGACTCGAGCCTTCTAACTCTGTCGAGTTCCTTGGTCGCATGCCAAGGGACTGTAATCCCTCACTGACTGCGGAAACATGGTTCTGGCAGTTACACATTAAGATATATCGGGTGAGAATGCACCTACCTCGCAGGTTTTGTCAGTTGAGTTTGCTCCTTCAGGCCGATGCCTTTGGGTGTTTTATTGGTTTTGTGTTGTTGTTGAACTTGGGCCACGTGAGTGAGGAAAAGAAGGCCAAAAGAGAGGTCATGTGTGGTAATTTTGGGCAATATAAATTGCTCTTGACCCCTATAATATTTCTTTATTAATTAAGGTGTTGGATCCTTCCCCAACTATGTACATGTCCTCGAGATACATACATGGATATCAAGCCTCATAATGGATTTAATTTACAAAATTTGAAGCCAAACATTCCCTATATAGGTCCTCTATGGTGATTTTAAACCTCCTTCCTATCCCTTTATCCCTAAGTGTGTATGTTTAGGGCCTATGTCCTAGGTTTCCTACATTTACCTTATCTAGATCCAAGTCCTTTATGTGGGGATTAAATTCTCCTAAAGGATATGCTATCACTATATAGAGAACATTTATCCTTAGTAGAGGATAAGTATTTTGGTTTGAGGCCTTGATCATGACCCTCAAGCCCTTAAACCTTCCCTTAGGATCTCAGGCATAAGTTTCACCCTTGACAGTTTCTATATCCTGAGTTACAAGTTTGGTTCTCAAAACCTGCAAAAATGTCCATTTCCCCACTGTTATCACCCTGTAATTTTCCTATGATTTTGATAGAAAGTCAAAGGGGTAACCATTTCAAAACAATATTTAGACTCTATTCTAGCCAATACAGTCAGAGAGGGATCTCTCTTGTCACAAAAAAAATTCACATATACATAGGGATTTAAGCAAGCATTCAGAATGATAGATTTCTTAGGGGAACATAATATTTGTAGATTTAAATATGGGGTGTGTGCAAGAAGTTGAGGGTCTCTTTTGGCGCGTTAGATGCAATACAAAACTGAAAAAACAGACATCCATCAACTTGCATGGATATTTTGAGACACTTACATAATGAATCTTGCGATCAGTAAAAAACAAAAAATGTAGGAAATTGAATGACCTTTCCAAATATATATTTTTTTTCTATTGAAAATGTTGTTAACTGTCTAAAGTTAGATAAATTTTAACAGGCACTTTTTATTTTTGTGACAAATTACAAGGTATATGTTTTTGTGGGTGCAGCGTCTGAGTGTCTAAATGATGGAATAAACTTACAAAAACTGGTATACATATAGAGAACATATAGGACTAGTGCATGACTATTTTTCCAATAATAAAAATAATTTTTTTAATTTTTTTTTTAATTATCTAAGAGATCAAACCTCAAAAATGGTACATCATTTGTGGGTGCAGCGTTTGAATGTCTTAATGCAATTATTTGGAAATGGGTTTTTTATAACATGTAGATATTGGTGTTCTTTAGTGCACCATACAATTTTTTTTTTAAATGGTTGAGAAACGAAAGAGATATGGACGAAACACTACCAATGTGTTTTTTGAGTTGAGGAGTGACGAGAGAAGATAAATAAGAAAAAAATAGAAAAAATTATGTATTCTTGTTAAAATTTACATATTTAGAATCTGCAAAAAAGACCATATCTGTTTCTAAAATCTCATAAAAAATGGAGGTGTGCAACATAATCATACGAATCGCTAAACACGAGCATATTGAAAATTTGGATATAATGTTGAATTAGCCATGGTTGATCATACTCCAAGGCACAGGCATGTTGAATCCGAAGGAATGTACAATGCAGACACATAGGCATAGGAATTCCATGAAAGCATGGGTGGAGGGTTGGCCTTATCATTTGGAGGGAATAAATTTTTGAATTTAAAAAACGCGTGCGCGTTATATACAAACAAAACGCGTGCGCGTTATGTGAATTACAATTTCTTCAATAATAATAATAATAAAATGAATTATTAAATAATATATGTATATATAATCTCACCTACCCTTAGGGTTAAAAAACATCCATCGCATAATAAGTTGTCCGGGTGAAAAACATGCATTACATAATAAGGCCCTGCCTTGATTTTGTTATTAACTTTGTTCAGTTTTATAAGTTATTAGTTTAAATATTTTTTAAATTTTCTTTAAAAAAATTTATTAATTAGTCTTTTAATTATATAAAATATATTAACATTAATTGTAATAAATTAAATTAATATATTTTAACATATAATTGCTTATAAATTAAATAATAAAAATGATAATTCAAAATTAGGAAAATTACGATGTAACGCTAATAAATTAACTACTAAAAAAATAATAATTCAAAACTAAAATGTTATTGCAAATAAATCAACCAATAAAAAATAATAATGTAAGATTAAGATGTTATTTTAAAATAAGTTTTTGGTTTAAAATATCATCTATTATAATCGTTTAAATTTTTTAAGGAAGTTTTAGGAAATCTAAGACAAGAACTTTGCAAACTTGATATTATATTATTAGTTAAAAAATTATATGTATTTTAAAATTATATATTAAAATTTTACAAAATTGTAAAATAAAATTGGTTTATAAAAGTAAATAATAACATTTTCTGATTTTTCAGGTTTCTATTGCATCTAACGTGCACAAAAAGGTCCCTCATCTTCTTGCACACACCCCTTTGCAAACTTGATATTATATTATTAGTTAAAAAATTATATGTATTTTAAAATTATATATTAAAATTTTACAAAATTGTAAAATAAAATTGGTTTATAAAAGTAAATAATAACATTTTATTGAATATAGAGATTCAAGCTTAAAGGAAGAAATTTTCCACAACTCAACAAGGTTCAATTCCAATGAGGGGTGAACATAGAGCCATGGGGCACCTTGAGGTAGTGATGATCTGGTGACTCATGGAGACATGAGTGGATCCATGTCCTCCTCCTTAGGGCTGAGCTAGTTGGGGGGAGACACCCAAAATCCAACCACTTAAGGTTGGTATTGGGGTTGGTGTAGCTTAAATACCTATAATCATGATTTCTTAGACCAAAAGCCACTCTCACAAATAAAAAAATTATAGTAACCAAAAAAATATGGGTGTCAAATTCATCATCATCATCATCATCATCATTAACATGATCATCATCTTCAACTTCATGATCATCATCATCACCATCAACATCATGAACATCATCATCACCTTCCTCATCATCTTTATCATCATCACCATTGTCATCATCATCATCATCATCAACATGATCATCATCTTCATTATCTTCATATTCATCTTCATCATCATCATCATCATCACCTTCCTCATCATCATCATCATCATCATCATTCATCATCACCATCATCATCATCATCATCCCCATCGCCATCATCATTATCATCATCCTCATCCTCATCATCCTCATCGTCATCTTCAGCTTCATCATCACCATCATCATCATCATAATCATCATCATCAACATGATCATCATCATCACCATCAACATCATGAACATCATCATCACCATCGTCGTCATCATCATCATGAACATCATCATCATCCTTTTCATCATCATCAGCAACATAATCATCATCATCATCATCATCATCAACATCGCCATGATCATCATTATCATATTCATCGTGTTCATCTTCATCATCATCATCATCATGAACATCATCATCATCATCATCATCACGATCATCAACATGACCATCATCATCACCATCAACATCATCAACATCATCAACATCATCATCATCATCAAGAACATCATCATCATCATCATCATCAACATCAACATCATGAACATCATCATCATCATCCTCATCATCATCATCACCTTCATCATCATCATCATCATTCATCATCATTCATCATCACCATCATCCTCATCATCATCACCATCATCATCATCATCATCATCCTCATCATCAACATCATCAACATCATGAACATCATCATCATCATCACCATCAACATCATGAACATCATCATCATCATCCTCATCATCATCATCCCCTTCATCATCGTCATCATCATCATCATCATTCATCATCACCATCATCATCACCCCCATCGCCATCATCATTATCATCATCCTCATCCTCATCATCCCCATCCTCATCGTCATCTTCGGCTTCATCATCACCATCATCATCATCATCATCAACAACATGATCATCATCATTACCATCAACATCATGAACATCATCATCACCATCGTCGTCATCATCATCATGAACATCATCGTCATCACCATCGTTGTCATCATCATCATCATCATCATCCTCATCATCATCACCTTCCTCATCATCAACATCATCATCACCATCATCATCATCATCAACATTGCCATGATCATCATTATCATATTCATCATGTTGATCTTCATCATCCTCATCTTCATCATCCTCATCTTCACCATCATCACCTTCATCATCACCATCGTCATCATCATCATCACCATTGCCATCATTGCCATCATCACCATCAACATTATCACCATCTTCATCATTGTCATCATCATCACCATCATCATCACCTTCATCATCCTTATCATAATCATCACCATCAACATCATGAACATCATCATCATCATCCTCATCATCATCCTCATCAACATCATCATCATCACCATCCTCATCCTGAACATCATCATGAACATCATCATCATCATCATCCTCATCATCATCATCATCACTATCATCTTCATCATCATCATCATCATCACCATCATCACCTTCATCATCACCATCGTCATCATCATCATGATCACCATTTCCATCATTGCCATCATCATCATCACCACCATCAACATCGTGAACATCATCATCATCATCCTCATCATCATCCTCATCAACATCATGAACATCATCATCCTCATCCTGAACATCATCATGAACATCATCATCATCATCATCCTCATCATCATCATC